>JAJOZX010004168.1:150000-417500 GCA_023014485.1 Bathynomus jamesi
CGCAACAGTTCTTCAAGCACCGCGTTTCCACGCACATATCGTCCCATAATGCACAGCTGATTAACATCACATTTGCTTCTTCTCTATATGTTGAGTCATTTTCAATGCTCTGTCATGAACGGTTTTTGCCGATAATGGAAGATCTTTTATTTTTTGTAATATTTTGGTCTTGTTAGGAAAATCATCAAACAGTTCTTCACCAATTTATAGCATACACTTTATTACATATTCTCCATCACTGAATGGCTTTCCTTCTCGAATAATGCTGAATGACCCAGCAAAACTCGCTGAGGTTAGGCTCCCATTTGGTTTCGCATATGTCTGAAGGACATTTATTTCAATATTCTTTTTTTCGCTGTAGCTCCTCGCAAACCTTTTTTCTTGCCTCACCTTCGGGATATTTTGTGGCAAATACGCTATGTTTGGTCGTAAAATGGCGTTCTAAATTTGATTTTTTGTTCGATGATACTTTCTCATCACAAATAAGGCAGCACGGATAACCAGACTTTTCTACAAAGCCATAAAGATCTGTCCACTCCCGTTTAAAGTTACGGTAGTCGTTGTCTCGCTTTCTTTTGGCCATTTTCACAACTTTATTGTCTTAGCACATCACAAATAACAATGCACAAACTTCACGTTTCATGAGAGTTGCTTTGTAGCAAAAAATTAATTAT
The DNA here is from genome assembly GCA_023014485.1 of Bathynomus jamesi. Lineage (NCBI taxonomy): Eukaryota > Metazoa > Arthropoda > Malacostraca > Isopoda > Cirolanidae > Bathynomus > Bathynomus jamesi. The sequence goes on from JAJOZX010004168.1 coordinate 150,675, forward strand.
GCACATTACAGTGTTTAATAGACTTTTCAGATGATATCTATTTTTATAATTATCTGATATGAAATTATTTATTTTGGGGGAAGATTGCAGAAGACCAAAGAGCCACCTGTGATAGCTCACTGAGCCAGATTCGGCTCGCGAGCCATAGATTGCCGACCCCTGCTGTGTATATATATATATATATATAATATATATATTATATATATATATATATAAAACCGATACTCAGTGCCGTATTAAGGATTTTTGGGCCCTGGGGCCAAAATATTCTTGGGATCCCTCAACAAGGCAAATCTTCGAGTCATGTAAATCAATAAAACCATTTATTTCTAAATCAAATAATGCAAGTTTTACACAAATACCAAGCTGTTACAATTACACCAAACCAATTACACAACTACAAGTCCACTACTAATCTACCAAAGTTGGTCACAAAATCATCCACCACCAGTATACAAAAGTTTTTTGAGCTGCTTCATATCACTAAATTTTCCAATCACAAGCTCAGTATTTAAATTCTGCAAAATATTCTTTTCTATGCATAACAATGACAGACTTTGCAATTTCTTTTAGGTTAGCATTTGACGTTTAACACTTTTAATCATGCTCAAATGAGAAAAAGAACGTTTCGCAGTTGCATTTGACATCATCAAACACAAATAAATGCGATAAGCAATGAAAGCATTTGGGAAAACAGCCCTCAATTTGTGAATATCCTGTAGTACTCCTAATGGGTGAGTGTCAGCTAGAGCGTTTTGTTTGACAAACCGTACAAAATGCTGAAACTCAAATAGGAAGCTGTCCTCAAAATCATTTGGGGTAATGGACTAGCCAGATTTTTTGTTGCTTTTGACGCTTCCTCTGAAGTTAGTTGAGAGATATTGTTGAGCATTCCAAATTTATCATTGATATCATTATAAACATCGGCCCCTAAAACAACTGGGCCCTGGGGCATGGCCCCCCTGCCCCCCGCCCTTAATACGCCACTGATCATACGTCTGAGTGCAGTCTGTTTTTCCTACATAGAAGCCTATACAACTGAGACAGATACAGCTAAATGAACATAAGCTAATTCACTTACAGTACAGAGGTTGACAAAAGTAAATAGACACCACGATGATTGTCCTCAAGAACAAATGGCAAATCTCATTAGTGGAATGGCAGAACGTGTGTAAGCTTTATATAATGTAAAGGGGATGATTCCACTCTTCACTTCTCCACCCGCTTTTCAAAGCGTCCCTCACAGCAGTCGCTTCATGATTCGCGTAGGACGGCTATGGGGCACCTGGCCTCTGATCTTTCTGCTATATCTGATTGGGGCAGAGAAAACCTTGTGGCTTTCAATGCCTCAAATACTCAGTTCCTCCATCTGTCTACCACACGACTATCCTCTTACCTTCAACAACACGCAACTCAATCCTTCCTCTTAATATTCTTGGCGTTTCCTTTTCTCATGATCTTTCCTGGAAAGATCACATGTACTTTCTTTCTAAAACAGCTTTTAAGAGGTTAGGTGTGCTGTACCGCCTCCGCGGTTTCTTCACCCCGACTCAGTTGCTGTCTCTGTAGAGGGGTCCTGTTCGCCTCCGTATGGAGTATGCTTCTCATGTGTTGGGTGGTTCAACCCACACAGCCATACTTGACCGGGTGGAATCAAAGGCTTTTCGTCTCATCAATTCCCCGCCTCTTACTGACTGTCTTCAATCTCTCTTCGTCGCAATGTTGTCTCAATCTCTCTTTACTATCGCTATCATAACGGACATTGCTCTTCTGAACTCTCTAACTGCATGCCTCCTTTAAGGAGAGCACGCAGGACCAGACTTTCTACACATTCTCATTCCTATTCTGTCCAACTATCTAATGTAAGAGTTAATCGGTATTTTCAGTCTTTCATCTACTCAACCGGTCAACTTTGGAACAATCTTCCTCAATCCATCTTTCCTCCTGTCTATATACTTAGGATACTGACATTCTGGTATACATAGCAGACCATGTTTGTAAGATGGAAAAGCACTGTATCACCAGGTTTTAAGGTAACTAATGGTGTTAGGCAAGAAGGTATATTATCACCCTATCTTTTCTGTGTATACATGGATGACCTTACCAATGAAGTGAATGAACTAAAAACTGCACGTACTGGCTGTGTTATTGGAAAGGAAAAAATTAATCGATTATTTAATGTATGCTAATAACCTTGTTCTTCTGTCACTCTACCCATGGGCTGAGAGTACTATTAGATATATGTGAACAATATGGTATAGAAAATGATATCACCTATAATTGGGCAGAGTTGTATTTTGATTTTTAGGTGTAATCTACTGAAACATGTATCATGTGGGTCTTCTGAAATGAATGGTCAGACAATACCTGTCAAAGACATGTAAATACTTAGGTCATGTAATTACTCACGAGCTGCGAGATGAACTTCATATTAAGAGGCAACGTAAAAAGCTGTATGTACAGGGTAACATGCTAGTAAGGAAATTTGGTATGTGTTCAAAATCAGTTAAAATTTATCTTTTTAGAACTTACTGTACTGCAGTGTATACATCCCATCTGTCGTGGAACTATACAAAAACTGCTATGAATAAACTCTCTGTTGCTTATAATAATATTTTTCGTATGCTATGTAGGGAACCAAAATGGTGTAGTGCCAGTTTTATGTTTACTACACGTAATCTACCTACCAGCCATATTCACCACATTAAACAGCACACCCATCCCAAATTACATTAGAGAAACAGCCCACCTTATAAGGCAACGTAACAACCTCAAACATAACACACAAACACCACACACAGAAGCCATAAAACAGCACAACACAGAAATAAACAACAAACTTAAAGAAAAATAAACAAACATTTAGGGGATTCATAACACTACTAAACCACTCCACAGATACATTCAGGCTATACAAGACTATAAACAGCATTACCCACTCCAACAGCGGCATTCACACCTCACACGCGGCTATCTGTCGCAACCAAACTGATATCCCAACATATACACAAGCTAACATTCTAGTTAATCACTACGCAAAGATAAGTCACTTAAACAGACAACAACCAGAAACACGCAGACAGACGAACAGCCAGACACAAGAAAACCTACAGACTCGACACGACCATTACACCCTTCAATACAGACCAGACCACTAAGATCATCAAAAACATTAAGAATTCGAAGGCTACTGGACCAGACAACATATCTAACATACACCTTAAACACTTGGGCCCACAGGGAATACTATCTCTCACAAACATCAGCACATATTCATACCAACACTGTAAAGGGTGTCAGGAAATGATTGCCCCCCCGCTGTACAGAAGAAACTGAAAGGAATAGAAAAAAACAGACGAAACCACGCGAAAGAGCGTTTAATTTTGAATAAAAAACACTTGTTTTAATATCGGGTGTTGCCCCCATTTGCAGCTCTGACGGCCATTAATCGACGGGGGTATGATCCCAGAAGTGTCTCAAAGAGATCGGTATCATGATTCATTTCTTCAAGGACTTCGTTGATCTTTGCAGTCATAATTTCTGTTGAATACCGATTCTGAATGGGTTGTTCCAGCATTAAGGACTCCACCCGATCCTTCATGATGGATCCGACATGTTCACAGACATTAAGATCGGGAGAATTGCCAGGCCATTCATTATTTCCGAAAAAATGAATGTTATTGTCCTTAAGCAGTTGTTGAGTCGCAAGTGCTTTCATACAGGGGGCTTTGTCGTGAAGAAAGGTTGCCTGTTCAACATCCAAAACACACTCGGGGTCTTTCAAAAATGGAATTACATGTTGAGCTAAAATTACATTTCGAAAATAAGGCCCATCCCAACTGGTTCCTCTTGGTTTGATAACCCAGATGAGCTTCCGAATAGAGAACATAATGAAAACACCCACACATGCTGGATTTTTTACTATTTCTCGATACTTCTGGTCGTCTGGGACTTCATCAGGAGTTGTTGCCCAAACCCGATCATTCTGAAAATTTGGTTTTCTGGAGACATAAACGAAGAATTCATCGCTGACAACCAAGTGAAGGAAATCGTCTTCCGTCCATTCCTCAAGATAATCACAAAACCATAGCCGATCTTCAATATTAAGATCACTCTTCCGTGGCTTAGCTATTTCATGCCAAGCACTCAAGCCTTGGCGAACTCGAAATTGATGCACAAGTTGCCGATTGACTATCTTACCACGACGGATAAGTATCTCTTTCGCTACCTCAGAGCAGCTCTTCTTTCGGCGCCGTGATTCAGCAAGCACAATGTCTTTCGATTCTTGAGATAATTTCTCCGGTCTTCCTCCTCGAAATTCTGTTTCACAATCTTCAGGATTCTTATTCCAATTCCTTTTGACAAAGTCTTCTGATCTTTTTAATCTCTCAGCCACCCAGTGTCGAGTTATGAAAGTTGCACCAGCTTCCTTTGCTTCACGAAATGTGACAGCTCGAATGCGGTCAAGAACTCGCTTTTTCTCTGAATCGTTCAAAATAGATGATGCCATGGTTTCTGTGGGGGAAAAAAATGGTAAGAATTAAAATCACAGGAATAGAATATAATGGATTTTATTCAGATTTTAACGCTCTTTCATGTGGTCTCGCCGGTTTTTATCTATCTCTTCTAGTTTTTGCTCTACAGGGGGGGGGGCAATCATTTCCTGACATATGGAAACAAGGTAAAATTATTACACTACTCAAATCAAACAAAAATCCAACAGAACCAGCTTCCTATCGACCCATTACTTTACTATGCACACCTTCCAAAGTAACAGAAAGACTAATCTTACAAATCACCAACCAACACATACCACTATCGCCTACTCAACATAGATTCAGACCTCAACACTCAACTACGACATTACTCACTAACCTCACGCAGCACATCATGGATGGCATCAACTCCAGACGACCAGCTCAACGTACACTATTAGCAACAATAGACATTAGTAAAGCATTTGATGCTATCACACGCTTCCCTCTCAAACAAAATATTCAACGCAAACATGCACAATAACACCAAAAGGTGATTGAGCAATTATCTTTCAGGAAGATACATGTCACATTTAATGGCAAGTCATCCAAAAACAAGCTTTTTCCGAACGGGGTCCCCCAAGGCTCTGTTCTCTCACCAACACTGTTCATCTTATACATGCATGACATTCCAACACCCATAGATAACAAGCTTACCTTATCATCATATGCAGATGACATCACTCTAACATCCACCCACAACAACATCGACACCGCTACAAATAACCTACAAACATACATAAACATTATACAAGACTGGCTCACACACAATAGACTCAAAGTAGCATCCACAAAATCAATCACCTTGCTAACAAGCAACACAAAAGAACACCAGATAACTCCACAGATTACACTAAACAACACCAACATCCCACACACTCACAGGCCCAAAATACTTGGGGTCACACACAACACATCATTACACAGCTCAACAAAAAAAATTTTTTGTTTCGTTGCCAAGGAAATTCGTACGAATTTAGGGTATTTTGGGGTTGCTGAATTCCAAAATGAAAGTAGTTTTTCCGATTTGGCTCTAGTTCTTGAGATAATGAATACCCTCAATTAATAGGAAACGTAACCATAACGCGTGCATATGGGAAACTACCGGAACATTCTAGATGGTGAGATACGCGAATATTCTTAGTGTTTACTCCGCGATCATTCTAGAATATTCCCCCTCCGTATATAAGTCATCGGCCACCCAACCAGTAGTCAGTTGACAGTTGGCAGTGGACCGTACGTGTAAAGATGGTAAACTTCTTGCTTGGGCAGCAAAGTGGATATACGAAGTACCCTTGTTTCATCTGTTTATGGGATAGTAGGGCAAGGCAAGATCATAGGAAAAAAGTGACATGGCCTTCAAGAGAAAACATGACTGTAGGTGCAGCGAACATCATTAACGAGCCTTTGGTTGACAGGGAAAAAAATCATCCTCCCACCACTTCATATCAAGCTGGGACTAATGAAACAATTTGTTAAGGCCTTGGACAAAGATGGCGATTGCTTCAAATACATTTGTAGATCGTTCCCTGGACTAAGTATGGAAAAACTAAAAGCTGGAATCTTTGATGGCCCTCAAATCCGTACACTTATCAAGGATTCTAATTTCACAAAATTTATGAATGGTGTTGAAGCTTCTGCCTGGTGCAGTTATGTCTCAGTTGTCAAGAACTTCTTGGGTAACCACAAAGCAGACAATTATGAAGAACTGGTGCAAAACATGCTCTCAAACTTTGAAAAGTTGGGTACTAATATGAGCATAAAGGTACACTTTCTCCATAGCCACTTACACAGATTTCCGGATAATCTTGGTGATTTTAGCGAGGAACAAGGGGAGAGGTTTCATCAAGATATCAAGGTGATGGAGGAAAGGTATCAAGGCAGATGGGACAGACACATGATGGCAGACTATTGCTGGAACCTCCAACGTGATTGTCCTGATAACCCACATAAAAGAGAATCGTACAAACAGAGATTTACTATACAGTACATTAATTGTAATTATGCGAATCAGCTTACTGTGTTTATCTGTTATTATACCGAATAAAATGCCATTATGTATTTCATATGTTTACTTTTGTATGATTTGAGACAATTTCAATGCGATTTGTAAGTAGGCTCCGCCTGAACATTAAATTTTTTGCATTTTTACGTGTTTCAATGGGGTACCAATTATCTCATAAATTAGAGCCAATCTAGCAAAACCGATGTCATATTCGGAATCAGCACCACAAAGTTACCCCAAAATCACTCTAATATGATTGGCAATAAAATGAGTGTTGACCAGTGTTATCTTTTGCAAACCACATTCAGGACATTAAAAACAAATGTACGTCAAGACTTAATACGCTTAGGGTACTAACAGGCACAAACTTTGGACACCAGTAGGAAACAACATCACTCGTATACAAACAATATATTCGCTCAGTTATGGACTATGCTAGCCCATGCTAGGCACCCATTATCTCAAACACACACATAAACACCTTACAGACAATACAAAACAACGCACTTCGTATCATTACAGGATGTACTCAAACAACACCAATAGAACACCTGCACACAGAAACAAAAATAATGAGTTAGGGAACATTTAGACATGAGGGGGAACACAATTCATGGCAGCAGCGAGCGACAACTAACCCACAACACCCTTGCCACTACATGTATAATCATGCACGAACACGTCGCACCATTAAGATAACACCAGACACACATTATAACCAAATACTTCATTCCATACCACGGGTTTACCACGCCCCACAGACATCACACAGTAAAGAAAACACACACACACAAAAGCACTGACACGACTCGGTCCGAATGCGGTCCTAGATGCGAAGCCACCACCCATTGACAGGTCAGAGATCAGCCTGAGCAGATCGGATCGAGTTAACTTAGCACGATTCCGATGTGGATATCACCCCAACTTACAGACATATAAACACAGACTAGACAACTCCACAGACGACACCTGCCACCTGTGCCAGGACTCACCACAAACAATTGAACATATTATGACAGACTGTACCACTCTAGCACAACATAGAACACAACACATCACTAGTGCGCTAAACCTCTGGTCCACTCCGGAGAGGGCGATCGGTTACCTGCGTGCCGCCGGCTTGCTCGATCAGGGTGGGCTAATTGGCTAACCACCACCACCACCACCAACAACAACAACCAGCCAAATGTTAATCTGGAAGAATATATATAATTTCATTACTAGGGTCCAAAACAGCTCTAATATGTTATTGTGCAATGCCCTGTCTTCAGATACTGTGTATCTCTCACCTATATGGCAGTCTTGGTTCAGACAACGGCTGATTTACAATACCTTATTTTTGTAATGTAGCAAAGATTATATATGCATATTAAGTTGTTATAATAAGATTGTATTTGTATGTTGGGCTAAATGGCAATGGGCTTTATTTTTGTATTACAATGTACTGATGATCTTATTGGAGCGTATCTTAATGAAAAATATATTGTTAAGCTCATTTATGAATTTGTACCACTGGCTGAAGACAAAAATTATGTAAGATTGTACTTGTATGTTAGGTTAAGTGGCTATGGATTGTGAATGATCCGCAATAAAGATGTTTTGTTTTTTGTTTGTTTGTTATGACCTCCCATCTTTCAAACGCAGAGTGTCTAGGCATCTCGAAAATCCCGGACCTTGATTTTGGCTCTTCTTCTTCTATGGGAGGGGTGCTTTTGCGGACATTTGCCCTTGGCCCCTCCTTCCTGCATAAAAAAACACCATTCTAAATATACAGATTCGATAAGTCTATTGTTATTTAATGACTTTTATTATCAAATCCAAAACTATGGAAAAACCAAAGTGTCTATTTACTTTTGTCAACCTTCCGTATAATAAGGTTAAATATTAAATCTAAATTTCAACAATGTACTGATAAAGAACGTGATGAAATTAAATAATCACTAAATATTTTAGCTAACAAAATTGAAAATAATAATAATAATAATAGCACAAAAATAAGAATAGGAACATTTTATAATGTTCATCTCTTTAGATGACCGAAAATTGGCAAACAAGTTAAAAATTACCGTATTTCCCGGCGTATAACGCGCACCCTAATTTTGAAGAGAAAATTTAGGAAAATAAAAATTTAGGAAAAAATATACCTCCTACCTCACTTCACATCTCCTACCTCACTTCACATGTACAATTTTAACGAGTTAATTTTAACGCAGTGTGATTTTTGGAGTATTTTGGGCGAAAAAAAGTGCGCGTTATACGCCGGGAAATACGATAATCTCTTTTTGGCCTATTATTATGATTATACACTGCCCAACAAAAAAAACTTTTTTGCTGCTGATTTAATTCTAAGACCTGTTTCTGGATAATATTGATGTGCTGATTTCAAAAATCACCTTAGATTTTGTCCATCACATCAGGTTTTCGTGCAATGCAATATGCCTATTTTGGGTGATCCATGAAGGGCGCTTATCAAAATTGATGATTTTTGAGACCTGTTAACAGCTGTTTTGCTGTTAAAATTTTATCTGTGGAATACGCAAATCTGTGCATTAAATCTAAAGGTCATGTACAACATATTAAAATCTTGGGTATCTGTGATTTCCCCAGGTGTGAGCGTGACGTCATGATCATGGATTCATTTTTTGCTTATTTAAACACTTTTAATCACTTTGTGTGTCAATATTACCATTGTATATTAAAGTTCACTCCCTGCACAATTGTTTACTTTTCCATGCTGATTCTGAGTATGTAAAAACTTATTTTTTGAAAAGAAAAAAGATTGGGCATAACCCTGCCAAAATGCGATATCTCCAAAATATCCGTATTTGATTGCTCGAAAACCTGACGTGATAGGCAAAAACTAAGGTGATTTTTGAAATCAGCACACCAAAGTTACCTAAAAACAGGTGTTAGAATTAAATCAGCAAAATTGGTGTTGGGCAGTGTTATTATTATGTCTGGGACTGTCACCCCATGATATCGCACAATGTCTGATGATCTTATTGGGGCGTATCTTAATGAAAAATATATTAAGTCCACTTGTGAATTTATACCACTGGCTGAAGACTTAAAAATAATGAAGTTTTACCAACACCAAATGTTCAAAATTTGTTCATCAATGTCCCAGTATAGCAGAAACTATTGAAATAATTTTAGATAATGTATATAATAATCCAAAGAAACGTCCTACAGAAATGGAAAGAGACATTATGAAAGCTTTGTTAATAAGCACACCGGACAAAAAATTAGTCACCCCTAATAGCACCGATAGTAGGAAGTTCAAGGTCACACAGAGGGCGCTGATGTAGCATTGGTAAGTGACAAGTAGCGGTGACGTAGCACACAGGATCAGATCTGTTTCGTGAGGTGGTGAAGAACAAAGTGTGTGTTGGATATAGTCTGCAAAATGGGTCGTGAGGCAGACGTTACTCAGTGGCAAAAAGGAGCCATCGTGTTTGGCAGAGCCCACGGACACAAAATGTCTGAAGTAGCCCAATTTGTTGGTGTGTCAACGCGTACTGTCCAGCGAGTTTACAAAGAGTGGTGTAGTTCGCAATCAACTGACAATCGACGGCGTAACTGTGGCCGGAAAACAATTCTCGACAATAGGGGCCGCCGCCATGTTTCTCGTCTAGTAACTGCAAATCGTTTTCAAACCAGAGAACAATTGCTCCAAGAAACCAATGAGGTTTTCCAGCGACCAATTTCCGAACGGACATTGCGACGAGAACTGCATGCGATGGACATCTGGAGCAGGGTACCACGGAAGAGGCCGCTGTTAACAGCAAGTCACAAATTGGCACGTTATAAATGGGCTCAGAGGCACAAAAACTGGACTGCGGCAGATTGGAAACGTGTAATTTGGTCCGATGAGTCCCGTTTTTGTTTGTTCTCCAATGATGGGAGGCGACGAGTACATCGCAGGTCCAATGAAGCCTTTAATCCTGAATGCGTCGAAGGTGTTGTTCAGGCTGGAAACAGAAAGTGAAGCGCAGGAATAGACACCCACGGACTGGCGGAACTTCGGGACCGGCTGATGAACGAGTGGCAGCAAATCGATGTTCAGTACATGCACAACCTCGTAGAGTCTCTGCCTCGCCGGATTCGTGCGGTTATCAAGGCCAGAGGCGCCGTCACACGTTATTAGGTACATTCTGAGAGGGGTGACTAATTTTTTGTCCGGTGTGCTTACATTGCGCTACAATAATACCATTTAAATTTGAAAACAAAACGTACATACAAACAAAAGGGGTTTCTTTCGATGGATTCCCCCATTGGACCACCCTTTAACTTCTATATAGCTAAATCATTAACAGATATCAAATTCACTGAAATGACATGTTTTTTTCAAATATTTTTTATTAAAATTCGAGATAAAAGGGAATTCAGGTGGAGGAGTTGCGTTTCTAAAGACAAAGCTTGATTTTTATCTAATAATAATAATTTTTAACTATATCTTAATTTAAAAAAAAAAAAAAATTTTTTTAAGGTTTCATCCGTAAATATTCATTTAATTTATATTTGTGTGCTTTCAAAATGGCTATACTGGCGAAACGTTAGAAATATCGTAGAGATATACGGGCTGGTCCAGAAATCCTGCCTCATTTTCGTGGATAATTGACAATGTTTTATTGGAGGAGATTTTCAAACTGTAATCCTCGCATTTTACTACACAATCTAAGGCGAGTATGTAAGCTGTTGTACACATTTGCAATAGTGTCTGCAGTAATGTTGTTGCATTGAGTACTGATATTGTTTTTTAAATGTTGAAGTCTTCTTGGACGATTTTCGTACACTGTATTCTTGAGTTAACCCCACAAAAAGAAGTCGAGTGGAGTCAAGTCCGGGGAACGTGGTGGTCATTCAACCGGACCCCATTGTACCTTTCCACTTACGAGGTACGTATGTTCATGACTCCAGATTTGAAAAAATTTACTGGAGCACAGCTCTGAATTTACTTTTTTTCCCCTTACACCACTAGATAGGTTAATGATAGTAAACTCTTGAATTGACGACATACCAATTACAAATTGTTTTAGCTAAACATAATAATACAATAATGTACAGTTTATAACTCACCTTAAGTTTATTTATTCATTGCAGCAGCAACAGTGGACGATGTTAGACCTTGCATGTAGGCATTTGTTGTGAATTTACCGCCATGTATGCTTGGCCACTGATCAATGGCTTTCTGTGTGATCATTATAGCAGATCTAGTGCCTGGAGCTGGACCCTCCTTCACAATTCTGCACAGCTTAGTCAAATGAGATGGCTTAATGGATCCTTTGTGTTCAACAATGTAACCAAGAATGGAGAATGTCCCTTCAGCTGGTGCTTCACTCCAGGCAGTTGATCCATCTTTATCAAAATGCTTTAATCTCTCTGTGATTCCTTTCCACAGCTGTTCTATATATTCTGTCAGCCAATTTATCACTGAGTCTTTTGTAAAACTACTTTCAGATCTGGTTCTGGATGGTCTAACAACTTCAGCAACCTGGTAGTAATCAGAACGTTTCTTGATGTATTTGTAAACTTCATTTAGGATGTAATCCTCAGCTGTTAGTTCCTTTTGCTGCCCTGTGGTATCGTGCTTAAATTCAGAAACTACATCATTTGCATTTCCTCCATTAGCTAATTTGGAAATTGTTTCCATCACTCTTAACATAACAGTTTTCCCTCCTTCTTTATAAAATATATTTTCTACAAATTCTGCACTAACTGTGGTTTTTTGAGCTACTTGCAACATAATCTTTGTTACATAGGAAATCAATACATAGAACTTGGCACTAATTTCTTTCTCTTGTGGATGATAAAAAAAAACACAATTTTCCACAAATCTGTCAAATTGATCAAATTCGTAATTAACCATGCGAGTATCAGATTTGAGTTTTGGTCTCTTAAAACCAATGATATTGTCAAGAACCATATTGGTATAGTCAAGGCCTGATCTCAGATTTGAAGAGTGATTCTGAATAAAGTCTAAAAGCTCACTTAGTTTACAAATTTTCTTCAATGCATCAACGTGGGCTCTGTTCACAAGATGCATTAAGTCCCATCGAAATTTGAAATTTTCTCCAAACAACTTTTTCATTTCGTTTTTAAATGGCTCGTTGTCCTTACAAAAAGCCCCATCTCCAACCATTCCAGATACCTTGGATTTAATTGCTTCTTCAGATAGTTTCAAGTGATTAGGAGACTTCAACACATCAAAAATTTCATTGGCCAAATAAACTCCTGATTTGCTGCGTACTAAATTTATCCCAGCAAGTTTTACAGTCTTATCTTCTTCACTCATAACTAATACAACTAGCATGCTTAATCCCAAAATTGTTCCAATGTCAGCTGTTATTGTTACTGAAGTTTGTTCTAAGAACCACTTTACAGTTTGTTCTTTAAGTTGATTATCTAATAGCTCACAAATTGTCTCGCACGCATGTGTGCTATGATTCAAATTTCCAACCTCACAACCTGACCTATGTAATACAGCTAGAAGTACTGGATATAGAGCCCATGCAGTGTTTGTTTTCATTATGTAGTATAAGATGTTGCCACATGTCTTCTATGCGTTTAGTAGTGTTCCGAGAAGATGTTTTCATCACTTCATAAACAGCAGCTCTTTGATGATGCTGAAGTTTAATTAAATGTCTCTTCAGGTGGGTTTTCAGATTTCTAAACCATCTCTCTTGATTTTCTCCTTGTTTGCATACATAGGTTAAATCTTTAACATTGAAGTAACCTTTTATGTTAGAATGTTTGTCTGAAGCACATGCTTTGGGGTCTGTGCAAGCTATGCAATATAATGTAAACATTTTATCATCAGAAGCATCATCAATATCTTCTTGATTATCATCATCTTCATCCTCAACAGCTATATCTACATCAGGCATATTAGTGTCACTATTTGCAATGTTTTCCATTATATCTATGGAAAAACTATACGCGCTTACAACATGGTATTGTATGTGATACCTTTATTTCATAATTAAATATAAATTATTAATTAATTGAATTAAATATCTATACAGTGTTGCCACGGGATTGGCGACATAGCCTATTGGGAATGAAATAATTGAATTGCCATACGTACAAAGAACCTGTATGTATGAATCAGCCTCACATAGCAACAAGAAAACCCAATTTATTGTTTAGTCTACCACAGAGGTGTAGACCAAACAAAATTTTGCTAGTTCGGCAAATAATACAAGCGAACCAAGGAACGGCTCACGGCTGTTTATGTTACAGCGAACGCTTTAAACAGGGAAGACGTGTTTAAGTTTTCCCTCAAGTTCTGAGTGAATTCCTTATAATATAAAACCTAATGACTATAAAAGGATAGGCCTATTCCTTCAGGGGCTTATATAGTGACTGCCTATATTAATTACCTTAAGTAAATTCGCCGCGTAACTCCATCGTAGCAGCCCTACATCTAAGAAGACCGTCACGCCCTACATCGAAACAAACAAAGACCCAGCAAAAATAAGGTGAGGCAAATTATTTTCATTCTAATATACTGTAGGTCGCGCAAATCCCGACGCTAGAATTACCGTAATCAATATAAATATAAAGAGGTCCTTTAAAGACCTACATATTCATAACTCTCTAACGAAAAAGCATAGGGCTTTTGTCGGTAACCCTCCACTGAAGTCTGCTGGAAATTTCCAACGGATGAGGGCACAGGCAATCAACCCATAGCCCTATATAGTTTTTTCACATGGTGGCCCTGTGTATGGGGAACTAACCCCTCTACAATTTACACTGACACGCAGTGGCTAGGCTTAGCTCATTAGGCCTAACCCCAATTTCAACCGTAACCCCACTATAGTTTTTTCATATGGTGGCCTAAAACTGGGAACCGATCCCTTTACCTTTACACTAACCGAAAACAAAGGCTTGTTCATTTAACAAGCATAACTCAATTTAGGTCCTATAAAAAAATAGGCCCACAACATTAAGCCTATTTAATAGGTCCTACTCTTCAAACTAAAAACAAAGCCTTGTTAATTTAACAGGCTTAACTCATTTAAGGTCCTATAAAATAATAGGCCCAAACATAAGCCTATTTGGTAGGCCAAACAAATAGGTCTATTTAGTAGGCCCACCTAACTTTACATTACATAATAGGCCTACCTCTTAAAGTAGGCCTTACTCTTTACACTCAAGGCCTATCCTAATTAAAAACACTAAATTTATAATTGAACCTGTGGTGTAGGTTATAAAATTTATTTCAGCAATTTAACTTACTCATAAGACTCATTAACATCACAAAATTCGACTCAGACCTGTAACATCACAAAATTCGACTCAGACCTGTAACATCACAAAATTCGACTCAGACCTGTAACATCACAAAATTCGACTCGAACTGTAACATCACAAAGACCTAAAGCAATTGCACGAATTCAAACCTACACCCACCTAACACCTATTCGTAACCCTAAACCAAGTCCTATTTGACATATAGGCCCAACCTATTCCAATTCCTATTTGACATATAGGCCCAACCTATTCCAAGTCCTATTTGACATATAGGCATACCAAGTCCTATTTGACATATAGGCATACCAAGTCCTATTTGACATATAGGCATACCAAGTCCTATTTGACATATAGGCCCAACCTATTCCAATTCCTATTTGACATATAGGCCCAACCTATTCCAATTCCTATTTGACATATAGGCATACCAAGTCCTATTTGACATATAGGCCCAACCTATTCCAAATCCTATTTGACATATAGGCATACCAAGTCCTATTTGACATATAGGCCCAACCTATTTCAAATCCTATTTGACATATAGGCATACCAAGTCCTATTTGACATATAGGCCAACCTATTCCAAGTCCTATTTGACACATAGGCCCAACCTATTCCAAGTCCTATTTGACATATAGGCCCAACCTATTTCAAATCCTATTTGACATATAGGCGCAACACATTCCAAATCCTATTTGACATATAGGCACAACCTATTCTAAGTCCTATTTGACATATAGGCATAAAACAGACAAGGCTTGATATAAGGGTCTCAAATGCAACATTTGAGGATCTTTACTCAGCCAAATTGGTTAACCTAACCCAAAACCCAAAAATAAAACCCTATAACAAAATACACATTTACACACATACGTACGGTACAGTATATAAATATATACATACGACTCCAAACATCCAATTCTTCTTTTAAAGGAAGAATCACAACAGATTTCATCAACAGACACATACATTCCTTGCAAACAGATTGGATTCCTTCAAAACCCCAAACCTTCCAGACCTACCTGTAGGATATACAACATTTACTCATTCATAACTACGGGTATTGACTTCATTGGAGTGGGGAATCCAAGTTGTGAAGACCAACTGGATTCGGAGGAATGCAACACACACACACACTACTCTTTCAATGTGTCTCAAACACAACAACCTGTCTAAACATAACCAAGGATCGGAGAGTAAAAGCTTTTATTGCTGCGCTCTGATTCTGTGCACATAATTTTGTGCCAAAAATTATATGGTTAGACAGTGACACGTACAAACAAACTACTCTACTCCAAGGGGCCTTGGCCTACCTTGGCCATAGCCCAACAAATTCATCAAAGGGCTGATGGCCTACCCTTGGCCATAGCCCAACAAATCATCAAAGGGCCTTGGCCTACCTTGGCCATAGCCCAACAAATTCAACAAAGGGCCTTGGCCTACCGTGGCCATAGCCCAACAAATCAACAAACGGCTGATGGCCTACCCTTGGCCATAGCCCAACAAATTCATCAAACGGCTGATGGCCTACCCTTGGCCATAGCCCAACAAATTCATCAAACGGCTGATGGCCTACCCTTGGCCGTAGCCCAACAAATTCATCAAAGGGCTGATGGCCTACCCTTGGCCATAGCCCAACAAATCATCAAAGGGCCTTGGCCTACCTTGGCCATAGCCCAACAAATTCATCAAAGGGCTGATGGCCTACCCTTGGCCATAGCCCAACAAATCATCAAAGGGCCTTGGCCTACCTTGGCCATAGCCCAACAAATCATCAAAGGGCCTTGGCCTACCTTAGCCATAGCCCAACAAATTCATCAAAGGGCTGATGGCCTACCCTTGGCCATAGCCCAACAAATCATCAAAGGGCCTTGGCCTACCTTGGCCATATCCCAACAAATTCATCAAAGGGCTGATGGCCTACCCTTGGCCATAGCCCAACAAATCATCAAAGGGCCTTGGCCTACCTTGGCCATAGCCCAACAAATTCATCAAAGGGCTGATGGCCTACCCTTGGCCATAGCCCAACAAATCATCAAAGGGCCTTGGCCTACCTTGGCCATAGCCCAACAAATTCATCAAAAGGGATGATGGTCTCACTCGGCCATAGCCCAACCTATTCATCAAGGGGCTGATGGTCTCACTTGGCCATAGCCCAACATATTCATCAAGGGTCTTGTGGCCTCCTTTGGCCAGAGACCAAACAACATTGGTCTTG
Organism: Bathynomus jamesi; assembly: GCA_023014485.1. Taxonomy (NCBI): domain Eukaryota; kingdom Metazoa; phylum Arthropoda; class Malacostraca; order Isopoda; family Cirolanidae; genus Bathynomus; species Bathynomus jamesi. The sequence continues at coordinate 167,689 of JAJOZX010004168.1, forward strand.
TGGCCTCCCTTGGCCAGAGACCAAACAACAAGGGTCTTGTGGCCTCCCTTGGCCAGAGACCAAACAACATTGGTCTTGTGGCCTCCCTTGGCCAGAGACCAAACAACATTGGTCTTGTGGCCTCCCTTGGCCAGAGACCAAACAACATTGGTCTTGTGGCCTCCCTTGGCCAGAGACCAAACAACATTGGTCTTGTGGCCTCCCTTGGCCAGAGACCAAACAACATTGGTCTTGTGGCCTCCCTTGGCCAGAGACCAAACAACAAGGGTCTTGTGGCCTCCTTTGGCCAGAGACCAAACAAAAAGGGTCTTGTGGCCCCCCTTGGCCATAGGCCAAACAACACAAAAACAGTACAGGATTCAAAGCCCCAAGCCCTCCAGATCTACCTGTGGAGGAGTAAATTTACTCCACTAAAACTACGGGTATTGACTAGTCTGAAGTGGTAGGAGGTTTGAATACAGTACAAACTCTTTCTAATTCTCCTAAATTAAATGAACAAATAACAAAAGACAACAATGGGAACATTGCACCAAACAATTACACAAAAACACTTTGAATGCCTTTGGGTCTTAAAACAGAAGACTTTCTCTCACAAGTGTATAAAGAAGTTGATATAACAGACACTTACTTATGGACAGACAGTCAAATTTGTCTAACATGGGTAACCAACACAGATACAACTTCTTGCAAAAACATATTTGTGAAAACCAAACTAACAGAAATCAAAACTGAAAACAGCAACTGGTGAAACCACCAGAGATATCACATTACCATATCCTTTGGAGTGTGGGGCTAAATTAGAACCATTACCCCAGAGGATGGATCAGGATAATATTGGGGAGGAATCTCTCAATGTACCTGATGTATCTCAGATTAAACCAGACAGACCTCAAAGAAAGACTGCTTTGAAAGCCAGAAAACTTTTACAAGAAAAAATTAAAACTGGTGACTTATAAACCTTACACAAATTGAGCAAAGTTAAAATGCTTAATAACCATACTTTAATTCCATAAATTTCCTATACCTAAAGGGAGTCAAACTGATTGACATAACTTTAACTAAACTTGAGAAGTTGGCCTCTTGAACTTTTATATTTAAATAGGTCTTGAGTAACCTCTCTCTTCCTAAATTTCTACTTCATTCTTTTCAATCCATTTCACATGGTTTAAAACACAGTTTATCAAAAAATTTGATCTATAACATACAAATTTTTCTCCGGCCCCCCCCCCCGTATATGGAAAAACTATACGCGCTTACAACATGGTATTGTATGTGATACCTTTATTTCATAATTAAATATAAATTATTAATTAATTGAATTAAATATCTATACAAAGTTGCCACGGGATTGGCGACATAGCCTATTGGGAATGAAATAATTGAATTGCCATACGTACAAAGAACCTGTATGTATGAATCAGCCTCACATAGCAACAAGAAAACCCAATTTATTGTTTAGTCTACCACAGAGGTGTAGACCAAACAAAATTTTGCTAGTTCGGCAAATAATACAAGCGAACCAAGGAACGGCTCAGGGCTGTTTATGTTACAGCGAACGCTTTAAACAGGGAAGACGTGTTTAAGTTTTCCCTCAAGTTCTGAGTGAATTCCTTATAATATAAAACCTAATGACTATAAAAGGATAGGCCTATTCCTTCAGGGGCTTATATAGTGACTGCCTATATTAATTACCTTAAGTAAATTCGCCGCGTAACTCCATCGTAACAGCCCTACATCTAAGAAGACCGTCACGCCCTACATCGAAACAAACAAAGACCCGGCAAAAATAAGGTGAGGCAAATTATTTTCATTCTAATATACTGTAGGTCGCGCAAATCCCGACGCTAGAATTACCGTAATCAATATAAATATAAAGAGGTCCTTTAAAGACCTACATATTCATAACTCTCTAACGAAAAAGCATAGGGCTTTCGTCGGTAACCCTCCACTGAAGTCTGCTGGAAATTTCCAACGGATGAGGGCACAGGCAATCAACCCATAGCCCTATATAGTTTTTTCATAATATCACTTGGTACTGAAAATGAATCATCAGCATGCCCTAGATCCTTCTTTTCCACCAATTTGAATATAGATTTGATCAAATCATTGTTCAGGATTTCTTGTATTGATTTACACTTGCTTAAATGGGCTATGGAAATGTCAAATTTGTTGCTTTTTGCTTTATTAGATTTGGATGCAACACTTGAACTTGAAGGCATATTTTGACTCTTCTCTTTATTAACCACAACAGCTTGGTGAGTTTCTTTTGTTAGGTGCAAAATTGCATTCAATGTCTTCTGGATTTGGGAATTTTCAAATTCCTCTAAAGCAGTTTTGTTAGTCTGATGCGCAGATTCCTCACTTACCTTTTGTTTCTTAGGTGGAGGAGAAGCACTTTCTTCAGTCTGTGAAACATCTAGTGAAAAAGTTTCATTTTCTAGATTAGCAGTTGATGAAGTTGGTTCATTTTTCTGAGGTCTAGCACTAGCACATTTTGTGAACAAACTAAATGACTGCTTTGCCGTATCTCTTTGCTGCACTTCATCCTGGTATTTCTTTACTGCAATATCTAAGCTGTGGGCTCAAACTCTGGGACCTCTTGTATTGTAACAAATATTTTTTTTGGAATTAAAATGTTCCTCCCAGTTTTGCTTCTTTGAATATTTGTTCTTGCATTGACCACAAAAGTAACCCCTTTTAACACCCTCACTTTTCTCTCCAACTTCATCAATATTAGGATCCATTATTGATTATAGACTACCTGAAAAAATACAAAATAAGTAAAAGTTAGTAAATATAGTATGGTAAAAGTGAGTAAAAGTAAGTAAATATAGTACAATGAAAGTAAGTAAAAGTAGGTAAGTTAAAGTAAGTAAAAGTAAGTTTAAACTTAACTAAACTTTTCAATTCTAGAGTCATGGTGGATTACTTAAAACCGCACAAGTAATTATCTGGCCAATTTATCAAACCTGGCCGAGATCAATGGAACATAGTCCAATCCTGATAATTTTATATTAAAAAAATATACGTTTTAATAAAATTTTAATTATCAAAACATTGAAGCTTAACAAAAAATAAAAATAATTGTTAAATATGGAATTACCAACTAAACTTAAAATAACTAAATTTGTAATTTAAAAAAATTGGTTTGTACAAGAACGTATACGCAAAAAAATTGCATAACGTCTAGCGGATGAACAAAACCCAAACCCAAATTTACTTTTTCTCATGGTCAAATTTACTGGAGCAATGCTCCCAAGATCCCAGGAATCTGGAGTCATGCGTATGTTCTCGTTCAACCAAGTCCGAACATTTGAGGCGAAATGTGTTGGAGCACCACCATGCTGGAAGTAAAAGTTCATTTGTTTCAGCAAGCTTAAATCATCACGGTATGGATCGATTGTGTTCTGGGGCAGAGTCAAATAAGCGTTTCCAGTCACATTCCCATCGCTGAATATTGGTCCTAGGACTTTGAAATCATGAATACTGCACCAGACGTTTAGTTTAGAATTCGTTTGGAAATGTTCTTCAAATAAAAGGTTGTAACATATATTCTGCTCGATTTTTTAGTTCATTCAGAACAAAATTAAACGACATAACCTCCTCCCATCTGTAGAAAAGTTTTTTTATGCCACGTTCGAAGAAATCCCTTGGTTTCGAGTTCAAAAAAGCGATCACTTCGTTTTCGACAGCTTCCCTGGATTGCAACTTTTGTCCATCTAGGTGGTGTTGCAGACTTCTGAATAAATGGTAGTCTGAAGGTGCGATGTCCGGAGAATAAGGTGGATGAGGCATTTTTTCCCAACCAAATGCCTTCATTTGGGCAGTGGTGATTCGAGCAGTGTGAGGGCGCGCGTTATCCTGGTGGAATAGAACACCTCTGCGATTAATTAATGCAGGGCGTTTTTCTTGTAATGCCATCTTCAATCGTTGGAGTTGTTGGCAGTAGACTTCAGATGTGATTGTTTGGTTATCTGGCAGAAGCTCAAAATTAATAATTCCTTGCATATCCCACCAAACGCATAGCAAAATTTTCTTTGGATGGGGTCCATTCCTTGGCTGAGGTTCAGGCTTTGTTTCATGGCTAAACCACTGATGTCGACGCTTAATATTGTTATAAAGGACCCATTTTTCATACCTAGTGACGATCCGATTCAAAAACGGTGCCTGCAGTTGCCGAGAATGCAGTGATGTGCAAATATTGATTCGATGTTGAAGATTCGCTTGTGACAAATCATGCGGAACCCATTTTCCAACCTTCACTACTTTTCCTAACAGCTTCAAATGACGATGAATGGTCATATGGCTAACACCGAGTTGCAGGCCAAGTTCTCTTACAATTACCGTTGGGTTTTCCTCCACTGTTGCTTTCAGCAACTCTTCATCTAACTCATTTGGTCGTCCTGTTCGTTGATAATCTTTCAGCCTGAAGTCTCCATTTCTGAACTTCTCAAACCATCTCCTCCACATCCATTCGCTCACAACATCATTTCCATATACTCTTTGAATGTTTCTTGCGGATTCACAAGCGTTAGATCCTTTATGGAACTCATACAGCCAAGGGCGTACCTAAAGTATCTGGCACCCGGGGCGGATCCTTCCTCTGACACCCCCCATTATTATTATTTTTTTTTTTTTGAGGAGGGGGTGTTAAGTGCAAACATGACTCCTAAAAAAGTAGAAAACTATGAGCATTACTCAAAAATAACTAGACCACTGACAAAATGAAAATTAACAGTATATCCAGTAAATAAAGAAGTAAAAAAAATTTATTACAACAGAAAAACTTCAAACAAGTGGTTCTCAAAGTTTTTCCAACCAGATACCCATTGAGTTATCAGATCATCAACCCAGACAAGCAGAGACAATTAATAATTATCAATGCTAATGCATTAACACTAATTCAATATAGTATGGTATAACGCTAGCTATTATAATTGATATCATTATTTAATAAGCAGTAAGCATTAACAACATATTAAATATACAGGGTGTCCGAGAATTATCTGTACAAGTTTTGGCTGTTATTAAAGGTCAACCATGAAGTGTAGAAATTCCAGTGTTGTCCCATTTTACAGAGAATCTCATTAAGTTTTTTCTGATACCAAGTTTTGACAAGTTTTTTAGAAATTCCAGTGTGTCCGAAAATTATCTGTACAATTTCATCTTTTAATAAAATTCTTGATAACAAACGTAAAATTCTTAAACAAGATTATTTAGAATCTGTATTTTCAAAAGTTTCTTTTATTAAAGTAACGTTGTTACAAACATTCGATATGTGCACCATCAGTGATTCGCAAAACATCCAATCGATAAATAATCCAAATGTTGCCATGTACGCTGCAGCATATCCACATCAATTCGCTCAATAGCAGCTGTGATTCTTGCTTTTAAATCATCAATGTCTGTCACCCGCGTACAAAAAAGAAAAAACTTGTCAAAACTTGTTATCAGAAAAAACTTAATGAGTTTCTCTGTAAAATGGGACAACACTGGAATTTCTACACTTCATGGTTGACTTTTAATAACAGCCAAAAATTGTACAGATAATTCTCGGACACCCGGTAAAATGATACTAAACTGGACATTGTAAAATTGTTGAACTTGACTAAGCCAATAAGCATTAGTACTAATTCAATATAGAATAGTACTGTAGTTATTGATGTAAATCTGAAACGGTTTTTACTATATTAAGCATGTAAGCATTAACACATCTCCATGCAGTCACATCATCACCCTCTCTGTCTTAACATCACCATGTAGTTGCATTAAAAAAAATCATGCAGTTATATCACCACCACCATCGTAAGATCACCACATAATCATCATAAAAAACTCACTCAGTCATACACATCATCGTTACTTCAGTAGTCATGGTTGTAGGAAAAAGGTCAAGTCTAAAGTTTAGTGCAAAGTGTGACTTTCCTGTGTCTTTCTACTGATAACCAGTAGTCACAGGGACCACCATTCATAAACATGAGTTTCTATAACATCACGACGATGCATTTATCATAACATCACGATAATGCATTTACCGGGTATTATAACATCGCGATGATGCATTTATAAACACTTAAACATCACTATGATACCACATTGTCAAAAATTACTGGACACTGGTATAAGTACTATGATATTGTTATAAACACCAGCACTTTATGCTTTATCATAATTATTTAATAATTCCAAGTGAACAAGACTTGGAATGTCAGTTGCAGCCAGCTGGCTATGCTCAACAAAGTGATGACTAAAACGTCAACACACGTTCGCCTTTCGATGTAATTTTTATCAAATATTTTATTTTTCGTTTGTAAATTTTGTATTGCCAATAAAACTAAAAAAAAATTTTATAGTGGAAATTAATATTAAGCTGTTGTAATAGTTTGAACATTTTTAAATTTTTATTCTTACTTTGGCGAATTTTTCATTTGGTCTGAAAACTTGTACTGGTATTTCAACTCTCCCGATGGCACCCCTCTCTTGGCTGTCACCCGGGGCGGACCGCCCCCCTCGCACCCTCCTTAGTACGCCACTGCATAGAGCATCACATGTCGAATATGCTCTTTCGTGGGCTCCATGTTTTTTCAATGACTGTAATATCGTAGGGGTGGCGTTGTAACTGTATGAAAAACATCAGAGAAAATATTCATTAGCCTAATCCTACGCTAGCCTAAGTCATTCTGTATCATTCTTTATCGTGATAAAACCTGTGCGAACCTGTCGTTGGGTGTATTTTGCAATATTTCTAAAACTATTTCACATTATCTTAAGGTTATTCTATTATGTATCGTCCGTTTCCTAATCGAGCAGAATTTATGTTACAACCTGATACATTATGTGGATTTTCATCTGCCCAATACACACTGCTATGTCTGATATTGACGTGTTCATTAAGGTGAAACGAAGCTTCATCACTGAAGCACAGTCTACGTGATGCTGTGCAAGTTGATATTCTAGGATTTGTTTGAAAGGCATCTCTTACCAATTCGACATTTTCTTGAAAGGTACCTGGACGTCCAGATCTTGCCTCATCATGAACAGATCCTGTTCTTTTAAATTTATTGACCAGCTCGCGGAATTGCTTTGTTTGTAGGTCCTGGTTTGTGAAATCTTCTTTCAAATTTTTCTCGAATTTCTTTGCACTTCTTCCTTTGGATACGTTGGATACGTAGTATTACTCCCATAACACGTTCTTGTACATCCATCATCATGTATGGCCTGTAGAAAATAAAACAGAAATATCTTTATTTCAGCAAAATAGTTAGGGACTTTTGGACCACCCTTTATTAGATTTGCGTTAGATTTGGCTCCCCCAAACGTGGGGGCTAGATCCGCCAATGACAATATCTTGAATCGCAAACATCCTGCCGCTGACTTTGTTCGGTGTCGTTCTTACATTTTGAAATTATACTCTTAATTCATATGTCGATGCCACAGATATAAATAACAAAAATAATTCGTCGCAGAATCCATTCTTGGTGCACGCCGCAAATTACACTTTTCCAATTACACGCTTTGCCTTTAATGACAACTTTTTTTATATATATTATTACGTCCGGTGACCCAAATTTCGATCTATTTCAGAACATTAATTTCAATGTCGTGAAATTGAAAGTAGCTAAAAATTTTCTATGGGGCAGTATACCTCGTTAACCTCGTTGCTGTTCCGTGCGTTGGTCTCTCTTCACAAGAAGGTCAAGCTGGTGGCCCCGCAACTTGGTCTGGCTTGGAGGAGGACTGAGTTGCTTTCTTGCGCTCTCCACCGGACATAGCCAGGTACACCCGGCTCATCTGGTACTGTCCTGAGCCAGGCATCGTCTTCTCTTCAAGACTTTAACTTTGACCCCTGTAACGTTGCTGAGGTCCTTTGGAAGCTGGTTAAAAAGTCTTGGGCTCCTGACAACCAAGCCATTTTCCTTCACTGTTGAGGTCCCTTGTCGGGCCTTTAATTTGGGAACACTACACATCCTGCCTTTCCTATTTTGCAGTGTTGTTTGAATGATAATTGGGTTTAGTTTGAGGTTTGGTACCAGTTTTTCGATCATTTTCCATATGTAGATTATGGTGTACCTCTCTTCTTCTTTCCGGGGAGAACAAATTTAGTTTACGTAGTCTTTCCCAGTAGTTGAGCTCTTTGCAGCCATCAATCTTTGCTGTGAAATGCCTCCGAGTTTCTTCTAGTTTATTAATTTCTTCCTTTTTATATGGGGACATCAAGACTGAGCAGTATTCAAGTTTTGGTATAATCAGTGTTTTTAGCAGGGGAATCATTATTGTGTTGTCCCTTCTTTTGAACGTTCTTAGTACCTGTCCCGCTACTCTTTTTGCTTTGTTTATCGCTATCTGATTTTGTGTTTCGAATTTCGCATCATCGGTCATTATTACCCCCAGATCGACCGCTTTCGTGCTTCTTTGAATTTCCTGTCTATCTGGAGCATAATACGCAGTCTGTTTAAGTTCCTCTTTTCTACCATATTTCAAGAGCTGAAATTTCTCGGTGTTAAATGTCATGTTGTTGTCTTCTGACCATTTGTATATTTCGTTCATGTCCCTTTGCAAGGCCTCCACTTCATTTACATCGCTGATTTTTCTGCTGATCTTTGTATCGTCTGCAAAGGATGTTATTATACTGTTGCTGTTTACTCCGCTGTCTATGTCTGTTAGCATGATAATGAACAGGAATGGGGCCAGTACTGTACCTTGTGGTACTGAGTCGCGTACTTCCGATTCTGATGATGATATACCTTGAATTTTGACGACCTGTAGACGTTCTCTGAGGAAATTGTAGATCCATTTTCCCACTTTGCCTGTTATTCCCATACACTTCATTTGATGTGCTATTATACCGTGATCACATTTGTCAAAAGCTTTAGCAAACTCCGTGTATATGACATCGTAGTTGTCATTGCCTTCCAGTGCATCTAGGATATTGTTGTAGTGTTCTATTAGTTGTGATAAGCATGATCTACCTGATCGGAATCCGTGCTGATTTTCGTTGAATCTTTCCAGTGTCTCCAAGAAATCGTAAATTTTCTCTCTAACTATTCTTTCAAATACTTTGGTGAGGTGGGACGTCAATGACCAGGGCTGTGGAGTCGGAGTCGGAAGCAATTTTTTATTTTTAATGCTTATTTAATTTCGAGTTCTTTCTAAATTTCATAAGTTTTTAACTTTCAAGTCTAAAACCCCTTTCACAATGGCAAAGACACTTCCAACAAAGTCTGCAGTTTTTTAATATTTTACAATAACCACAGATGGGAAACATTTCGTGTGTCAGTGTATGATAGAAGATGATGATGAAAAATTATGTCAAGCAAAAATCAGTGGTTTTACTGGCTCTGATAAAAATGCACCAACCAGAGCATCAAATTTGAAAAGACATTTGCAGTGTTTCCATCCCAAAATTTTAGAAGTTGTCATTGAGAAAGATAGTAATAAAAACCTTCCAACTACTTCAAAGTTAACAAAAGATCAGAAATCTACTGAACGACAAGCACCACTTACAAGATTCTTTACTACAGACAAAGTTACCGTAACAATGACCACAGATGATGATGCTTCACGTGGTGGTGATGAAATGCCTCTTGTGTAATTATCATTATAGCAGATTTAGAATTAATATACCTTCGGAGTCGGTTTTTTATGTGCCGACTCCACAGCCCTGTCAATGACACTGGTCTATAGTTCTTTGCTCGAGATCTATCCCCTCCTTTATATTAGGGACAATGTTTGCTCACTTTGGTGAGGTGGGACGTCAATGACCAGGGCTGTGGAGTCGGAGTCGGAAGCAATTTTTTATTTTTAATGCTTATTTAATTTCGAGTTCTTTCTAAATTTCATAAGTTTTTAACTTTCAAGTCTAAAACCCCTTTCACAATGGCAAAGACACTTCCAACAAAGTCTGCAGTTTTTTAATATTTTACAATAACCACAGATGGGAAACATTTCGTGTGTCAGTGTATGATAGAAGATGATGATGATGAAAAATTATGTCAAGCAAAAATCAGTGGTTTTACTGGCTCTGATAAAAATGCACCAACCAGAGCATCAAATTTGAAAAGACATTTGCAGTGTTTCCATCCCAAAATTTTAGAAGTTGTCATTGAGAAAGATAGTAATAAAAACCTTCCAACTACTTCAAAGTTAACAAAAGATCAGAAATCTACTGAACGACAAGCACCACTTACAAGATTCTTTACTACAGACAAAGTTACCGTAACAATGACCACAGATGATGATGCTTCACGTGGTGGTGATGAAATGCCTCTTGTGTAATTATCATTATAGCAGATTTAGAATTAATATACCTTCGGAGTCGGTTTTTTATGTGCCGACTCCACAGCCCTGTCAATGACACTGGTCTATAGTTCTTTGCTCGAGATCTATCCCCTCCTTTATATTAGGGACAATGTTTGCTCTTTTCAAGATGCTCGGTATTTCACCGGTGTCTAGGGATCTTCTTCATATCCAGTATAAAGGTGTAGCTATTTAATTTTTACAGTTTTTAATCAACAATGCGTTCCAATTGTCCAGACTGGCAGCTGAATGTGGTTTCATTTGTCCTATAGCTCGCTACAGCTTCTTGGGTAAAATCAAAGTTTGTTATACACTCTCCTTGCAATTTCTCTTCAAAGAATGCATCTATGTCAGGTATCGCTTTGTCACTATATATACACCTCGTCAACCTCGTTTGGGTTCCGTGCGTCGGTCTCTCTTCACACGAAGGTCAAGCTGGTGGCCACGCCATATATATATATATATATATATATATATATATATATATATATATATATATATATACACGGGGTGGCACAAAAGTCAGGAACCATTGGCACATTTTAATAATTTGTGTTTTAATGTGTTCTGTTGTTCACAGATTTGATGTTGAACTTATGGCACAGAAATTGACAATAGATGCACAGGTGGAGATAGTTTTAATGTGTGCAAGGCGTAGTAACACACACCGATCAGTTGCTACTGCTTTTAATGACAAACACCCTGAGAGGCCGCCAGCTGTTCAGGCATCAGTTGGAAAACTGTTCACTCGCTTCAAAGAAACAGGAAGTGTTCATGATCGGTCGCGTAGTGGCCGGCCAAAAAGTTTAACCGATGCAGCAACATCACTAACGGTACTCAATCACCTCGAAAACAGCCCACGTAAGTCCTTAAGAAAGTTATCCCAGGAAACGGGTGTCAACGAATTCTTGCGACAAATCGTTTCCACCCCTACAAAGTCCATCTCGTTCAGGAACTGCACGGTGACGTCACAGACCGTCGTGTAGAGTTCTGCCAGTGGTTTCTACAATATCGACATCTTCAACAAAGGATCATGTTCAGCGACGAAGTGATATTTCACCTCAGCAGTCGTGCCAATAGGCATAATGCACACTATTGGGCCAATGAGAACCCCCACTGGATGGAAGAAGGACATGTGCAATTCGATCCACGAATTATGGTATGGGCTGCGCTCTGATGGGATCGGTTAATTGGTCCGTACTTCATCGACGGCAATGTAACAGGTGAAACATATCTGCATACGCTGCAAACATTTCTAATGCCCATACTGGACGACATTTTATTGGCAGAACGGGCGGAGATGTGGTTTCAGCAGGATGGTGCACGTGGATCGGAAGGCGAGGGCCCGTCGAATGGCCACCAAGGTCTCCAGACCTCACGCCTCTTGACATTTTCTTGTGGGGCCATCTCAAGTCGGTAATCTATGCTAACCTACCCAGAACCATACATTTTCTAAAGGACAAAATCACATCTGAGTGAGCCAAAATCAATACCAATGTGTTAAAGAATGTTCAAACATCAAGCATTCAACGCGCGGAAAGTTACAAGGAGTTACAAGGAAAAGAAGTACCTCAAAAGGCCTTGCGGCCCATACCGAGGTGGTACCAATGGCAACAGTGACATGGAAAATTTTCCACACCCTCAAATAGTGTGCAAGATTTGGTCTAACCTTTTCTTGAACTGATCCACAGAGGAACTGTTCACAACTTCCGAAGGTAACCTGTTCCATGTGTCACAGATCTTATACGTAAAGTAATTCCCCCACACACTAGTCCTAAACCATTTCAAATCCAACTTCCAACCATTGTTGCGAGTTGGGTTATCATTTAAACTAAACATGCTTCTAAAATCGACATCGTTGAACCCGCGTAAGAGCTTGAAAACCTCGATCAGTTGACCGTGCAGCCTCCGAGTTTCCAGCGAAAACAAGTTCAGGGCGCGTAACCGTCGATTGTAGCCCATATGCCTAACGGAAGGGATTAACTTTGTGGCCCTCGCTGCACTCGCTCCAGCCTCTCAATATCGTATTATCGATCACTTAGAAAGTAGAGATTTGATTAATAGTAGTCAGCATGGGTTTCGACGCCATAGGTCTTGTTTAACTAATTTGTTAGAATTTTATAACGAAATAGTGCGCGAATACGATAGGCATAGAGCAGCTGACGTTATTTATTTAGATTTTAAAAAGGCGTTCGATACAGTTCCGCATAGGAGACTAATTGTGAAGGTTAAAGCGCACGGTATACGCGGTCAGGTAGCTAACTGGTTAGAAGAATGGCTTCGTGCTAGGAGGCAGAGGGTCGTAGTTAATGGTAGTGAATCCGGGTGGTTAGATGTAGGTAGCGGTGTCCCACAGGGTTCAGCGTTAGGCCCATTGCTATTCGTAATTTACATTAACGACATAGATGTAGGATTGACTAGTAACGTGTCAAAATTCGAGGGCGATGCTAAAATAGGCGGTAAGGTTGTTAACGAGGACGATAGAAATAGGATCCAAGACGACGTAAATAGGATTATGGAGTGGACAGATAAGTGGCAGATGCAATTTAACGTAGACAAATGTAAAGTTTTGCATATAGGTTCTCGCAACAATAATTACACGTACACGATGGATGATAGGGAATTAGCGAGCGTTGACGAGGAAGTAGATTTAGGCGTACGCGTATCTAAGGATTTAAAGGTTAGGAACCAGTGCCTAGAGTCTTGCGCAAAAGCTAATAGGATGTTAGGCTTCATAGCGCGTAATTTCGAATTTAAATCGAAGGATATTATATTGCCCCTTTACAAGTCCCTTGTCAGGCCTCATTTAGAATATGCCGTTCAGTTTTGGTGCCCGTACTTGCGTGAGGATATTGATAGGTTAGAAAGGGTTCAGCGTCGTGCCACGAAACTTATTCCGTCATTGCGCAATAAGCCTTATGAAGATAGGATTAGAGAGTTAGACCTGTATTCACTCGAAACTAGAAGATTAAGGGGGGAGCTTATTGAAGTTTTCAAAATCGTTAATAACATCGATAACGTAAATTTTGACAAATTGTTCACTTTTGATAATAGTAATACTCGCAATAACGGATTTAAGTTGCGTGGCAGACGTTTCATTACTAATATCGCTAAAAACTTCTTTAAGTTTAAAGTAATTGATAAATGGAACAATCTTCCCGCGTCAGTCGTTCATTCTACCAGCGTTAATATGTTTAAGAACCGTCTTGACAGACATTTTAAAACTATTAACGTTGTTTAATATAAAAAAACAAAGTTAGCAACAGGAGCTCTGGTGGTGGTGCTCGAGGATGAGTCTGTTGACGATGAATGCCAGCTTGTGACATGCCAGCGTGTGATGCCAGCAATAAAATTATTATTAAAAAAAAAAATTAGACTAACACGAACGTAGATGTAGCTCGTAGCGTAAACTAACCCACTTTTTGTTTAACTTTACCTACTTTTTTTACTTTGCATGTCTCTAACTCTCTTTTCTTGCATGTTTGTAGTTTGCATGGTATGACTGAGTTAAGACTGTGTTTGCATGGTTTGTAAGCGTTCTTATTGCACTTCTTTTCATCTTTCACCCCTCTTCTATTCTCTCTGACTATTTTTCTGACTTGTCGGCAGTGGCCGGCGGATGATGATGGTGAGTCTTTTTCCTCTTTTTCTGAATGAATGTTAACCCGCGAGTGATAGGTGTTGCTCCTTACTTAACCCCTTATTCTCTTCTCTTCTCTTAACCCCCAACCCTTTCCTTTCTCTCGGGCTAACCGTAGAGTGGATCTTAGGGTCTTTGTTAGCCTTAGCTTCTGTAGATCTGTAGATCTTTCCTGAGGGTGGGCGACCAGAACTGCACTGCATACTCCAGGTGCGGCCGAACAAGGGAATTGTACAGAGAGAGCACAATCTCCTTGTTCCGAAACTGAAATTGCCTCCTGATATAACCCAACAGCTTCTGGGCTTTCTTTTCCACCTCTACGCACTGTTTGGTAAACTTAAGGTCGCTGCTAATTAGCACACCCAAGTCCTTTTCTAAATCAGTCGCCTCGATATTACTCCCCAACAACGAGTAGTCCGACTTGGGATTGGCGTAGCCAATGTGCATCACCTTGCATTTACCCAAGTTAAACGGCATTTGCCATTTTTCGGACAACTCTCCTATCCTACCTAGGTCCGCACGCAGTTGCTCGATCGCCTCCGGCGTCCCAACATTGGCCCCAAGCTTGGTGTCATCAGCGAATTTGGCGATCCGACTGATGATGCCACCGTCGATATCATTTATGTAAATGATAAACAACACCGGCCCCAAAACGGAACCTTGAGGAACCCCACTTGTGACCGAGGCCCAACCCGAACTAGCCCCTTTAATTACAACCCTCTGCCGCCTATTCTTCAGCTAGTTTTCAATCCACCTACCTACTTCCCCACCGATACCCAGCGCGCGCACTTTCGCCATTAGCCGGCGGTGAGGTACCTTATCAAAGGCTTTCTGAAAGTCGAGGTAAAGTATATCAATCGCCCTACTCTTATCATACTCACCCAACATGACGTGGAAAAACTCGAGCAAGTTGGTGAGACACGACCTATGCCGTCTAAACCCATGTTGGGAGTCCACAAGCAGCTTGTACGAATCCAAATGGTCAACGATCCTATCCGCTATTATCCCCTCTAATAAATAATTTACCTACAACTGAAGTGAGACTAATGGGACGATAGTTCCGTGGACTTTCGTGATCCTCTTTCTTAAAGATAGGGGTCACGTTGGCTTCCCTCCAGTCACCAGGCATCTGGCCCGTCTCCAACGATTTGTTGAAGACTGTAGCCAGGTGGGGAGCCACCTGGTCGCGCACCTCCCGCAACACTCTGGGGAGAAACTGGTCTGGCCCAGGAGCCTTAAACGCGCTGTTTGTCTATTCTATCGGCAACGACTGTCGCGGTACATCGAACACTATCCAGGCCAGCACCTTCGTGCCTCACGCCTGGCTCGGGGATGATGCGGGTCTCTTCCCTGGTGAACACTAGCGTGTAGCGTCATTGAGCAAAGTGTAACGGATCAAGAGGCACATTTCAGGGTTTGTACAACTGACCTCCCTAAATTCAAAAATGAAAACAAAATTTTTTTGACAAGTGCAACACCTTTTTCGCATGTAAAAATCGTGAAAATTGCTAGTTACCCATAACTTTTGGACACTTGCTTTCCTAGGGTTTGAGCTATCATTTGACCCCTTACAATGTACTGCTTTTCAGGAAAAATAGAAAAATTTATTTTTGGAATAAACATATACACTGTAGGTAGGTAGGTACGTAGACTAGATAGTTTTATTTAGTAAATGATACATTCAAATCTTGTTTAGTTTTGAATGACGGCATAAAGTCACGGGATTTAAGTACTGCTCTAATGTAACCATCTCTTGAATCCTTTCCATACACTGCCCCAGACGCTTCAGTTACCATCCTAACACAGCATTCTACACCTTGGGAGTGACATGGTATCCGGACAAGGGGCTCTTCAGTGATCTTATCGAGTTGTTCGACAGAGAACTGCTTCGTGAGTGGTGGTTCCATTGTGCACTCCTCCACTGGTGGAAGTAAATCTTTCAAATTCTGAGCACTTTGTTTGATCTTTGGTAGCCGAAATTCTCTGACTTGCTGTTGAGCAGGTTTGGGAGCTCGTCGAATGGTCTTGATTACATCGATGGCCAATTTCCAGTTTGCTTGATCTGCATCTGCAAGCATTGCCAGTAGAACATTTTCAGGGTGAGCCCAATATGCATTTCTTTGGATCACAGGCCATGTGACAGTCTTGCTAGCTGGTGGCAATAATCGTAGCAGCTTGATTTGCTCCAGGAAATGTTTTGGGCCATCTGTGCACCTTGGATGGCACTTGATGCTAAACCACATGGGTCCATCGTGGCACACGACAAACTGTGTGAGTGAATACAGTTCATCACTTGGCTGCGCCATCGCTACATATAGCCGACAAATTCTGCTGGCAGTTGTAACCCATCTTCCATGGGAGATTGGTCCAGGCTTCTCTCGTAGATCTTCATTAATGACACCAGTCCTTATCGCTTTCATCATTCTGTAGAGGTAGGCTTGGTCACGACTCAATTCAGTAAGGTCAACATCCAGGAGTGTGGGGCCATCAGCAATACATTGAATTCCTCTAGAGGAAAGTGGCAAACTTTCACATGTGGCCAAAGCTTTGCCAATTGGTCCTTTCCATTGAGTTGCAGATTCTGTTGGGCCGATGAGTTCCTTGCACAAGTGGCGCAGTGGGAGTTCATTTAAATGCAAACTACAGATGAACCAGTGCAAAGGGCGACCCAGGCGGCACTCTAGCAGGTGTATTGCTTCACTTCTGTGCCCTGTGTTTGTGGCTGTGCTGTCGGCTCCCACTGCAATTATCTTGTCTGCAATACCCATTTCTCCAATCGTATTTTAAAATCCATCCGCAATGACAGTGCCAGTTCCTCGTTCCAGTGTCAGATGGCTTAGATAGAAGGTTCCAGGCTCTCCTACCAGCACATAGTGGTCCTCAACTTTCTTTGGGCTGTACCATTTATTCCCTTTTTTCTCTTTGACAAGTGTCATGTCTTTCCGCCCATCAAAAAATAAAGCAGTGACTTCCACATCGTGGTAAGTTACTGCTTCCTTCAGATCCCTCCGTACCTTCTGCCGTGCTCTCCATACTTTGTGGTGGTCAATTACGTTTATCTGATCATTAGAACTAATGATGCCATAGTCAACCAATGTTGCAGTGCTGATAGCTGCAGCAGCCCTGTTTGATACACCATACCGGTCAGCTTCCAAAGCAACAGTGGGATTCGGTGTGATGTTCCTGTCCTCCTGGGCACTATCACCCATCCAATCATCACCAACACTTTCACCACTGGAGTCTGCTTCTGCTTGAGCTGATTCGACCACATCTGCAGAGGATGCTACCTCTTGCCGTTCCGTTTTCTTCTATTCTCTTCTTGTCTTTCTTGCATCCGATCCTCTCTTGACTTCCTTCTCTCCATCATCTGAGTCACATTCGTATCCACCCGAATGATCTGCATGATCCGCGTGGTTCTCTTGTCGATCAGAAAGGCATGCTCTCGTCGTGGAACTTTCATTTCTTTTTCACAGTGGCATGCAGACAGATCATCGCATTGGCAGACAGCTATGTCAAACAAATGATTCAGGCTTTCCTCGAACTTCTTGGTTTTTGTGGCCTGCTTGCCTTGCTTCGATGCTTGTGAGCCTTTTTCCATCAATCGGAGCAGCTTGGTCTTCACATTCTTGATTGGCTGTGATGGAATGTTAGCACGATTCCAAAGGTCAATGAGTGTTTGGCATACCTCCGGAAGAATCTCCCTGTTGCTGGTGTACTTGTTCTCCCTCAAGGAGAGGAAATGCCTTGCAACTTGTATACGGGTTGGAAGTTCAGACAAAGGAAGCTCTGATAGTGGAGAACCAAAGACAATGTGGCTGGCAGATCCCCGTGTTCTTTGCGTGCTCATTGTACCAGCAAAACTCAACAAGTATCACACAGGAACACTGAAACAAAAACACAAACGTATAAATAAAAAATATATATGATTATGAGTATATATATATAAGGCTTGGCTTATTGGTAAACAATAAGTTTACCAATATATATATAAAAATATACTGCACACACACATATGTATTATGTATATAAATATCCATAGGTATATATATATATACCCTAAGACATGACTCCAGATTTGAAAAAATTTACTGGAGCACAGCTCTGAATTTACTTTTTTTCCCCTTACACCACTAGATAGGTTAATGATAGTAAACTCTTGAATTGACGACATACCAATTACAAATTGTTTTAGCTAAACATAATAATACAATAATGTACAGTTTATAACTCACCTTAAGTTTATTTATTCATTGCAGCAGCAACAGTGGATGATGTTAGACCTTGCATGTAGGCATTTGTTGTGAATTTACCGCCATGTATGCTTGGCCACTGATCAATGGCTTTCTGTGTGATCATTACAGCAGATCTAGTGCCTGGAGCTGGACCCTCCTTCACAATTCTGCACAGCTTAGTCAAATGAGATGGCTTAATGGATCCTTTGTGTTCAACAGTGTAACCAAGAATGGAGAATGTCCCTTCAGCTGGTGCTTCACTCCAGGCAGTTGATCCATCTTTATCAAAATGCTTTAATCTCTCTGTGATTCCTTCCCACAGCTGTTCTATATATTCTGTCAGCCAATTTATCACTGAGTCTTTTGTAAAACTACTTTCAGATCTGGTTCTGGATGGTCTAGCAACTTCAGCAACCTGGTAGTAATCAGAACGTTTCTTGATGTATTTGTAAACTTCATTTAGGATGTAATCCTCAGCTGTTAGTTCCTTTTGCTGCCCTGTGGTATCGTGCTTAAATTCAGAAACTACATCATTTGCATTTCCTCCATTAGCTAATTTGGAAATTGTTTCCATCACTCTTAACATAACAGTTTTCCCTCCTTCTTTATAAAATATATTTTCTACAAATTCTGCACTAACTGTGGTTTTTTGAGCTACTTGCAACATAATCTTTGTTACATAGGAAATCAATACATAGAACTTGGCACTAATTTCTTTCTCTTGTGGATGATCAAAAAACACACAATTTTCCACAAATCTGTCAAATTGATCAAATTCGTAATTAACCATGCGAGTATCAGATTTGAGTTTTGGTCTCTTAAAACCAATGATATTGTCAAGAACCATATTGGTATAGTCAAGGCCTGATCTCAGATTTGAAGAGTGATTCTGAATAAAGTCTAAAAGCTCACTTAGTTTACAAATTTTCTTCAATGCATCAACGTGGGCTCTGTTCACAAGATGCATTAAGTCCCATCGAAATTTGAAATTTTCTCCAAACAACTTTTTCATTTCGTTTTTAAATGGCTCGTTGTCCTTACAAAAAGCCCCATCTCCAACCATTCCAGATACCTTGGATTTAATTGCTTCTTCAGATAGTTTCAAGTGATTAGGAGACTCCTATTTTATAAAGAAGGAGGGAAAACTGTTATGTTAAGAGTGATGGAAACAATTTCCAAATTAGCTAATGGAGGAAATGCAAATGATGTAGTTTCTGAATTTAAGCACGATACCACAGGGCAGCAAAAGGAACTAACAGCTGAGGATTACATCCTAAATGAAGTTTACAAATAGATCAAGAAACGTTCTGATTACTACCAGGTTGCTGAAGTTGCTAGACCATCCAGAACCAGATCTGAAAGTAGTTTTACAAAAGACTCAGTGATAAATTGGCTGACAGAATATATAGAACAGCTGTGGAAAGGAATCACAGAGAGATTAAAGCATTTTGATAAAGATGGATCAACTGCCTGGAGTGAAGCACCAGCTGAAGGGACATTCTCCATTCTTGGTTACACTGTTGAACACAAAGGATCCATTAAGCCATCTCATTTGACTAAGCTGTGCAGAATTGTGAAGGAGGGTCCAGCTCCAGGCACTAGATCTGCTGTAATGATCACACAGAAAGCCATTGATCAGTGGCCAAGCATACATGGCGGTAAATTCACAACAAATGCCTACATGCAAGGTCTAACATCGTCCACTGTTGCTGCTGCAATGAATAAATAAACTTAAGGTGAGTTATAAACTGTACATTATTGTATTATTATGTTTAGCTAAAACAATTTGTAATTGGTATGTCGTCAATTCAAGAGTTTACTATCATTAACCTATCTAGTGGTGTAAGGGGAAAAAAAGTAAATTCAGAGCTGTGCTCCAGTAAATTTTTTCAAATCTGGAGTCATGTCTTAGGGTATATATATATATACCTATGGATATTTATACATAATACATATGTGTGTGTGCAGTATATTTTTATATATATATTGGTAAACTTATTGTTTACCAATAAGCCAAGCCTTATATATATATACTCATAATCATATATATTTTTTATTTATACGTTTGTGTTTTTGTTTCAGTGTTCCTGTGTGATACTTGTTGAGTTTTGCTGGTACAATGAGCACGCAAAGAACACGGGGATCTGCCAGCCACATTGTCTTTGGTTCTCCACTATCAGAGCTTCCTTTGTCTGAACTTCCAACCCGTATACAAGTTGCAAGGCATTTCCTCTCCTTGAGGGAGAACAAGTACACCAGCAACAGGGAGATTCTTCCGGAGGTATGCCAAACATTCATTGACCTTTGGAATCGTGCTAACATTCCATCACAGCCAATCAAGAATGTGAAGACCAAGCTGCTCCGATTGATGGAAAAAGGCTCACAAGCATCGAAGCAAGGCAAGCAGGCCACAAAAACCAAGAAGTTCGAGGAAAGCCTGAATCATTTGTTTGACATAGCTGTCTGCCAATGCGATGATCTGTCTGCATGCCACTGTGAAAAAGAAATGAAAGTTCCACGACGAGAGCATGCCTTTCTGATCGACAAGAGAACCACGCGGATCATGCAGATCATTCGGGTGGATACGAATGTGACTCAGATGATGGAGAGAAGGAAGTCAAGAGAGGATCGGATGCAAGAAAGACAAGAAGAGAATAGAAGAAAACGGAACGGCAAGAGGTATCGTGCTTAAATTCAGAAACTACATCATTTGCATTTCCTCCATTAGCTAATTTGGAAATTGTTTCCATCACTCTTAACATAACAGTTTTCTCTCCTTCTTTATAAAATATATTTTCTACAAATTCTGCACTAACTGTGGTTTTTTGAGCTACTTGCAACATAATCTTTGTTACATAGGAAATCAATACATAGAACTTGGCACTAATTTCTTTCTCTTGTGGATGATCAAAAAACACACAATTTTCCACAAATCTGTCAAATTGATCAAATTCGTAATTAACCATGCGAGTATCAGATTTGAGTTTTGGTCTCTTAAAACCAATGATATTGTCAAGAACCATATTGGTATAGTCAAGGCCTGATCTCAGATTTGAAGTGTGATTCTGAATAAAGTCTAAAAGCTCACTTAGTTTACAAATTTTCTTCAATGCATCAACGTGGGCTCTGTTCACAAGATGCATTAAGTCCCATCGAAATTTGAAATTTTCTCCAAACAACTTTTTCATTTCGTTTTTAAATGGCTCGTTGTCCTTACAAAAAGCCCCATCTCCAACCATTCCAGATACCTTGGATTTAATTGCTTCTTCAGATAGTTTCAAGTGATTAGGAGACTTCAACACATCAAAAATTTCATTGGCCAAATAAACTCCTGATTTGCTGCGTACTAAATTTATCCCAGCAAGTTTTACAGTCTTATCTTCTTCACTCATAACTAATACAACTAGCATGCTTAATCCCAAAATTGTTCCAATGTCAGCTGTTATTGTTACTGAAGTTTGTTCTAAGAACCACTTTACAGTTTGTTCTTTAAGTTGATTATCTAATAGCTCACAAATTGTCTCGCACGCATGTGTATGACAATTTCCACCTCACAACCTGACCTATGTAATACAGCTAGAAGTACTGGATATAGAGCCTATGCAGTGTTTGTTTTCATTATGTAGTATAAGATGTTGCCACATAAGTCTTCTATGCGTTTAGTAGTGTTCCGAGAAGATGTTTTCATCACTTCATAAACAGCAGCTCTTTGATGATGCTGAAGTTTAATTAAATGTCTCTTCAGGTGGGTTTTCAGATTTCTAAACCATCTCTCTTGATTTTCTCCTTGTTTGCATACATAGGTTAAATCTTTAACATTGAAGTAACCTTTTATGTTAGAATGTTTGTCTGAAGCACATGCTTTGGGGTCTGTGCAAGCTATGCAATATAATGTAAACATTTTATCATCAGAAGCATCATCAATATCTTCTTGATTATCATCATCTTCATCCTCAACAGCTATATCTACATCAGGCATATTAGTGTCACTATTTGCAATGTTTTCCATTATATCACTTGGTACTGAAAATGAATCATCAGCATGCCCGAGATCCTTCTTTTCCACCAATTTGAATGTAGATTTGATCAAATCATTGTTCAGGATTTCTTGTATTGATTTACACTTGCTTAAATGGGCTATGGAAATGTCAAATTTGTTGCTTTTTGCTTTATTAGATTTGGATGCAACACTTGAACTTGAAGGCATATTTTGACTCTTCTCTTTATTAACCACAACAGCTTGGTGAGTTTCTTTTGTTAGGCGCAAAATTGCATTCAATGTCTTCTGGATTTGGGAATTTTCAAATTCCTCTAAAGCAGTTTTGTTAGTCTGATGCGCAGATTCCTCACTTACCTTTTGTTTCTTAGGTGGAGGAGAAGCACTTTCTTCAGTCTGTGAAACATCTAGTGAAAAAGTTTCATTTTCTAGATTAGCAGTTGATGAAGTTGGTTCATTTTTCTGAGGTCTAGCACTAGCACATTTTGTGAACAAACTAAATGACTGCTTTGCCGTATCTCTTTGCTGCACTTCATCCTGGTATTTCTTTACTGCAATATCTAAGCTGTGGGCCCAAACTCTGGGACCTCTTGTATTGTAACAAATATTTTTTTTGGAATTAAAATGTTCCTCCCAGTTTTGCTTCTTTGAATATTTGTTCTTGCATTGACCACAAAAGTAACCCCTTTTAACACCCTCACTTTTCTCTCCAACTTCATCAATATTAGGATCCAGTATTGATTATTGACTACCTGAAAAAATACAAAATAAGTAAAAGTTAGTAAATATAGTATGGTAAAAGTGAGTAAAAGTAAGTAAATATAGTACAATGAAAGTAAGTAAAAGTAAGTGCTTTAAACTTAGTAAAAGTAATGAAGAGTAAGTAAAAGTAGGTAAGTTAAAGTAAGTAAAAGTAAGTTTAAACTTAACTAAACTTTTCAATTCTAGAGTCATGGTGGATTACTTAAAACCGCACAAGTAATTATCTGGCCAATTTATCAAACCTGGCCGAGATCAATGGAACATAGTCCAATCCTGATAATTTTATATTAAAAAAATATACGTTTTAATAAAATTTTAATTATCAAAACATTGAAGCTTAACAAAAAATAAAAATAATTGTTAAATATGGAATTACCAACTAAACTTAAAATAACTAAATTTGTAATTTAAAAAAATTGGTTTGTACAAGAACGTATCGTATACGCAAAAAAATTGCATAACGTCTAGCGGATGAACAAAACCCAAACCCAAATTTACTTTTTCTCATGGTCAAATTTACTGGAGCAATGCTTCCAAGATCCCAGGAATCTGGAGTCATGCCCTAAGACATATAACAAACTTATAAACAATGTAAAACACAACAAAACAAAGAAATGTGTATAATGTATATATCACAAAACGCACCTTTCGTTAGTACCTTGGGGTTTTTGAACACCCCATCCACAGAAAAAAACACTTGTTTCTCTCAAGCGAGCTAGCGTAGAACTAAGAAATTCCAGGGGATGACTCACTGAGAATAATTAGAAAGCTGCCAGAAGTACCATGTCAGTCAGTGTTGCCAACTGTAATTAACAAGAATTTTGTATTTTTTACATGCGAAAAAGGTGTTCTGCTTGTTGCAGAATTTTTTTTATTTCTTTTCTGAAATCAGCAAGGTTGATTGTACAAAACCTGAAATGTGCCTCCAGATCGCTCATGACGCTACACGCTAATGTACACCAATTTTCAGATTATCATTATCAAAATTAATGATTTAATGAAGATTGTTTATGTTCAACAATTTTGTTGGTGAACATCGCTCTAGTTTTGAATTCTGAGAGTCCACAAAGGCGGTAAAACTTTGGTAATAAAATTTTTATTCTCATTTTAGTTATAAAATACATCACAAGATTTATAAAATATAGGAAATGCCTCCATTAAAAAACCATGAAAATATAAAATGGATTTTGAATTTCGAAACAGAACTTAAATCCTAAGTTTACAAAAGGAATCAAATTAACATTTTACGCTTTTTGAATTCCTATTAAAAAAAAATTGTTCAATGTGTTTCTCTTCTGTTTCAACAATTTTCTTCAATCTTGGACGAAATTCATCAATGGTTCGATCGATCTGCTCCTGTGGTATCTCTTCCCACTTCTCCACAAGAAGCTGACGCGAGTGATCAACATTTCTCACCCTGCTCCTGTAAACTCTCTGTGCCAAATTTTCCCAGATTCCATGGTCAACAGGGTTCAAGTCAGGACTGTTAGGTGGCCAATTTTGGGGTTCAAGTAATTCTGGGACATTATTTTTTAAATATTCCACAGTTGCTATTGCTGTATGGGACGTTGCTCCGTCTTGCTGAAAAAGATAACCACCATTGGCCAGATTTTGTATTTCGGGAAGCATGTTTCGCAGCAGAGTATTTCGATAGTACTCTGCATTGACTTTTCCACCAGGCTCAATAAAATGAATGGATGTTTTTCCTAACTTTGATATGCCAACTGACACCATGACACTAGCTGAGAAATTACTTCTGGTTGCAAAAAGACTGCTAGGTATTTCATTGTTATATTGGACGTGCGAGTAAACTTTGTTATTTTGATTGTTCCGAGGTGGCTCCACAGTGAATCTCTTTTCATCAGTGAAAAAAGCCTTTGAAAGTTTATCACACGTTACTCGCCGTAAGATTTGTTTTGATCTTTGAACTCGTTTCTGCTCATCAATTTGAGTAATCTTTTGCCCGTGCACTCTTTTGAAAGGTTTTAGTGGAAGATGTTGTTTAATTATGCGTCTCACACTAGTTTCTGATAATTGTAACTCTTTTGATATGCGAGCTGGTGTCATATGGGTTCCTGGCTGCGTTTCCCTGACTTAATATACGTTCTTCGGCGTTGTCAATATTGTCTCTTATGCGAACAGTGTTTGGTCGCCCACTTCCCTCTCTTCTTTTGGTATATCCAGTCTCGTCAATTTTCTTTAGAAGTTTTCCCAAACCACCAAGAGTCCATCCTTTGTTGGGGAATTCGGGGAGTAGTTTCGTTCGTCCATATCCCTTTTCTAGTCTATAATGCTTAATTATAATCTTATCTTCCTCTGAAAGTGGCGTATTCACTATATTTTATAACCCTGCAAAAAAAAAATCGTATATTTGAATTTACAAAAATGAAAATGGAAATAAAGGATTCTTGATCAGTTTGTCAAGCATCAGTTCCAGTATTATTAGAGAAATATTTAATAAATAGTTATTTTTGATAGCTTCGAACTGAAATTTGGTTTACAGGTAGATGTTTTATGTATCTTTTACATGTATAAGTTTCATACCGATTGTTTGAAAAATGTTGATTCCATGAATGTTTTTAGAGTGAACCCCTTTTTGGTTAACCTTTGGTTTGCTTCCGCCTTAATTGTTCATTTTGACGAAGGTCCTGCTTTTCACTCCACCTTAGACCTACAGTTTAATGTGGAATCCGAACCACGCCCCACCAGTAGCGCAGTATCTAGGCCACCCAGGGTGCCCATTTATCTACCAAACCACTTTTTTTATTGTGTGGAAGGATGAACAGCTGGGCTTTGCTGCACGCCGAGTGCCGTCACCGGGTCTCTATCCCGGGGCCGATGGATTCGTAGTTTGTGACACTAACCACTACACCACCGAGGCGCCATATATATATATATATATATATATATATATATATATAGAGAGAGAGAGAGAGAGATAGAGAGAGAGAGAGTTACAAGGACAAGAGGAAGCCTCAAAGACCTTTCGGTCCACTCTGGGAGGTTCCTGTTATAAAAAAAGTTTATTTTTCTTTCAACTATAATAGCAGTAGTAGAAAACTGGATAGAAAAGTAGAAGGCTCTCTCCCCACCCTCCGCTCCCTCCCTGCCAGAGGCAGGTACGGAAAAAGGTTGAAGAAAATACCTTGACCCTGGAAAAGTAGCCAAGGAAATTTTACAGGAAAGTGGAGAATATATAAATAGCTCTATATTTAGCTTGCTCACAGAGACACCGTGCAAGCGAACTCCTGCAGAGTTTTCTGAGGTTTTAATCTTAAACTATGAGTATGTTCAGTACTTTGTCTAGCCTATTTTTAAACACATTTACACTTTGACTAGAAACAACCTCTGAGGGAAGTTGGTTCCAGATATTAACTATTTTATAGGAAAAGAAATTTCCGCAGACAGAGGTCCTAAATGTCTTTAGTTCCAGTTTAAACCCATTATTTCTTGTCGGATTGGCATTAAGTGAGAATACGTTTCTGTAATCTACCCTGTCTATTCCTTTGAGCATCTTGAAGACTTGAATAAGCTGACCCCGCAACCTCCTCGCCTCTAAGCTAAACAGATTTAGGCGCTCCAATCTCCGTTGGTAGCTTTGCATTCTCATTGAAGGGATCAATTTTGTAGCCCTTGCTTGTACTCTTTCTAACCTTTCTATGTCCTTCCTGAGGGATGGAGACCAAAACTGCGCACAGTATTCCAGTTGAGGTCTGACTAGAGAATTATAAAGACACATTACAGTCTCCTTGTTCCGAAACTGGAACTGTCTTTTAATATAACCTAATAATTTTAAGGCCCTCTTTTCGACTTCTGCACAGTGCTTCGACGGTTTCAGATCGTTGCTGATATAGACTCTTAAGTCTTTCTCTAGATCGGTCTCAGTCAAGTTCCTTCCCAAGAGAGAGTAATCGGTCTTCGGGATTTTATAACCTATGTGCATTACTTTACATTTGTCCAAGTTGAATGGCATCTGCCAAGTAGCAGACCATTCGCCCAACCTGTCAAGATCGTTCTGAAGCGTTCTTACGCCCTCCTCAGTACCTACACTACTTCCTAATTTCGTATCGTCTGCAAATTTGGAGATTGCACTTAGAAGCCCGATGTCTATATCGTTAATATAGATGATAAAAAGTAAAGGACCCAGAACGGAACCCTGTGGGACACCACTCGTGACGGGCGCCCACTCCGAAGCCACTCCATTTATTACCACTCTCTGCTTTCTATCTTTTAACCAATCCTCAATCCAGTTGGAAACGAGCCCGGTGATTCCTAGTCCTTTGACTTTAGCTATCAATCTAGCGTGAGGGACTTTGTCAAAGGCTTTTTGAAAGTCGAGATACACTATATCTATTGCCCTACTTGCATCGTACAGTGTATGCATATTATGGAAAAACTCTAACAGGTTTGTCAGACAGGATCTATGTCGCCTAAATCCATGTTGAGAATAAAAAATTAGATTGTTAGATTCAAGGTGATACACAATACGTTTTGTAATGATGGATTCCAACAGTTTGCCGACAACTGATGTTAAACTGATCGGGCGATAATTACAAGGATTTTCCCTATCACCCTTTTTAAAGATTGGTGTTACATTTGCTAACTTCCAGTCGGTTGGAACTTTCCCTAACTCGATCGATTGTTTGAATATGGTTACTAAGTTGTCAACAACATTGTGGCTAACCTCTTTTAATACCCTTGGAAGAAATAAGTCGGGGCCAGGTGATTTGTATTTGTTCATCTTATCAATTAATTGCTGTACCTCATTTCTCGTAAAACTTATGGTCTCTACGGGTTGGTCACCGTCATATGTAATCCGAGGACTTGGCACTTCTATTGTGTCTTCCTCCGTGAAGACTGTAATGAAGAACTCGTTTAACGTATTAGCTATATCTTTATCACCGAATTTCAGTACGCTATTTCTGTCTTTTAAGGGACCTACAGAATTTTTAATTGGCTTTCTGCTATTAACATGGGCAAAAAATTCTTTAGGGTTAACTTTACAGAGTGAGGCAACTCTAGCTTCTTCATCACGTTTGGCTGATCTAATTAAGGACTTAACCCTCCTACGTAGGGTTATATAGTTGTCTGAATTAGTGTGGTTGAAATGCGACTTAAGTAGTTTGTAGGCTCTATTTCTTCCTGTAATAGCCCTCCTAATTTCGTTGTTAAACCATTTCGGTGACTTTGTTGACACGGAGACCATTTTAGTGGGTATAAAAGTGTTCTGTAATATTCTAAATTGATCCCTATATGAGCTCCAAGTGACACTGACATCCTCACTTATTAGAACTTCAAGTGTGTCTAAACTACTTCGGAAGCTTTCAAAATTTGCTCTCGAGAAATCCAGTCTTTTACGAGTCTTTTCGCTTGTATTAACTGGAACCCTGAGGTCAAACCTAATCAAATTATGATCGCTGTTACTTAAATTTTCACCAATAGTCAGGTTAGAGACTAGGTCATCTTCATTCGTGAATATGAGGTCTAGTTTATTATTACCCCTAGTAGGCCCGTCAACCCATTGACTTAATAAGTTATCATCGGCAAATTCCAACAGTCTTGAGCCCTCAGCATCAGCTGTTTTGTTTTCCCAATTTACATTACCACAATTAAAATCACCAAAAATCACACTGATCTTATTATTCACTATTCTGCTTAATTTGTTATACAAGTTTATATCCTTATCAACGGGGTAGTGAGGTGGTCTATATACTAGAAGTAGCTGCACTACTTTATTATTTAGGTTTAGATCAATTCCCAACATTTCATGAGCAGATACGATATTACTGTTTACCGGGTGCAGGGAGTCCCGAGCATACAAAAGTACACCGCCGCCTTCCCTTCCGTTCCTATCTTTGTGAAACATTTTGTAGCCTACCATTTCAAATTCTCCTACAAAATCCCTTGATTCAGACTGAATCCAGGATTCCGTTATTCCGATGATATCAAAGTTCTTAGTTTTGACAAGCGCTATAAATTCCATTAGTTTGTTTCTAATTGACCTAGCACTGAAGAGCACAGTTTTGAGTGATTTTAAGTTGTGGTTTTTCCTAACTGGCCTGAGTCGTTTCCCGATGCAGTTGAACTAACTACTGGGGGAGGGGGACTAACTACTGGGGGAGGGGGACTAACTGCTGTTGGAGGGGGACTACCTGCTGTTGGAGGGGGACTACCTGCTGTTGGAGAGAGAGAGAGAGAGAGAGAGAGAGAGAGAGTTACAAGGAGTTACAAGGACAAGAGGAAGCCTCAAAGACCTTTCGGTCCACTCTGGGAGGTTCCTGTTATTAAAAGTTTATTTTTCTTTCAACTATCCTAGCAGTAGTAGAAAACTGGATAGAAAAGTAGAAGGCTCTCTCCCCACCCTCCGCTCCCTCCCTGCCAGAGGCAGGTACGGAAAAAGGTTGAAGAAAATACCTTGACCCTGGAAAAGTAGCCAAGGAAATTTTACAGGAAAGTGGAGAATATATAAATAGCTCTATATTTAGCTTGCTCACAGAGACACCGTGCAAGCGAACTCCTGCAGAGTTTTATTATGTTTTGATCTTAAACTATGAGAGTATTCAGTACTTTGTCTAGCCTATTTTTAAACACATTTACACTTTGACTGGAAACAACCTCTGAGGGAAGTTGGTTCCAGATATTAACTATTTTATAGGAAAAGAAATTTCCGCAGACAGAGGTCCTAAATGTCTTTAGTTCCAGTTTAAACCCATTACTTCTTGTCGGATTAGCATTAAGTGAGAATAAGTTTCTGTAATCTACCCTGTCTATTCCTTTGAGCATCTTGAAGACTTGAATAAGCTGACCTCGCAACCTCTTCGTCTCTAAGCTAAACAGATTTAGGCGCTCCAATCTCCGTTGGTAGCTTTGCATTCTCAGTGAAGGGATCAATTTTGTAGCCCTTGCTTGTACTCTTTCTAACCTTTCTATGTCCTTCCTGAGGGATGGAGACCAAAACTGCGCACAGTATTCCAGCTGAGGTCTGACTAGAGAATTATAAAGACATTACAGTCTCCTTGTTCGGAAACTGGAACTGTCTTTTAATATAACCTAATAATTTTAAGGCCCTCTTTTCGACTTCTGCACAGTGCTTCGACGGTTTCAGATCGTTGCTGATATAGACTCCTAAGTCTTTCTCTAGATCGGTCTCAGTCAAGTTCCTTCCCAAGAGAGAGTAATCGGTCTTCGGGTTTTTATAACCTATGTGCATTACCTTACATTTGTCCAAGTTGAATGGCATCTGCCACGTAGCAGACCATTCGCCCAACCTGTCAAGATCGTTCTGAAGCGTTCTTACACCCTCCTCAGAGAGAGAGAGAGAGAGAGAGAGAGAGAGAGAGAGAGAGAGAGTTACAAGGAAAAGAAGCACCTCAAAAGGCCTTGCGGCCCATACCGAGGAGGTACCAATGGCAACAGTGACAGGGAAAATTTTGTACACACTCAAAGTGTGCAAGATTTGGTCTAACCTTTTCTTGAACTGATCCACAGAGGAACTGTTCACAACTTCCGAAGGTAACCTGTTCCATGTGTCACAGATCTTATACGTAAAGTAATTCCCACACACACTAGTCCTAAACCGTTTCAAATCCAACTTCCAACCATTGTTGCGAGTTGGGTTATCATTTAAACTAAACATACTTCTAAAATCGACATCGTTCAACCCGCGTAAGAGCTTGAAAACCTCGATCAGTTGACCGCGCAGCCTCCGAGTTTCAAGCGAAAACAAGTTCAGGGCGCGTAACCGTCGATTGTAGCCCATATGCCTAACGGAAGGGATTAACTTTGTGGCCCTCGCCTGCACTCGCTCCAGCCTCTCAATATCTTTCCTGAGGGTGGGCGACCAGAACTGCACAGCATACTCCAGGTGCGGCCGAACAAGGGAATTGTACAGTGAGAGCACAATCTCCTTGTTCCGAAACTGAAATTGCCTCCTGATATAACCCAATAGTTTTTGGGCTTTCTTTTCCACCTCTACACACTGTTTCGTAAACTTAAGGTCGCTGCTAATTAGCACACCCAAGTCCTTTTCTAAATCAGTCACCTCGATATTACTACCCAATATCGAGTAGTCCGACTTGGGATTGGCGTAGCCAATGTGCATCACTTTGCATTTACCCAAGTTAAACGGCATTTGCCATTTTTCTGACCACTCTCCTATCCTACCTAGGTCCGCACGCAGTTCCTCGATCGCTTCGGGCGTCCCAACATTGGCCCCAAGCTTGGTGTCATCAGCGAATTTGGCGATCCGACTGACGATGCCACCGTCGATATCATTTATGTAAATGATAAACAACAGTGGCCCCAAAACGGAACCCTGAGGAACCCCACTAGTGACCGAGGCCCAACCCGAACTAGCCCCTTTAATTACCACCCTCTGCCGCCTATTCCTCAGCCAGTTTTCAATCCACCTACCTATTTCCCCACCGATGCCCAGCGCGCGCACTTTCGCCATTAGCCGGCGGTGAGGTACCTTATCAAAGGCTTTCTGAAAGTCGAGATAAAGTATATCAATCGCCCTACTCTTATCGTACTCACTCAACATGACGTGGAAAAACTCGAGCAAGTTGGTGAGACACGACCTATGCCGTCTAAACCCATGTTGGGAGTCCCCAAGCAGCTTGTAGGAGTCCAAATGGTCAACGATCCTATCAGCTATTATCCCTTCTAATAATTTACCTACAATTGAAGTGAGACTAATGGGACGATAGTTCCCTGGACTTTCGTGATCCCCTTTCTTAAAGATAGGGGTCACGTTGGCTTCCCTCCAGTCACCAGGCACCTGGCCCATCTCCAACGATTTGTTGAAGACTGTAGCCAGGTGGGGAGCCACCTGGTCGCGCACTTCTCGCAACACTCTGGGGAGAAACTGGTCTGGCCCAGGAGCCTTAAACGCGCTCAGTTTGTCTATTCTATCGGCAACGACTGTCGCGGTACATCTAACACTATCCAGGCCAGCACCTTCGTGCCTCACGCCTGGCTCGGGGATGACGCGGGTATCCTCCCTGGTGAACACCCGCAAAGTACTCATTAAGCACTGAAGAATTCCTTAGGGTTCCCCTTGCAGAGGCTTGCCACCCGTAGTTCTTCGTTACGTTTCGCTAGCCTAACCTTCGCCTTCACTTCCCTACACAGGCGGACATACGCTTCAGTGTTCTTGTGGGAACGATTGGCCTTCGCCCTCCTATACGCTACTTTCCTATTTCGGATAGCCGAAGCGATGTCACGATTGAACCACTTAGGCTGCGTTGAAGCAGGGGTGACCGGTTTTGAGGGTATGGCAGCCGACTGCAGCACCATAAACTCGTCCCGGAATGCACTCCACACTCCCTCAACATCGCCGCCAACCTCTAACCCCATCTCTCCTACGCTATCCCTGAGGCTAACAAAGTTCGCCCGCCGGAGATCGAGCTTACTGCCTCTCGAGTTACTACGCTTCACCCGAGGGACGCACACACGGAACCTAATAAGACCGTGATCACTCCGCCCAATGATTCGTCAACGGTGAGGCCGGTGACGAGGTTGTCTTCGGTCGTGAATACTAAGTCTAGAATGCTTTCGCCTCGTGTAGGCTCGTTGACCCACTGAGTGAGGAAGTTCTCATCAGCAAAGTCAACTAGCCTCCTCCCTTCAGCATCGGCAGTCCTGTTTTCCCACTTTATGCCGCGACAGTTGAAGTCTCCTAAAACTACACACACCCTATCCCCTAGCAGGCTACTGAGTTCGCTGTACAGGGCTGTATCCTCCTCGAGGAGGAGATGCGGAGGTCTGTACACCAAGATTAACCTATAGTTCGTCCCTCCCACGTTCAGATCGACGCCAAGCAGCTCCCGTTCCGACCGGAACTGGCAGTCAACCGGACTCAACGTGTCTCTGACGTATATTAGTACCCCACCCCCCTCCCCAAGGGTGCGGTCTTTGGGTCCTAATAGTAAAAGAAGAGAAAAAGACTTAATACTAAAAGAAAAGGGTTTTTTTCCAGTCAGAGGAGAACATCATTAACGTAAGTTAAAAGGACAGAGTAGGGAAGGGATGGGATCCTAGTAACCCACGGGATAGGATTGTACAACATACTTCACCCGCCCTCCCGAAAGAGAGAGAGAACCTAAAGGAACTGGCAGTCAATTTTTCTAGAATCCCATGACTCAGGACCGAAGGGCTGTCACACCCCAAGTATAAAGTTTACAACATCCAGAAGAAATGTGCATAACCTTTATACCCCCTGCGGGGTGTCTCCAAGTGGAACGCCACCAATCTCTCTCTCTCTCTCTCTCTCTCTCTCTCTCTCCGCAGGGGGTATAAAGGTTATGCACGTTCCTTCTGGGTGTTGTAAACTTTATACTTGGGGTGTGACAGCCCTCCGGTCCCGAGTCGTGGGATTCTAGAGAAATTGGCTGCCAATTCCTTTAGGTTCTCTCTCTTTCGGGAGGGCGGGTGAAGTCTGTTGGACAAACCTGTCCCGTGGGTTACTAGGACCCCTTCCCATCCCTACTCTGTCCTTTTAGCTTAGGTTAAGGATGTTCTCCTCTGACTGCCAAAAAAAAAAGAAGAACTTTTAGTATTAAGTCTTTTTCTCTACTCTTACGATTAGGACCCTACTGCTACCTCATGCGTGGGAAGAGAGGCTTTGGAACCTCTATAAATAACACCATTTCACTTCAGTTGTAGGTAAATAATTAGAGGGGATAATAGCGGGTAGGATTGTTGACCATTTGGATTCCTACAAGCTACTTGGGGACTCCAACATGGGTTTAGACGGCATAGGTCATGTCTCACCAACTTGCTTGAGTTTTTCCACGTCATGTTGAGTGAGTATGATAAGAGTAGGTCAATTGATGAGAAAGCCTTTGATAAGGTACCTCACCGCCGGTTAATGGCCAAAGTGGGCGCGCTGGGTATTGGTGGGGAAGTAGGTAGGTGGATTGAAAACCGGCTGAAGAATGCCACAAAATTAATCCCTTCCGTTAGGCATATGGGCTACAATCGACACTTACGTGACGCGGGTTCAAAGATGTCGATTTTAAAAGCATGTTTAGTTTAAATGATAACCCAACTCGAAACAATGGTTGGAAGTTGGATTTGAAACGGTTTAGGACTAGTGTGTGTGGGAATTACTTTACCTATAAGATCTGTGACACGTGGAACAGGTTACCTTCAGAAGTTGTGAACAGTTCCTCTGTGGATCATTTCAAGAAAAGGTTAGACCAAATCCTGCAAACTATTTAAGTGTGTAGAAAATTTTCCCCTTCTTTTCGTTGGTACCACCTCGGTATGGGCCGCAAGGCCTTTTGAGGTGCTTCTTTTCCTTGTAACTCCTTGTATATCTCTCTCTCTCTCTCTCTAAGTAAAGCCATTAGCATAAATAAAAGAGTTAAACGCATGTGTGATGAAAAAGGCCTAAAGTTTGTCGATTTTTGGCCTACATTCTACGGAAATGGGGAATACTTTGGTTCGGACGGGATACATTTTAACCAGAAAGGGAAAAAGAAGTATGGTGATTTACTGAACATTAATTTGTATAATCTTTTTAAACTAGGACCCCCAAACCAGCAATTGATCCTGCTCCCCAAACAGTTAAACCTACTCCCCCAGCAGTTAGTCCCCCTCCCCCAGCAGTTAGTCCCCCTCCCCCAGCAGTTAGTCCCCCTCCCCCAGCAGGTAGTCCCCCTCCAACAGCAGGTAGTCCCCCTCCCCCAGTAGTCCCCCTCCAACAGCAGGTAGTGACTCTCCTTCCACGTTGGAGGGGGCTCAGGCTCCTGCGGAGATTGTCCCCTCGTTAGTGAGGGGCTCTTCAACTCCCGACAGCCCTGGCTGTTCGGGAAACGGGTCGTGCTAGTGGGCGGTCAGAATAGGGGAGGCTCCCTCGGTGCAATGCTTTTTAATGCTAGGTCGATCAGGAACAAGTTTTGCGAGCTACGGGCGCTCTTAGCATCAGAATACCAGGATATCGTTGCTATCACCGAGTCCTGGATTCATACTGATCGTAGGGACTACGTTGGGGAGTTCGAAATTCCCGGGTATAGAATGTTTCGCAAACTGCTACCTCATGCGTGGGAAGAGAGGCTTTGGAACCTCTATAAAATAACGCCATTTAACGCTCGTAGGTTGTGAGAGACTGGGATGGAGGGGTCTCAGGCGTAGGGGCGCGATGAATGGAGTGTGGCTAGTGCCCCGTTAAGCCCATTCCTAACGCGTAATGGCCTGACCAGCCCCCTGCGACCGTTCTTTGGTGATCAGTTGATGGTGATTGGCTGTACTGCTCTGAGGTGAGAGAGCTTTACTGCCCAGCTGGCTGCCAGGCCAGCGTAAAGTCTCGGGCGTAGCCTCTGGGTCTGATGGGATATCCCTTGAACACTGGATTCTAAGAGTCTAGCCGCTTGTGAGTGACTAGTAAACCATAGTAAGGGGCTGCATCTCGCTGTCGCTCCTGGCGGGAAATCCGTGACGCCTGCGTCGCGAGTGTTTGTCAGTTGGTAGCTGCGACACGTTTGGGACTGTCCCGCCCTGGGGAGAGCTTTGGTCGTTGCGGCAGCAGCGAGAGGTGTAGTCTTCTGGAAGGGATGAACGTCACTTGCAAATAGGTGAATGCGTCTACGCGCGGGAAGAATTCACCCCCCCCCTCCTTTTTTATATACTGGTCACAACGTTTTTGATAGTTTTCATTGCTAGAACGGTTTATCTTATTCAGAGTATTCAGAGTTAAAAAAAATAAAAATAAGTTACAATGACTGGACCGCAGAAACTGAAGGCTGGATGTGCGAGGTGTGAAGTAAACCAGTGGGTGACGAACTTCAAAGAAGCCTGCTTCGCGAAGATCAACCACTCCAGCATGTGCCGCTTTTGCGAACTCATGCGGTTTTACAAGAAGCTAGAGGAGAGGGTCCGGCGGCTCGAGTCGTCCAGACCGGCTGTTGGAGGTGCGGCGGTCACTGATGCGGCTGCGCCCTCCACCCCGGAGCTCATTGATAGGATAGCTGCCATGGAAAGGCGGTCCAGCGATGGACTGGACAGGGCTCGGGACCGCGGAGAAAGGGTAGAGGTGCAACCGGGGACTAGGGTACAAAATCAGTGTGAAGAATCGCCAGCGACCCACGTGGAATGCACGGAACTGCGGCGCAAGGTGGAGGGCGTAAAGAAGGGGCTGATAGAGAAGGGTGGGAAGGGGACGATAAAGAAAAAGGGTGGGAAGGGGCCTACTGATGGCCCAAAGAAACCGAAAGATGTAGCTGCCGGTCGGGGTGGGTTGGCTGGTGTAACTGCGTCTATGGGTCTATGGGTCAGGACCTCCAACCGCTTTAGTCTCCTGTGCTCGAAGGAGGAAGACACCGTTTTCATTGGAGACTCGCAGATCAGGGGCCAGGAGAAGTACTTTGCTTCTGCAAACCGGGATGGGAGGAAGGTAAGGTGCTTACCTGGGCGGGGAAAGGCGCACTTAAGGAAGGAGGTAGAGAAGGTGCGCGTGGCTAGTCGGAGGACTGCGATCGTTGTCCACGCTGGTGGCAACGACCTGTTCCCCAAAGGCGGTAGGGTAGGTTTTACAGAAGGGATCATCACCGAGATCATGTCTCTTGCGGATGATCTAAAACTGAAGACAGACAGGGGAATGTTAATAGGTATTTTACCGCGAATGAATGCCAGTGACCACGCGCTCAGTAAGGTCATTGGCATCAACGAGAGGGTGCAAGACTTGTGCGTCCCGCTGGGCGTGAGGCTTATTGACCCCTTCGACGCATTTTCGGGTAGGTGGGACCTTTACCAGAGGGATGGTGTCCACCTCAATAACAAGGGTAAAGGTGTGCTAGGCGCGCTGCTCGACCGGTACCTACACAGAATGGTGAGGTCGAGTCCGGGGAGAGATGATAGGCCCCCACCGGGGAGGGATGATGATGAGCCGGTGGCGGACGTACCTTGAACTGAAAGGTGCGTCCAGGTACAGGTGGGTGACCCTCCTTCCACGTTGGAGGGGGCTCAGGCTCCTGCGGAAGTTGCCCCCTCGTTAGTGAGGGGCTCTTCAACTCCCGACAGCCCTGGCTGTTAGGGAAACGGTTCGTGCTAGGGGGCGGTCAGAATAGGGAAGGCTCCCTCCGTGCAATGCTTTTTAATGCTAGGTCGATTAGGAACAAGTTTTGCGAGCTACGGGTGCTCTTAGCATCAGAATACCAGGATATCGTTGCTATCACCGAGTCCTGGATTCATACTGATCGTAGGGACTACGTTGGGGAGTTCGAAATTCCCGGGTATAGAATGTTTCGCAAAGACCGCACCCGTAGGGAGGGAGGTGGTGTACTAATATACGTCAGGGACACGTTGAGTCCGGTTGACTGCCAGTTCCGGTCGGAACGGGAGCTGCTTGGCGTCGATCTGAATGTGGGAGGGACGAGCTATAGGTTAATCTTGGTGTACAGACCTCCGCATCTCCTCCTTGAGGAGGATACAGCCCTGTACACCGAACTCAGTAGCCTGCTAGGGGATAGGGTGTGTGTAGTTTTAGGAGACTTCAAATGTCGCGGCATAAAGTGGGAAAACAGGACTTCTGATGCTGAAGGGAGGAGGCTAGTTGACTTTGATGATGAGAACTTCCTCACTTCCTCACTCAGTGGGTCAATGAGCCTACACGAGGCGAAAGCGTTCTAGACTTAGTATTCACGACTGAAGACAACCTCGTCACTGGCCTCACCGTTGACGAATCGCCGGGCGGGAGTGATCACGGTCTGATTAGGTTCCGTGTGTGCGTCCCTCGTGTGAAGCGTAGTAACTCGAGAGGCAGTAAGCTCGATCTCCGGCGGGCGAACTTTGTTAGCCTCAGGGATAGCGTCGGAGAAATGGGGTTAGAGGTCGGCGGCGATGTTGAGGGAGTGTGGAGTGCATTCCGGGACGACTTTTTGGTGCTGCAGTCTGCTGCCATACCCTCAAAACCGGTCACCCCTGCTTCAACGCAGCCTAAGTGGTTCAATCGTGACATCGCTTCGGCTATCCGAAATAGGAAAGTAGCGTATAGGAGGGCGAAGGCCAATCGTTCCCATGAGAACACTGAAGCGTATGTCCGCCTGTGTAGGGAAGTGAAGACGAAGGTTAGACTAGCGAAACGTAACGAAGAACTACGGGTGGCAAGCCTGCAAGGGGAACCCTAAAGAGTTCTTCAGTTATGTTAATAGTAGAAAGCCCATTAGAAGGACCTCCGACGCGGACATCGCCAATGTGCTTAATGAGTACTTTGCGGGAGTGTTCACTAGCGTGTAGCGTCATGAGCGATCTGGAGGCACATTTCAGGTTTTGTACAATCAACCTTGCTGATTTCAAAAAAGAAATAAAAAAATTTCTGCAACAAGCAGAACACCTTTATCCCATGTAAAAAATACAAAATTCTTGTTAATTACAGTTGGCAACACTGACTGACATGGTACTTCTGGCAGCTTTCTAATTATTCTCAGTGAGTCATCCCCTGAAATTTCGTAGTTCTACGCTAGCTCGCTTGAGAGAAACAAGTGTTTTTTCTGTGGATGGGGTGTTCAAAAACCCCAAGGTACTAACGAAAGGTGCGTTTTGTGATATATACATTATACACATTTCTTTGTTTTGTTGTGTTTTACATTGTTTATAAGTTTGTTATATGTCTTAGGGTATATATATATACCTATGGATATTTATATACGTAATACATGTGTGTGTGTGCAGTATATTTATATATATATATATTGGTAAACTTATTGTTTACCAATAAACCAAGCCTTATATGTATATACTCATAATCATACATATTTTTTATTTATACGTTTGTGTTTTTGTTTCAGTGTTCCTGTGTGATACTTGTTGAGTTTTGCTGGTACAATGAGCACGCAAAGAACACGGGGATCTGCCAGCTACATTGTCTTTGGTTCTCCACTATCAGAGCTTCCTCTGTCTGAACTTCCAACCCGTATACAAGTTGCAAGGCATTTCCTCTTCTTGAGGGAGAACAAATACACCAGCAACAGGGAGATTCTTTCGGAGGTATGCCAAACACTCATTGACCTTTGGAATCGTGCTAACATTCCATCACAGCCAATCAAGAATGTGAAGACCAAGCTGCTCCGATTGATGGAAAAAGGCTCACAAGCATCGAAGCAAGGCAAGCAGGCCACAAAAACCAAGAAGTTCGAGGAAAGCCTGAATCATTTGTTTGACATAGCTGTCTGCCAATGCGATGATCTGTCTGCATTCCACTGTGAAAAAGAAATGAAAGTTCCACGACGAGAGCATGCCTTTCTGATCGACCAGAGAACCACGCGGATCATGCAAATCAGTCGGGTGGATACGAATGTGACTCAGATGATGGAGAGAAGGAAGTCAAGAGAGGATCGGATGCAAGAAAGACAAGAAGAGGAGAATAGAAGAAAAACGGAACGGCAAGAGGTAGCATCCTTTGCAGATGTGGTCGAATCAGCTCAAGCAGAAGCAGACTCCAGTGGTGAAAGTGTTGGTGATGATTGGATGGGTGATAGTGCCCAGGAGGACAGGAACATCACACCGATTCCCACTGTTGCTTTGGAAGCTGATCGGTATGGTGTATCAAACAGGGCTGCTGCAGCTATCAGCACTGCAACATTGGTTGACTATGGCATCATTAGTTCTGATGATCAGATAAACGTAATTGACCACCACAAAGTATGGAGAGCACGGCAGAAGGTACGGAGGGATCTGAAGGAAGCAGTAACTTACCACGATGTGGAAGTCACTGCTTTATTTTTTGATGGGCGGAAAGACATGACACTTGTCAAAGAGAAAAAAGGGAACAAATGGTACAGCCCAAAGAAAGTTGAGGACCACTATGTGCTGGTCGGAGAGCCTGGAACCTTCTATCTAAGCCATCTGACACTGGAACGAGGAACTGGCACTGTCATTGCGGATGGATTTTAAAATACGATTGAAGAAATGGGTATTGCAGACAAGATAATTGCAGTGGGAGCCGACAGCACAGTCACAAACACAGGGCACAGAAGTGAAGCAATACACCTGCTAGAGTGCCGCCTGGGTCGCCCTTTGCACTGGTTCATCTGTAGTTTGCATTTAAATGAACTCCCACTGCGCCACTTGTGCAAGGAACTCATCGGCCCAACAGAATCTGCAACTCAATGGAAAGGACCAATTGGCAAAGCTTTGGCCACATGTGAAAGTTTGCCACTTTCCTCTAGAGGAATTCAATGTATTGCTGATGGCCCCACACTCCTGGATGTTGACCTTACTGAATTGAGTCGTGACCAAGCCTACCTCTACAGAATGATGAAAGCGATAAGGACTGGTGTCATTAATGAAGATCTACGAGAGAAGCCTGGACCAATCTCCCATGGAAGATGGGTTACAACTGCCAGCAGAATTTGTCGGCTATATGTAGCGATGGCGCAGCCAAGTGATGAACTGTATTCACTCACACAGTTTGTCGTGTGCCACGATGGACCCATGTGGTTTAGCATCAAGTGCCATCCAAGGTGCACAGATGGCCCAAAACATTTCCTGGAGCAAATCAAGCTGCTACGATTATTGCCACCAGCTAGCAAGACTGTCACATGGCCTGTGATCCAACGAAATGCATATTGGGCTCACCCTGAAAATGTTCTACTGGCAATGCTTGCAGATGCAGATCAAGCAAACCGGAAATTGGCCATCGATGTAATCAAGACCATTCGACGAGCTCCCAAACCTGCTCAACAGCAAGTCAGAGAATTTCGGCTACCAAAGATCAAACAAAGTGCTCAGAATTTGAAAGATTTACTTCCACCAGTGGAGGAGTGCACAATGGAACCACCACTCACGAAGCAGTTCTCTGTCGAACAACTCGATAAGATCACTGAAGAGCCCTTGTCCGGATACCATGTCACTCCCAAGGTGTAGAATGCTGTATTAGGATGGTAACTGAAGCGTCTGGGGCAGTGTATGGAAAGGATTCAAGAGATGGTTACATTAGAGCAGTACTTAAATCCCGTGACTTTATGCCGTCATTCAAAACTAAACAAGATTTGAATGTATCATTTACTAAATAAAACTATCTAGTCTACCTACCTACCTACAGTGTATATGTTTATTCCAAAAATAAATTTTTCTATTTTTCCTGAAAAGCAGTACATTGTAAGGGGTCAAATGATAGCTCAAACCCTAGGAAAGCAAGTGTCCAAAAGTTATGGGTAACTAGCAATTTTCACGATTTTTACATGCGAAAAAGGTGTTGCACTTGTCAAAAAAATTTTGTTTTCATTTTTGAATTTAGGGAGGTCAGTTGTACAAAACCTGAAATGTGCCTCTTGATCCGTTACACTTTGCTCAATGACGCAACACGCTAGTGAACGTATTCGGAACTAAAGTCCTGGACGGTGAGAGCCCAGTGACCTTGTCGTCCGTCTGGTAATTTCTTGGAAAATATGGATGTTAACGGAGCGTGGTCCATTTTTACTATAATTTTATACCCGTAGATGATGTTCTTAAATTTCTTCAAGGCCCATACGATGGCTAAAGCTTCTCGGTCAGTCCCTGAATAGTTTCGTTCGGGTTTGGAAAGTAACCGACTACCGTAAGCCACAGGTAGTTCTGTACCATCTACTTCTTGGAGTAGTACGGCACCTAACCCGTAGTTAGAAGCGTCAGTGGCTACTATGAAGGGTTTGCCAAAATCTGGGAACTGCAGTATGGGTTCCTGTCGGAGTTTGTCGCGAAGGTTAGTAAAGGCTTTCTGATGCTCAGAATTCCATTCAAAAGTGGTTTTCTTTTTGAACAAATTTGTTAAGGGAGCTGCAATATCCGAAAATTTGCGAATGAAGTTGCGATAAAATCCTATAAAACCGATAAAGGATCGTACTTCATCAACGTTTCGGGGAGTAGGGTAGTTTTGGAGAACATGAAGTTTGGCGGGATCCGGTCGGATTCCGTCAGAGGAAACAAGAAACCCTAAATATACAAGTGAGGAACGGAAAAATTGGTACTTAGAAAGTTTTAGTTTGAGATTTTCATTCCAAAGACGTGTAAAGACTGGCAAGGCGTACGAAATATTCTTCTACTGTGTCGCTGTAGATCACTATGTCATCTAGATAGACTAGGGCATGAGAACCTAATAATCCAGACAACACAATATTCATGAGTCAGGAGAAGTTCGCAGGGCCATTTCGGCATCCGAATGGCAAAACAATCTACTCGTAATGACCTTGGTTGGTAGTGAAGGCAGTACACGGCCTTGACTCCGGGGACAGACACATTTGCCAGTATCCTGAAGCTAAATTAAGAGAGGTAAAATATTTAGCCTTACCAACGTATTGAATGACCTCCTGCATATTGGGAAGCGGGAATCGGTCTAGGATGGTTACTTTGTTTAGGCGTCGGTAATCAATGCAAGGCCTTAGTGTTCCATCTTTTTTCTTGACTAAGATCAATGGAGAAGACCAAGGACTTACCGACGGTCGAATAACACCCAAATCTGGCATTTCCTTCACGTGTTCCTCGACAACCAGTTGCTGAGAGTGCGGAACGCGATATGGCGGAATGTAGATTGGCTTGGTGTTTTCCGTGAGGTTAATGTGAAATAGGACAAGGTTCGAACGTCCCAAGGCATCACCCTTGAGTGCAATGATGCATTTATGTTCAACTAAGAAGTCCAACAAGTGGTTGAACAGGTCCGGGTCGCTGCAAAGAAAAGAATTTGCGGGATCGGACTCTAAGCATGCTTTATAAGAAGCACGCCTTCAGGAGTGCATCTGCGTATGGCGTGAGGAATTAAATTAGGCTCAGACTGTGCCAAATAGGCTTTGTCTATTAAAGTATTAGGTTTCAACGTGATGGATTCGGAACCAACATTAGCACACAGTATAGGGATATTTGCATTTTCGCTGGTACACAGACTGCGTGCAATTACTAAACCAGAATGTTGTACTCGATTTTCAAGAACATTTTCAACGACTACCGAAGTCGCAGGATCTACATAAGTACCATCATTAAAAGTAACAATTACACGAAAGCAAACCTGTTGGTTTGGCTCAATAACGAATTCTTCTTTAACTCTCAACTGGCACTCATCGGTGGGAACAGACTGAACAAAAATTCAATAAACGCCTGACATGGCGTGTAGCGGGATTATCACCCGATTCCAAACAATAACACGGCGGCATAGCCGGAAAAAATTGAGTCCCTCCGTGACCAGGATAACAACAATCCTGTAGGGTTTCAATAAGGTCGGGAACATCGCCCGAAATATCAGAAAAATCCTTAAAAATTGCTTCAACAGCAGTAGAATAACGAACCCCCGAGTTCGAATCCGTACTCACTAACGGAATAAGTTGTCCTTGCACTCGGACAGCATTTAATTCAAATATAAGATCCCACCCATTTCCCATAAGGAAAGGGTAACCAAGTAAAATATCTGTGGGGAAATGCATAGAATCTTGTACAACCACGCAATCGGCATCGAAGCCCAATTTGCCGAGTTTCAGTTTGAGCTTAACTTGCCCCATGGACGGTATAGTTCCTCCATTAACGCTTCTTAAAACAACTTTAGACGGGAAAAGTTCCAATTCGGAAGCTCCCAGAATTTTATTCAAACTAGACTGTTTAATTAGGTTAGCGGTACTACCAGTGTCTAACAGACCAAACATATCTAAGCTTCGAACACGAAGCGGAACAACAACATCCTTAAACTCATTACTAATCGTACAAACATGTGACGTAGAAACATCGACAGAATTTCCCATCGGTCTTTGTGAAGCAGGGCGAGATTCATAGATCTCGGGTTCAATGCAAGCAGTTTCTGAAAAGGGAAACTCATAAGATTCTACGGTAGTATCTGGACTATTTTGTGTAGGGCCCTCGCGGTCCTTAAGTGGAGTAATAACTCCTGGATTTTTCCGCGCAGGAACAGCTATTCCGGG
This sequence comes from Bathynomus jamesi, assembly GCA_023014485.1. Classification (NCBI taxonomy): domain Eukaryota; kingdom Metazoa; phylum Arthropoda; class Malacostraca; order Isopoda; family Cirolanidae; genus Bathynomus; species Bathynomus jamesi. The sequence goes on from JAJOZX010004168.1 coordinate 211,495, forward strand.
GGAGGGCAACCCGGCTCTAGATACGGAAATTCTTGAGCCGACGGATCCTCTAAAAAGTAATCGGATTTACCTGCAGTCTCATGACTTTCCAGTGGTATGTCTGGTGGTCTGGCGTATCCCACGCCGTTCAATTGTTCCGTGAGAGTCTTCATCGTTGCGTGAAGACGTCGAACGTCCTGCTCAAAGTGACTTCGCGTAGGGTTGGTTACATAGGAAGGAGTTCCTTTGAGGTATCTTTGTTGAGGTGGCCTAGTGGAAGGTCGGAATCCTTGGGGCCGCGGATTCCGTTGTTGCTGAGGAAGAGTACTTTTATCTTGGCACTTTGAACGTTCTCCCCGCCGGTGACCAGACTCTTTGCAGTAATCACAATACGCAGCAGTCCTACATTGTTTTATTCCATGGCCCACTTGACAGCAGTTGTAGCACCGTGGGGGTGGAGTTTGAGGTGGTATAGCGGATGGACTGGGAGGTTTTAGGTCGTTCCTCCCGTGGTCGACGAATACTAAGGTCAGTCGAGTTTGGACACGACTTCTTTAACTTGTTCAAGATAGTTGCTGGCGATGCGGTAATATCCGCATGTTGCTGGAATTTGACTTGATGGTGACTTGGTAAGTTCGCATACATCGCCGAAAAGGACAGTATCTTCGCCATTTGTGAGGGCACTGCATAATCAAAAGCACCGTCGATGGGTAGGATAACACTGTTCATAGTGCATTGAATACGATTCCTAAACTCCATAAAATCTTCGCCATCCTGCCAGCGCAGTCGGAACAAATTGGTCATGGCCCTGAACGGTTGGGTGTCGCTGACATCCTTAAAATTTTCCAAGAAAATCTGTCGGTACTGGATCCACGTAGTGGCTTCTCGTATCTCGAGGTCAGTTTCAACAAACTTGGATGCTGATCCCTCTGTGAAATCAATAAACCGCTGTGATTCAGAAATTTTGTCCTTGTCCGCGATGACCCTCTCATTTTCAAAGTATGTCTCCAGTTTGTGGAGCTAGTGTTGAACAAGTGGCTCGGTGGCCTTTCCCGCGACGGTTCCCTTAAATTTTGGAACGGACGTCGGCAGGTTAAGTACCCTGGAGACCGTAACATTTGTGATTGGTACACTCGCGGCAGGCGCAGCAACAGTGGAAGCAGTATTGTTGGTGTCGGCCATATTGGTGTTTGGAATTCGGCGACGTTTAGGGAAGGATGGACGTGGAGGTGTAAGTGGTAGTAAAAATTCCCGGTCGGAATCGGAATGTGGCATCCACGTCGCGCGCGAAAATAAACAAATAAAGTGTGATTTTGCAGCGTAGTCCTAGTATGTATAGTATCGGCGTGTGTACACAAAAAAAAATAAATATAAAAAAAAATCCAAAGTACAAAGTAAAATTCAAAACAAAATTTTTTTTTTAAAAGTTGCAAAGGGTAAAGAAAATTTGTTAATGTAATTAAGTTAATTAAGCAGTGTACGTTTCCGAAATCCAAATTAAGCAAACTATTAACTATTTAATTAAAAAAAAATAGAAGTTTAAAAGTTTGGTTAACTTAATCAAACGCAAAGCAATCGAGAGACCTCCAACAATGAAGTAAAACACAAAAAGTATTTGAGGAATGACGGGACTGACAAGAAAAAAAAATTATGCCAGCATTGTTCTATAATTCTAATAAAATTGCTGATATAAGAGAAATAAAAAAGAATATGGGAAGAATGAAGATTGGAATAGCAAAAGGTTACTTGTAAATCGGATGATTGAATCGTTGATCACCAATGGATGAAGACCCCCACACAAAGTCCTTTCCCGTGTCCTTGATCATGAGCTGGAGAAAGCTGGAGTTCCAATGATGGTTGATCCAGCCTTCAGTCTTAGTCCGCAAGGAAGTACCACGAGTCGTGCCCCAATCGTATCCACGTATATGGCCTGTAAATTACGTCACAAGCGTAATTCCCGTAGCACAAAGTCAAAAATAAAAATAAAAAAATAAAATTCCTAATCCTACCTAACCTATTCAACTAAAAAAAATTTAAAGTACAAAAATATTACACACGGTAATTCAATAATTAAAAAAAATTAAAATTAAAAAAAAATTAAAATAATTTAATTAAAAATAATTAAAAAAGTTAAAGATGTTTAAAAATATTTAAAGATAACTAAACGACTGCAAGGTCAAATTAATACTGTATTACACTAACCAGTAATTAATTAAAATTACTTGTTAATTAAAAGAAAGTACGATAACTAAGAAAATTATTAAGTGGTTAAAATCACTTCACTGATCCCACTCACTCGAAAAGAAAAAAAAAATTGTTAAGAGTACCACAAAAAAAAATTGTTTAGTCACCATTCAACCGTGAATTATATTACTGTGGAAAGAGTATTATTAATGATTAATGAATATATACACACAATTTATCAATATTCCACGACATCACAATTTAATATTATAATTAGGTTGAGTAAATCAGTGACACTTAATAATTACGTAACTCAATCACTCAAACGTCAAAAAACGTGTGAGTGAGGTGGATCGAGAGAGGAAACGGAGGCAGATACGTGGCAACGGCTGGTGTCTCTCTCGATTTGAAGGTCACTCGCAGAGGCAGTTAGTTGAGGAGACAAAAGAGGAGCGGTGACGTCATCTATAACCGTGGCGTCGTCCGAGAGAAGAGAGGGAGCCCAGGGCGAAATGGGCAATACTTCGTTCACCCAATTACCGGGTCCTGGGGGTCTGGGTCCTCGGCGTCTCGGTGGGACCTCCAATGTCGAGTGGTCTCCCAAATGGGTCGCTCGAATGTAGAAGACGACGATGGACTATGAATTCCGGAGGCGGTCCCCTTGGTTTGAGTCGGAGTTATATCCGAAGGATGATGGACAACGTCACTCTCGGGTTACGAGAACTCCAAAAAAAAAAACTCTTTGGAGGTGTCGTGTCTCACGTCGACACTAGTGGACGCACCAGGCTCCCACGCCTTGTAATAAAATGTTTGTGGGTTCCACTGACCACTCTTACCTCGGTTAGTTGTAAAGTTTCGGAACGTTACCTGTATCTATACTGTATCTATACTGTATCTATACTGAATTTCGCGGTGAATGGAAACGATGAAGTTCACTTTAACAGAGTTTCTATTAACTCACTTCGATTACACAATCCTTTTGGTGAGGACAATTAAATTTGATTAAGTTTAAGAAGTGAAGGTTATATGATTCTCAAAGTAAGGTTTAATACGAAATAAATCTTAAAATTAAGAAGCACACTGTACAATTTATGTTGCTGCCTTTCTTAAAAGTAATCTACGGCGAAGTTTATAAATTGGACTTAATTTGATTATAAATTGGATTTAATTTGATCAGGACGAGGTACTACCACTGCACAATTAATCACAGAGCCTGCGTGGTTGGGAATAATAAGAGAGCAAAGACCCTCGTTACCGACGCTCTCGGGGTTTTTAAAACCTCGGGGTAGGCGGAGACGAGGTAAACTAAGGGTCACCCTCTTACGGGAGGAGTTTAACATCAAGCGCCTATGATAGTTCTTGACATTCAAATTTGGGCGGAGGCAAATTCAATTTACAGCCACGATTGGGAAATTGTGACTCGGGAGAGTTCCGGGGGTGAACCAATCATGATCGAAATAGTTTCTGTGGAGTTTACATTTTTCTTTTGGTAATAAAGCATAATTGTAGGATCTAGAGGCGCCAGGGGGGCGGCGTGAAGGTAGGGTTGAACCCGTACAAAAGGGAATCGATTGGGAAGGAAGTTATAGAGCGCAAATGAATATTATATTCGAAACAATCAAGTTGCGTGATTTTTCGGAAGATAAATAGTGATCAGAGACAGCTGAAATTTGGTGTGGGAGTGGGTTAGGCTAAGAGAAGACGGGCGGTATATAGGTTGACACAATTATGTTTTATCTATGGGAATGGTAAAAGATTTTTAGTAAAATTTAGTAATAAAAAATGAAAAGACTGATGTGTTTACAGACGCTCGCCTTGCATCGCGTGATGCTGACAACAACGGAAGCGAGGGGATCGAAGAATTCATGCGATGAGCATATTTTCATATACATCTCGCATTTAATGATTTAATCTGAGATTACTGGGGGTTACACCGGATTACAAGGGGTTACTTCGGATTACATGGGGTTACTCCGCGTATGAAAGATTGCACACTCTGTGATGTCAGAACTAAGGAATTTTGGGTTCAATATTAGAATGCAATTCGTCAAAGACGAACTCGTTTTGAACCGGAGAGTTTTACACTACGGGACATATATAAGTTAGCTCTATAATTACGCAATGCACACATAGAAACTCTGCAGACGAACTCCTGCACGGTTACGTTATAGTTTAGTCTTAAACCATAAAAGTATTCAGAACTTTGTCCTACCTATTTTTAAACATATTTACGCTTTGGCTTCAAACAATCTCAGAGGGAAGTTGATTCTAGATATTACCTATTTTATAGAAGAAATTGCCGCAGATAGAGGTACTAAATGTCTTTAGTTCCAGTTTAAACCCATTATTTCTTATCGGTTTGGTATTAAATGAAAATAAATTCCTGCAGTCTACCCTCTATACTTCATTGAGCATCTTGAAAACTTGAATAAGCTGATCGCGCAACCTCTTCGTCTGCAAGGTAAGTAGTATGGGCGAAAAAGTGGACGAGTGCAATGCAATGTTGCAAATGTTGTTCAATGTTGCAAAGGGGTGAGGGGTTGATGCAACAAGGGGAGGGGTTATCCTCAAGTTGCAATGAAGGGGGGAGCTTTGGGGGGAAGGGAGAATGTCCTCCTAATCTAAGGAGGAGAGAGATCATGTGTTCGCCTGGCCCCAGCCAGACGCATTATGAGAGTCCAGAGGACAAGCAGCGGTTATATAGAGGGTCTCGAGTTGCCAGGTACCACTTTTTACTTCTGGAGGGGTTACCAGTTACTGATTTATTTATATAAGGAGGTGGCCAGAGAGCACTATTTATTTATTTATATATCGATGAGTTGCCAGTTATTGTTTTTTAATTTAATTATTTATTTATACAAGGAGGGTTGCCAGAGAGCACTATTTATTTTAATTTTTTATTTCTGGAACGGATGCCAGCTATTTTTATTTATTTATATATGCAGGGTTGCCAGGCAGCACCATTTATTTTATTTATATTATTTATTAAAGGCAAGAGTGAGGGAGACGTTCTCTTTAAATTTGCTCGGCAAAAGAACTAATTAAAACATTATTTAAATAATAAAAGAAAAAATGCAAGCAAAAGAACAACACACACACACACTATTATATACACACACACACACACAATATATATATATATATATATATATATATATATATATGGCATGAATTTCACAATTAAACGTAAAATGAATGAATGCTGCAAGCCCACAAGGAAAAAAAAAACGATTCCAAGGCCTTTCGTGTATTCAGAGCTACACCTCGTCAGGGAATGACGACGAGGTGTAGCTGTGAATAGACGAAAGGCCTTGGAATAGTTTTTCTTTTTCTTTGTGGGTTTGCAGCATACTGTATAATATATATATATATATATATATATATATATACTTTTTATAAAAAAAATTCCGCGAAATCAAAGTAACTGAGGAATCGCAGTTCTTTATTATTTTTTTTTCAATTGAAATTAATTCGTACTTTCATGCTTGCATATTAAATTTGACGATAAACATTATAAATATAACAGAACATACTTTATATATATATATATATATATATATAAATAATTATATATATATATATATAAGAAAAACAAACATTTTAGTTAACTTCTCCCAAAGTTACTATTTACTTTTGCCAATCCTCTCTTTGAAAGCATCTCTGGATAAAAATGTATAACACTCGGGCCGAAACACCTGATTTGCACGAGGCTACTCCAAAAGATCGTGGCTAACGCACTTTCACCCCAAAGACTCGGGTCTCAGCTCACTCCAAATATTATTTTACCATTATAATTACTATTGCCAGTGAAGGTAAAACTGAATTTAAAATTCTATTATATATATATATATATATATATATATATACACACACACACACACACACACACAGAGTCGATAAACAACGCGCTGAGGAACACACACATTGATTTTATTTCGAAATGTTTTAAAAATATGAAAAAAGGAAGGAAAAGAAAAACAAAAATATTTATAATTTTTTTAATATAAACTCCTTTTGGATATAAATTTCTTTCGATAAGATCGTAATGGGAAAATTTGAAAAAAAGAAAATTCATTTTATTAAATTGAAAAACGTAATTGATTCCTTATGCTGACTTTGACGGTGAGGCTCTGGTTCGCTCGAGCATCCTGAACCTAACCTAACCTATGGTTCAGACCATAGATTCTCCTTGTACTGTAACGACTTGCCGCCACTCAAATTATATGTCCACATCCCTACTTTTCCTGTTATTCCTAAACATTTCACATTATGAATTATGATTCTATTGTCACACTTATCGAACGCTTGGTAGTAATAGTAGTAGTTCGACTGGTGACCGTGTTCAGATGATGTAGCGAACCATGGTTAGGATTCCATAACCAATATAACTTTACCTAACCTAACCCATGTCCAAAATGGGGAAAGTTGAGATCATGCTGAGAGTAGTATGCTTGCAAATATTTAATAATTATGCAAAATACTTGAAAACATCGTGACAGGGCGTGCAAGTGATCAATTCACTCATACACCTTGAGATGTGATCATTGAAATTAAATCTACGGAGAGAATGAACTGATAAAGACACCATTAGTCGTGAAGGCGACCAATCAGGACTTCAATGTCCAAAGCGTGGGTCCGTTATATCGGTGTTATGACAAATGATTGGTACACAAATTTAACATACACGCGACCATATACACTGACAACCACTCAGCAAACTTACGAACCCCCTATTAGTCTTTTGGGGTAGTGCTTGATCATGCCTATAAAAATGAGTATTTTCAGCTGGAACTTACAGCAGTTATTTTCACCAGTGAATAAACAAACATTCCCTCCGTCATGAGTCATTCACAAGAACTTTACAGTTTACCGGCTTTATATGAAGATGGAGACACTGCCGCGGTGTCTACAATTAATCTTTTTAATGCAGCCGACCGGGAGAGATTATTTCCAACGCAAACCGTTGATGATATTTACAATGACGCTCCTAACGATCCGGCGTAAGGGATTGCCGTTGAAATGTAAGTAATTATGTACCTGTAATTTTTTTTTGTAGCCAATTATTCGCGAACTTGATATTTATTTTAGTGTGCTTGTCATTAGTAGAAAGCTCTTTAGCACTGTTCCGAGTTTCGATTATTTCATCATATATATATATATATATATATATATATATATATATATATATATATATATAGAGTTGTAATAATTTATTTCATTATATTTTAATATAAAATGCTTTATTTAAATAGCAGGTATCCGCAATTTTTAATTATAGATTACTTTGCAATTAATATTATGCTAAAGTCGTTTTGATATTCATCAAAATTCGTTAATTTTTTAAAAATTTATAAAATTTCTTTGCAAGTTTTAAATAAATTTATAAATTCACAATAAAATCATTTGAAATGTTATTCGGCATTTTCTCTTAAAGGGTCACAAACTTCTCTGAGCGGTTCGAAGATATTTGGTACTTCACATTGTAACTCTTCCTATATGTATAGTCAGCATGTTTTAAAAAATTGGAATTTTACTAAAAAAAGATTCAGAAAATGTATGAACTAATCAAATTAATCATTCTTTCTCTTTAAAGGTCCGATGAAGAATTGACTCGTGTTATACAATCTTTTCGTTTTGAAGAAACGCATGTCGTGGACCTGAATACGGAGGCAGAAATTTTACCGAGCAGTCAACCCAGCGATTGCCAAATCATCAACGAAATAATGTAAGTTTTTTCTTTTTCTTATGTTTCGAGCTTTTTTTCGAGTAAGAATAAGACGCAACGTATTTTCATCTATTTATTAAATGAAAGAAATTATGTTCTTACTACAGTAACCAATTAGTTTCCATTAAATAAGCTACAGAATAAACAAACTAATATTATTGGATGCAATTATTCATTTTATATATATACGAACAAAACATCATACTATACGAGTGCGCACAATCGGAAAAAGGCTTTTATCTGCCTGCATACCATTTCGTCGTTTCGTTGTGACACGGGTCGAATAATTTTTAAAAATTTATAAATTCCTTACCACGTGACATATGCATGAGAAATGAAAGGCAGTACAGCCCGCAAGTATTATGAAAAAATATACTTGTAGCCGGAAGGGATTCCATACAACTTCGGGGATATGCAACTGCTCAAGAAATTTTATAACAGGGTCACTCCAGGGCTGAGTCCCGAGTGAATCAAAATAGTACATGCGGTCCCTATTTTTAAAATAGATTGCAAACCAATGAATTCCTTCACCACCAATAACATCCGTGTTCACAATAAGACTACCGCAATCCCTCGTAGTTGGCAATTTCAATGTTTCATTCTTCGCAAACACACCGATAAATTTGGAACGTGTGATTCGTTCACTATTCATTACTCTCTGAAGTGTATTCGCATCCATTTTAAGTCAGTGACAACGCTCCTAAATCTGTCTACTTCTATTAGGGTTTGTGACTCGAGGTATACTAGTACACTAATAGGCGCGTCTATCGGCTTGGCGAATTCCAATCTGACCGAGATGTTTCCACTCTGTTGTGGACTTAAGTGTGTATTTACACTAGCAGATAAGTCAGGTGTGATGTCAAACGGATAAAGGTTAACTTGATCGATGAATTCTTTCTGCGTTACCCCAAACCGGAGCTCATCACAAGCATCTGCAATATGGGCCAGATTACTACACGCTCTCGCGCAAAGCGGGAACACAGCGTATGATGAATAATCCATATCCATAGCCCAGCACAACGCAACGCCATTGACGTCTAAAGTTATATTTTGAAGGCCGAAATTCTCGAATTTAAAGGCACTCTTTTTATATTTCCCATTCACCAAAGCGTGGTCCTGCATTCCAATTAATATCCTTTTAGGTAGAATTCCTGAGGCGGTTTTTTTTTATGTTTCGAAGCCAACCCTGCTGGCACCGTGTATAGTTTGATCTGTGCTCTGTTAATTGGGTATTTTGCTGTGGCATGTACGAAGTTTTTCTCAACTTCTATTTGTTTAGGCGAACTTAATTTCACTCGCCGTAGGTATGTCTCCATAATGTGAATCACAACGGGTTTTGCTCCCTCTTCTTGATCAGCTCCCAGATTTAAATATATCTTAGGATTCGTGCGGGTGAGCTTTATTTTCATATCCACCCCATTCACAAGCAACTTCTCCTGGAATGTGAAATCTGTGTGCAGGCGTCCAAAACATTCATATACCTTCTTTTTAGAATTTTTAAATTTATCCTTTATACTACTTTCGTCTTTAACTTGATAAGAGCCCTCGGCATTTAAAAAGGTATCCTTCGCTTCTTTGGAAAAGTTCAGCACATTTTCCAGATAGGCTCGTAGGTGATAGTACCCCGTTCCTGCCGATATGTTGACCTGATTTAAATATACATCACACTGGTTGAATGTCGAGTGCAGAAAGTTTGTTTCAGGGTATACAGCATATTTGTCATCGCAGTCCGTTCCATCAGAATGGGCTATACATAGTTTAGCGTACATGTGCACACAGCTTTGGTAAAAAAAAGTAAGGGCCTGAGCAGGGTATCACGAATTCTATTGGAGCACTCGGGGAACTAATTGTGTTTAATGGGTTAATTATAATAAAATCACTGTGCTCAATAGAAACTTGAGTTGGGGGCATGTCAAAGAGGGCCAGCTCCAATTTACAACATTGTGAACTACACGGATGGATGAAGCGTGCCATGACGAGTCAGAAATAGTACCACCACCTCTTCGATATCCTTTTACGTTTAACGCCACGTGCTGGTAATCCCTCCCGGACAGCCCTCTTCTTCCCACCACCACGCATTTTTCTCTTTGCATCTTTGACGATTTCGTCCCGTGTACGCTTTAAGCATTTTTTTAGAGCTTCTTTAGGTTTAGCCCCAGCCAGTATGTCTTCTGCCTTGTTAAGACCTGATTGTAGCGCTTTCCTCCCGAGGTATCTGGCACCCGTCTTCAGCAAAGGGACAGCTGTACGTAGTATAGTTAAAAAAAATGGATCCAAGTCCACTACCACACTGGTATCTCACGCACCGACAGACTGTGAAAGGCTTTCTGTCCATTATAACTCAGTGCGACGAAAGTGCAGCTTCAGTTAAGCTCCCATCACCGAATGGGAAATTTTTTCCCTCAATCGTTCTTATATATATTGAGATGTTGGTTATTAGATTAGTCGCGACATTCACATAATGGGGCCTGTCATATGTAATATGCTCTCCCCTCTATGGTTGGGAATGTGTGCAATGCGCAGCAGGCGTGCCTAGGTATCCCCAACAAACTGGTGCTCCGTTATATTGCTGTAAATATAGCACATGTCTGGGGGAGTATATGCATCACTCAATTTCTCCAATTTCATCTGATACATTACGTTGGACAAGTCAAGTTGTGCCTCGTGAAAGGTCTCTCTTTGGGAGACTGATCGATATCGCCCCTAGGTTATAATTTTGAACAGTCCTTTGTCTTTAATATTTCTGTCAGCCTGTGATTTTAGGGTCACAGTATGTGCAGTAGGGTGTGTCAATTTTGGGGGTGAAATGACTAATTTGAAAATCATGTGATTTGGTCGCAATTTAATGTAATCATTTGGCATACAAAATAATATCCTTGCTTCAAAAACAATAAAAAATAACTCCTACCTACATCAATTTTAATTCAAAAATTCCATTTTTCCGTAAATTCGTAACAAAACAAATGTGCGCAAACATCCTATCAACATTTAAAGTGGCAATAAGATATCATTCAGAGTCTTTATTTGAAAGTAACCAATGCAGTCATGTCCTTTTTACTGCGGTTCCTTGACATCAGCATTCGGCTTGCTACTTGCGCTTTGATTTAGCCTTCTCGCCTCTCGTGACTGTAAACTTGACTAGCTGCTTCTGTGACCATTTTCACACATCTCTCCACACTCCTAGTGTGAGAAGGCCACTTTGGCACTTGCATTGGGGCCTCTTTAAGTTGTGTTAAACCTTTGTTTGATATACATGTCAGTGGTGGCTCCAAAACTTCCGAACTCAAGTTAACTAATTCTGACAATTTCGTGGCACTGACGTTTATCGAAGGTACCTTCCTTGTCTGAACAGAGCAGTCTCCCAGCTGGTCATCATCTAGTGATGTTCCTCTAAGCTTTAGAATGATTTCCACAGCCTCAGTTCGCTCTTTGGTACATTGGCTGCAGAGAATTGCTTGCAAAACTGCCTCTGGCCTAGCATACCAAGCGGACCTTCTCACCACAGGTAACACGATGTCCACCACTACTTTCCTTTGGGTTCTCAGTAGCTGTAATTGAAACAAGATGTGGTTGGGCCTCTCCATCCACATTGGATTAAGTTTTACATTGAACCAGTGAGGAAGAAAACCCAATAATAAATTCAACAATCAACATCAAATTCTGTAGCATTTTGCCCTTCAGTGCATGTTTGGAAACCCAAATCCTGCAGAAACGAATCGCTGTAGTTAACCAACGACTGTGACTTACGGGTCCAATCTTCAAGAGAGCCAGATTTTGAGGCAACTCTCCTGATCTGATTGCTTGAACAATACGATAAGCGTAAGATTGATCCGTGCTGAGGTCTTTGATAACTTCTTCAGACAACACTGGAAGGGGAGGGCCTACTTCGACCTTTGGAAATTTTGTATTTATTTCTAATTCCGTTGCTTCATCTAGCATGTTACCAAGGGGGCCTGACCACTTGTTGTTGCTCTTTGTAGGACCATCAAGTTCCTGGATGAGACGACGAAGAGGTAGTTCCCCTGTGTGCAAATCACATACAATCCAAACAAGCCTTCTTCCAAGTTTTTTCTCTAAATGCGTCATAACACCGTCCTGCCATCCAGTGTTCACCGCAGTTGAGTCTCCACCAACGGCCTGCGGTGAACTGTCAAGTCTTCTTTCTTGAAGCCAACATATTATTTGATCAGCAATTGCCTCTGCATGTTTCTTGCCTTCTACTTCTGCTTCAGGAACAAAGTGAAACAAATAGCGGCCACCATGTTCGGAACACAGAGAGTAGTGTTCTTCTTTGATGAGACCGGGAAACTTTCTGTCCATTCCCTCTACCTCTAGGAGAACTTTTGTGTCATCTCTTCTTCCATCAAATAAAAGGCAAGAGAGACCTTCCTCCTTCAAATCTTTTTCATGCTGATCAGATATTTCCTTCATTATTTTTTCTTGTGCTCTTCTTATCTTATTGTGATGTATCACTAAGGATGTATCCTCTCGGCTGATGAGGCCTGCATCTATCCAAGCGGCAGTGGCAATCTCTGCAGTCTCTCGTAGCCCTGTATGGTGGCGAATACTGGCAAGGGTAATGTTTGAGATGTCTTTAGTGTTGTATTTCATTCTCTTCGGCAAAGGTTCAGATGGCATTTTGGAGCTATCATCTAATGTTGCTTCTTTCTGTTCATCTGAAGAGCTTTCAAAGAAGTGAGAAACTTCTTGATAGAACTCTTCATCTCTTTGGGTGGCTTCTTCACTCTTCTTTTTCTTCCTTTCTTCCCTCTCTCGGATTTTCTTTTTTTTCTTAGCAATAACAATCTGTTTTTTGGTTTCTGAATAATCTGCCGAACCAATCTGCATACTTCCTTGGCCTCCTGCCTTTGTTCTCTGCGCCTTTATGAAAGCCAGCTCCAAAACAGGGATTTTCTTCTCACGAGGACAGCGACAATCAATGTGAGGGTGAGGTTCTCTTCTGCATGAGGGAGAACAATTGGCTTCAGAACACAACTCTATGGGACACTGGCAGTTAAAAATGTCAAGAAGAGTATCGAGTGTGTGCAGAAATTTATTTTTCTTTGCTAGTTTTCCTTTACCAAGTGATGTCTCAACTGCTTTGTGCCTCAGCTTTAATTTTAGCTCAATAGTTCTATACTGATTGAGTACAGGTGGTTTGAATAACACGTTAGCTTTTTTCCACTGATGCAGAAGAGGGGGAATCATGTCCCTTATGAGCACTTTCTCTGTGTAGTTCCTTCTATCCTTTGTATTTTGTTCACGGAGTAACCCTAGTCTCAGCATGTCTCGCACTGTTGGTAGTTCTGATACGGGAAGCTCCTTGCCTGTACCGACTAACAGGCTCAAGTGGCATGACGACTGACCTCTTGTCTTCAATTTTGGCATCTTAGGAATATCTGAAAAGAAAGAAAAACATTTAAGTATTTTATATCAATTACGTTGTTTCAAAGTTTAGTCATTCGATGTTCTAAAATTCAATAAAAAATATTTCATGGGATTACAACATAATTAGACAGAAGAATATGATAATAATAAATAATTGTAATAATCAATAATTATAATCCATACTTACAGTTAAACTGTAGTATTCGTCTAGTTACTCTAGTAGAATAACTATGAAGTAGGTACAAGAGCAATATCAGCAAACCACTGTCTATGACATCTAAGAGGCAACTGAGGACTGAGAGTGAGGGACAGTTCTATTCATGTTGTGACTTGTACATTGTACAACAACTATATGACCTTGAAAACACTCCATATGCGATCAGTGGGATAATTCTGTGACAGATGAATAGTTAATCAATTTATGTCCTATTATTTAGAAAATAATAAAAGAGTCAATTTCTGAAACTTTAAGGTAAAATTTATGTAGGTAAGGGTTATTTTATTTCATTTTGGTTGGCCAATTTCAAGTTTTGACATGAAAAGACTATATTTTCACTACCAAAATTTATTTGAAAAAAGTTGACAAAATTGACACCCTAATGTGCAGGGTTTTTTGTTTACGATTTCGTATACTAAATCATCCGTAAGATTTGAGTTTTTAAACTTGCGTTTAAGTCTCTCACAACATCCTCAGCCGCACCATAGCAGCCCAGATCTAGTGTTACTACTGTACTGTAATACCGTGCATCTCCAATCCGGGCGATACGTATGGTTACATCCCGAGTTACCCCGGCTTTTTCACACTCTTTAGTCTCTAAGAATCATAAAAACGGGTTCTTTATAATTAATATTTAAAAAGAGGATGTCCAGCTGAATCTCGCATATCCTCACCTCATACGAATCACGACCCAATCCAATGGGTCCATGGAGTTCTGTTACAAAGTTGACCAGGGTGGTGTTAGGATGTACAGACAGGGACGAGGAGGACGGTATGTATGGTGACGTAGAAATGGTTAGGCACAATGTTTCATACTGTTTAAGCTTCATTATTGCATCAGCTTTTATATAGGTATTGAAGCTTTCTGGGTACCCTAGCCATTTCACCAAGTACATTTTTCTCTTTCGTGAACCTTTGCTTCCTAAAACGTTTTCAATCTTAAACACATTTTTCCCTAAATTAAATGTCACTTTCTGCAACTCCTCGCGGTAAAAGCCTCCTGCGATTTCTTCCCGATTCAAATCTTCAACGTAATACAGCATTATCTCGCCTTTTGGTCTCATAGCACTAACTTTAAAAATCTCACGTGTCCAGCGTTGCTCAAATCCCTTCGCGAATTTATTCCCCGAACGCGACAGCCTTACATAATCATTGATTTCAAACGTGCAGTGTGGTGGTGTTCATCTCTTCTCACATCAGGTTCTGTGCGCGTACGTCTTTCTAAATTCTCGTTAGGTGTTGTCCCAATCGTGCGAAGGTGTGAGCGGTTGTATGAGGAGGCCAATGATTCCAGAATGTCTATAAATCTGTGTGTTTTTGTGTGTAAAATAGCGGTGCATGAGTTCCTTTACGCTACGTTGAACTCTTTTAGCTAAGGAGGCCTTATGTATAGAATTGTTGGTGTAGTAGCTGATATTAAACTCTATCAACATGTTCTGAAAAGCTCAGCCTATAAATTCTTTCCCCATATCCGTACAAAAATAGCCAGGAACCCTGTTCTCTTTCAACATCATTATTTTGGTGGCTTTAGCAACTGTTCCAGGCGATATCTAGAGAATACATCTATTATGAATAGGATGTAGCGGTAACCATCGTTATACACTGAATATCTGTGCATGTCTGTTAAATCTGCTTGCCAAATAGAGTCAATCGATGCCGCTGTTGTCTCGGCTGTTTTAAACCTTTTTTTCACAGGCTTATGAAGTGTATAAGCGTCCTGCTCCGGCAAAACCCTCCCAACATCTTTTTTCCCTACTCCATCATTGTAAACACTTCTGTACAGTCTCTATCTACGCCTCCGGAGGAGGCTAGGCTAGTAATGTCATAATAACGTCTTCTTAATATGTTAGCCATTTGCGTATTTTAGAGGCACGTGGGTAAAGATTACCGTTGTTTAGCCTCTTCTTTCTCCTCTTCAGAGTTGCTACCGCTGTGGATGATGGCGTTCTCAATTGTGGCACATGCAATGTATGTTCGGAGTCTTTTAACCTGTTCAGATTTCCTATCATTGTTTTGGGTACATTTATCTGTTGTAGTCTTGCTTTAATATGCTTCCATCCTGATGGTGAGGGCCTATCCCACTTTCTCACCAGATCATGGACAATATCTATGGTATTCGATCCCTGTACCTTTGCCCCTTCCACAATGATCTCACCTGTTCCGGTCCACTGTATTTTGGGGTCCTCATTCAATAGATTATAAAGACTTAAACCTTTATTCCTCAATGTATGTGGGAGGGTGCTTTTTAATACATGCTCGATATGTTGTGGGGCCGACCCGTTATTCTTTGGTTGGTCAGTTCTATCGTCGGACACAGGCCCTGTCACCATGCCTATCGTTGTCCGTGCTGTGCCTAATAACCACAGGGATCTGTTGGATTCTTATAATTTTTGTACTCGTGAAGAAATTTCTGCAGAGCTTCTTGGTATAAAATTCTTTTCTCATCAGGTGTCTTTTCACTGTTTAATAGGGTTAACAATTCGCTTCCCATTCTTTTAGGCCTGCTTTTACGGGGTTCTAGAACCGTGTCTGGACTCTCTGAACTTTGCAGTGAAGCATTACACCTCGTGTGGAATCACTACCACTTTCTTCATTATATTAATTTAGTCAGTAAAGGACCCAAAACTGAAAATAAGATGGGGAGGAATGACCCTCCTCTTTGTACAATAATTCGTTTTTTCTTCCCCACAGTTTGACTTTTACGAGCGAGCGTACGTATTATGTTCTTGTAACGGCTTGTAACCCTTCTGAAGGGGTTCCATTGATACATTACAATTTATAACGTTAAGACAGATTTTATAGATGCATTTTAAAAAGTCCGAGTCGATATTTTAACAAACATCTGTTGCATTGCCTAGGGCAGTCGATGGTAGATTTTTATTAATTCCATGGTATTTCTTTAGCCTCTGTCATTCTGGAATATACACCGTTTCATGTTCGTTTGGAAAAATATTCGTTCTTAGAAGCACCCTAAACGTGTTTCGCGGATGAAGGTCCAAAGCAAATATCTGTAACGCTGACTTGTAGCTTCTTTATAAACTTCAAAAATTCCTTACGCTGATTCGGGAACATTTGATTGGTTAACACCCCAATTTGTGATACATCTTTACGTGGCGCGAATAAGTGTAGATATTGTGTATTTAACGACATATCACGCATGTATCTATTTTTGAAAAATAGATTTTGATTGCTGAAGAACACGCTTATGTTAAGATGGTGGGAGAACACTGTAAATGTCTCGGCAAACGTTTTATCCATCTCCAACACGAGATCGTCAATTACAATGACTATGTTCATTTCCCTTTAACGAATTAGCATCATATACGTCTTTGTGGAACAAAATATGACCTTGGTACTCGTTGAACACTGATTGATACGTCGAATACCACCATATAACTTTATGCACAAGTTTTAAGAACATCTCTCCCTTTTCTTTAATGATTTTAAGTATAAACACCGTTTTACCACATCCTGTAAGGCCAGATATAATGCATGTGGATGGGCTCGTGAACCTGAATTTTTCTACAGAATCCATTTCTAACACGTCACACTCCAAAGTGGGTCATTTACAAAATATAATAAAAATTTAAGTAGTGTTCCATATATTCTAGTCTTGTTTTTCCTCTTTTTCCACAGAACCGTGAATGTCGATGAGGTACAGCATGATGTCCCGATCATCGATATTACAGATGACCCCGACGACAGTGTAGTTGTTGTCACAGACTCCAACCTCGCTAACGAGCCCACACCAACGAAACCTATAGTCCGCAACAATTCAAAGCGGAGGCATACTGAAGAGCCCTCCACGTCAGGTATAAAGCGTGCCAGGATTGCACGGGTTGTTAGACCACCAGTAATAGAGCTCCAACCCTCTACGTCTTACGACACAACCCCCACAATAATACCTTCCTCAAATAAAAATATACCCCCTTATTCCTGTTCAATTCCTGGTACATCCCAACAGCAGCAGCAGCAGCAGCTTCTCGTTCTGAAGAGGATGGTATAACATTCGAGTTGGCCCACTTTTCAATTTTTTTTGAAAAGTATAGGTGATCGTGGTTTTTCCCATTATTTGGCACTATACTAGCACATTGGTACCATGTAATACCAATGTGCTAGTATAGTGCCAAATAATGGGAAAAACCACGATCACCTATACTTTTCAAAAAAATGAGTTACCATACCCGGGCGGAATGTATAATGTATATAGGTAATTAGAAAATGCACTATGCCTGTGCCAGGTACCTAACCTATTTCTTTTTTTGCAGATCATAACATTTTGAAATTCTGTCTGAGTTCCTCATCCTTTGTCATGGACAAATCGATGGCAACCATAACTGGAAGAACTCTTGAAGCTACAAATAGAGAGTCATCAAAAGGAAAGGCGAAAATAACATCGCTACCTTCTCCAAGATCGGCCTCGGAAATTTTTTTAGTTGCCCAACCGTCGTCCTCCATCAGTGGTAGCAAATTGCCAACAACACGGCAGGTTTTGCAATACTTCTTCAGTGTTATCCAGTACACTGCTAACAGGAAAGACGCATTCAAAGAAACCGTAAACAACGTCTTAAAGTTTTGGAACATGGCCCGCATTAAAACAATCACAAAGCTCAACTGCGAACGGAAGCTTGAGGCATTGTGGAAAGAGTGGCACTTACTCCAAAAGAGCAGAAAACGAGAAACTGACGCCGGAGGAAAACGGCAGAAGTTTTCGGACAGTGTGGACAAGCTGTGGGATATCGGAGCATCTGACGCTGTCGAAGATATAAAGAAGAATCGACTGCTGTCCGACAAGGACAAGAAAGAAGACATTGACTTCTACCTCGATCAACGTGGTCCTCGGGTGGCAACGATGAGCGGGAACGATAAAGTTTTCGCTGTAAAAAGAAAGCTACAGGAAGGAAGAAAACGTCCTCGCCAGGAGCCGCAAACCTCAAAGTGTGCATACGAAACCGGAGATGAGGCCATGGAGAATGATGATACTGGCATGTCAGGAGAGTCGGAGACAGAACTAGCGTTCCCCCTGCCGAAAGAGCCAAGTGTGTCTGTCAATCTTCCTCGCCGCATCCTTAATGCACCTGCTGTCATGGAAGTGGCTGATCGTTTCCGCATGTCCAATAATCAGGTGCGTATTGTGTATAGTATTCATCGATAGCGTCAGTTTTAAAGTGTCCCGTAACCCACATGTATTCTTGACAGTTTCCTTTCCACTTTCCATTCTCTACATAGGTAGTAAGCATTGTGGCTGCTATCACACGTTCGGCGGATCCACCAGCAGACCTCAATCAGTTCAGCATCTCGAAAGAAACGGCTCGCCGGGGAAGAGTGTCACATCGCCGTGAAGTGGCGACGGCTGTGAAGGACTCCTTCACGCCTCCGAGGCACACTGTTGTCCACTGGGATGGCAAAATGGTCAAGGTCAGTTGATTAAGTTTTCATAGCTATCAATTTAGTAATGAGATTCATGAAGCATAATGTCAATTAAAAAGAGAACTGAATGTAAACAAAAATAGGTTACTTTACAACCATGAAATTGAAATATATGGCATGTGTTTCAGAACTTCCTTGGAACGGCGGAGCACCGCCAAGCAATTCTCATCTCCGGGGCTCCTCATTGCACAGAAGGAAAGTTGCTGTCAGACCCAGCTGTTGCTGACGGCACCGGACTGTCGCAGGCGCGGGCAACCATACATGCTCTCAAAGATTGGGGATGTGAGGAGAGCGTCATCGGACTCTGCTTCGACACCACTTCCACCAACACGGGGAGGGTGCAGTTGTCCGGCTGGAAAACATGCTCGGGCGACCGCTACTCCAGCTGGGATGCCGTCATCACGTCCTAGAGGTGAGTATAGGTGATCGTGGTTTTTCCCATTATTTGGCACTATACTAGCACCTTGGTATTACCTGTATACAGGCACAACTTTTAAACCGTTAGTCGTATGACATTGGAAGGCACACCAAACGACTTCTCTCATCAAGAGGATTCAGAAAACATCCCTACTTAATGATTTATCTTGATTCAGTAAAAGGTTAAACAGTACGCATTTAAAAAAAAAAACTCGTAATTTCAAGGTCGATGCGAGACCCCTAAATATTGATCAATTTTTGTAAAAATGGTACCAATGTGCTAGTATAGTGCCAAATAATGGGAAAACTACGATAACCTATACTTTTAAAAAAAAATTGAAAAGTGGGCCACCCTAGACTGTGCACCGCCACCCCAGCCCTGACTAGAAATCGGTATATAGTCAGGGTTGATCCTAGGTCCATGTATAGCAATGGTGATGAACATGGACTGCGGCGCGTAGTTGACCGTATTGTGGAGTTTGCCCTTCAGAAGCGCGACAAACGTGAAGTCAGGACGAGGCTGTCCTTCGGGTTCGGTTCAGATGACGGAGATGTAGATGATTTTTGGGTAGTAATACCATTCAGACGCTTGGCATCTGTAGATATAGAGTATATATTAGGCCGTATAATGCAGGCCTCTCAAAGTAGTACAGCCTTCAATACGGACAACTTCACGGTTGGTATTGACCGTATATTCCGTGTTGCGGTCATAGTGCCACACCTTATACTCTTAACTTCAATTCTCAGGCTATTTATGGACGGCATATAAACACCGATGGTGGTTGCGGCTTTATAGCACTAGTCTTGGCACGAATGTTTACTGTACTAAATACACGGATCAAAAACATTTGGTTGCCTACGGTTGTGCAGCGTGCCCGTAAACTAGCTGTAGACTGTAAACTTGAGTGAGTGTAATACGGGTCCTGAAGAGCTGAGAAAGGTAGAGCAGGAAATGAATGTTCGTATAGTTGTATTTGGAATGGATGAACGTCGTAGGACTGTGTATGTTTTTAAAAGCAGTGTGAGGGATCGTACAAGGCCCCTACTTATTTTAGGGCTGTCAGGAACATCGTATCTCCCCATCCGCAATATAAGGGACCTTTACGCGAGTTATGATAAAAGTCGAAAATATGGAAGGTATCATAATTTGTGTAAGGGGTGTCTCGAGTTTGCGGAAGATATGGTGAAACATTGTAAGATTTACCACATAGTATGTGCGCAGTGTAAAAGTTCCAAATGTGAAAACCGTGTGGTTGAAGCTGAGAAGAGGAACTGTGATGTATGCAGACGCACATTTTTCAATAATAACTTTTTTGAGCTCCATAAGTCAGTTGGCACGTGCAGGAAAATGAGAATCTGTGAATGTGGTATGTTTCATATGATGGATAATTGGGGGAATTTCAAGCATAAATGTGATGAAATTCACTGTTCTACATGCCATGAGAAATACAAGGCGATTGGAGTAAAGCATGTATGTTATATGAAAGACGCTAAGCCTGAAGATAGACCTTGTATAACTGTGTACGACGATGAGTGCATGGAGGTCGAGTGTGATGAGTATCACAAATGTGGTAAACGGACAAATGTTTTGAAAACGATTGCACACGACAGTCCCGTGAAACTCTTTGTGTCCTATATTGTCAAGTTAGCGGACAAGTTAAAAAAAATGAATGTGTATATTCTTGCCCATAACGGCGCAAAATTTGACACATTTCCTTTATAAGCAGTTGCTTGAGCACGAGTCATATGAGATATTTACAGGTGATCCCTTGAAAAGAGGAAACAAACTTATACAGATGCAAATAAGAGGTATTGTACAGTTCAAAGACATTTTATTATTCACACCTTGTAAATTAGCAAAGCTACCCGTCATGGGCGTAGCCGATGAAGTTTCAAAAGGATACTTCCCTTACACATTCTTCACTAGCGAAACTTTAAATTACGTAGGACTACCTCCACCCAAACATTACTTTAACTATGAATGTATGAGTACAGGTGAACGTGGAGATTTTGACCGCTACTACAACAGTTTTAATGAATTTAATCCTTACAGTATAGCTGATGAATGGGAGCGTTATTGCGTGAATGATGTGCGCGTGCTTAGAGTATGTTTCCAGGCCTTTAGAAGGATGTACATTGTACATAGACCGTTTCAAATGTGATCCGTTGCAAGTCGCAACCACGATCGCCTCATTGTGCTTAACGGTGTTCAAGAACAACTTCATCCCTAAAGACACCTTAGCCGTCATTCACAGAAATAATCGCCGCAGTTATGGGCACCAGGCTATTTAATGGCTCACACATATACAGCAGGAGACAGTTGTATACATAAAACATGCCCGCAACACGGGGGAAGTACTCATTAAGGTTAATGGTCGTGTTTTTTGGGTTGATGGTCTAAGCGAAAACCGTGCCACTGGTGAGAAGACTGTGTATTCCTTTAACGGCTGCTGGTGGCATGGATGCTCACGTCCTGTGTGGAATCGTAGGAGATATCCACGGTAGATCTCCTGCCGAGAGTCTTGCGTGGACCCGCACCCACGATCAGCTTATAGGCGCCCAGTTCACTCACAAGGTCTTGTGGCAGCATGAGTATGATGCACGGATGAAAACGGATGGACAGTACCGTGAAGAAATAAACACGATCAAGCGTTCAATGGTGCTGGATCCTCTCAAATGCAGTGATAGCTTGTTTGGAGGGCGTACAAATCCCTTGAAGCTGTACTTTCCGCCTACGGAGGGAGTGAAATTCCATTACTATGACTTCTTTTCTTTATCTTCCTACCTGAAAAACTGGTGGGACCAGACCTGCCCACCATCGAGGTGTTCTCAACAAATTTGAACGGGTACTATTTCGGCCTTTCTTTCGTAGATGTGCTCCCCCCTCGCGATTTATGGATGCCGATCTTACCCGTCGTTATAGACCACAAGCTCGTTTCCCATGTGCGTGAAGTGTGCAGAGAAGAAGAATGGGGAATGTACTCACACAACTAACCAGCGTAAGATCAGGTGTATATACAAGCCCTGAGCTGGACCTAGCTGTTCGCCATGGCTACAGAATATTGAAGATATGAGGTGTGGAGGTCTCAGAAGCTACCCAACCTTTTCACGCCATATATAAAAACTTTTTTGAAGGATAAGGTAGAGGCATCAGGATATCCGAGAAGAGTTGATACCGAAGATGAAAAATCGACTTATATTCAGCGTTACCGTGACCGTGCAGGGATACAGCTTGACCGTTCACAAATTGTAAAGAACCCAGGCAAGCGCTTTAGTGCAAAGTTGTTTTTTTTAAAGTCATTGGGGAAAATTTGTACAGAATACTGGCAAGGGGAACGTTCATTTGGCTCAAAGTTATAGTGAAGTCTGGGCTTATGCCAACGCTCCCAATAAAGAGGTCATGGAGATCGTGAATGTAGGTAATACTTACATAATAAAGTACAACATACCGAACTGGCCACAGATACCTCACGGGTTACAAACGCCTGTAGCCAGCTTCACAACGGCCTACGCACGCATCAATCTTTGGGGTCTATTGCATTCTCTTGAACAAAGGATTCTGTACGCCGATACAGAGTGTGATATTCACAGCGAGGGAGGGTGAATACATGCCTCCTATTGGTGAATTCCTCGGACAGTTAACTGATGAGATCAAGGATGAGTATGGAGACATCGGATACGCCGACTCTTTTGTCTCAACAGGACCAAAAACTTATGGGGTACGGGTGAGGGTCGGGGAGGATATGAAATATATCGTGAAGGCTTACGGTATTACGCTCAACCAGCCGAATCGGCGGGTCGTTAACTTTGAAACGTTGAAGGATCTAGTGTGCTTGGAAGATGAGTGTGTCGAGCCACCCCAACTAACTGTAGGGACCCACAATTTTTGGGCGCAGAAATTAGGGGGCGTGAAGGAACTTAGGAGTACGAAGGTATGCCGTAACACCTACAGGAAACGTTACCAGGTGCCTGGTACTTATGATACCATACCCTTCGGCTACCACAATCTTTGATTATGTATGTATGTCTATCGTTAACGATGTTTATTTATTACACGTATTTGTAAATATATACCTTGAATAATTCGATGTTAATTAAATAAATCGTGTTTCAATTAGCGTTTCACTTTCTCCTTTGTGTGTGTGTGTGTGTGTGTGTGTGTGTGTACAGAAGAAAGTTCTAAGCTCCGCCCCTGTATGATCGATCAATGGTCACGTGACTCCTGCTACTACCTGGGCATATCTCTACCCTTGCGTGCTTAGTTGACCGCTGCAAGCCCTGGATCTCGGACGTATGTTTGACGAAAACCCACGTAGACGAAAAATAGTAATGTTTACCTTTAATATTTTCTGTTCGACGTTTATGAAGTAGTATTCAGCAAAGTGAGATGTGGTGGATACTGAATGGCTCCCTATTCCACCCTTCTTTGATACTTTTAAAGTTACATTGAATCGTGCGAAGCTTGAGTAACAAGAGGAACAAATACTCTACGGTTATTCAGGCGAGAGCATTGCCCGATTTCGCGGCACAAACGATGTATTGAACTATGTTGCAGGACTAAACTTTATAAAAGTTCACATATACCGTAAAGTGGAAGCAACAACACGTGCAGAAGAGAAGCAACGGTTATGGTCAGCGAGTCTTGTTGATGAGTGGTGCGACAAGCAGTATTATGTCATGTTGCATCATACCGAGTACTCGTACCCTGCGGCTGAGAATGTAAATCTTGTCATAATGGAGAATCTGAAGTATTTTTACAACTACATTAATATATATCATGACGAGGTTTGTAATGAGATTGTAGCTAAAGGCCTGCGTGAGTTTTTAACAGAATTTAGAGACGAGTATCGTCTGCTAAGCAAAAAGGAAAAATATGGTCATATGTTTTTCTCAAATAGTGCGCCGGTGTGAATAAAATGTTTAGTTCGTAGAAATTAACGAAAATGTCTGGTGCGCATTCTGGGGAGTGGGAGTGATAAAACGTAAAAACCGGTATTGCTTCATATATCGCAGATGTAAAATTTCTCAAACCACCTATCCAGTATAATGGGGTACAAGTATTCACGTTGGAACAACGCCGTACACAACTCAACAGCTTATGGTGTGACTGCTCCCGTCGAGCCGATCTGCCCACCCGTGGCCAGTGATGGGCATCGATACATGAAGAACGTCTTAGGCGATACCGATACGCCGATACTTTCTCGATGTCTTAAGCGATACCGATACCGATACATTTTTATATTCATTTAATATGTAGGTATTAGATATTATTGTTTATACTAGTAATTTGTACGCACTGTAAGTAAAATCAACATTTTAATGGGTTTTATAGATGTAAATAAAAACAATTGCTTTATTTAATGAAAGTATGTTTTAATTTTGTAGGATACATGAATGACTGAAAATATTACACTAACAATTAAAAGTAATTACTATTACCCTTCAAAAATACCAGCTGGCTAAACATCTGGTCAGACAGTTTATTCCTTTTTGGAGCGTGAATGTGACCAGCCAAACTAAACAACCGTTCTACAGGAGCAGAGGATGGTAGTGGTGTGTTATACTTCAGGAAGACCCATAGAATATCTTTAATTTTATGGAAATGATTTTCTGTCGCGTCATTTTGACCAGGTTGTTCCTTTTGTGGCTCACTCCCTGACGTGTTATTATTACTATTAATATCTTCACTCATTATCGCACAACTACTCGGCGTGACGTCTACTTAATGAGTGACTGATTGATAAGAAATGGCTCGGGGTACCAAGAGGAATCGCTGCGTTACAAGTATGAACCTGTTTAAACTCAACACCGAGTGGGCGTGGCCAATAGTGTTGCAACACCAATGAGCGTTTCTATATTATGGTTAATTAATCTCAATAACACAAGTACAAACGTGTTTAAACGTTGCGCCGTACTGTGTAACGTGACCAGTAGAGTAGTACTGTCATTAAATAAATATTTAATATTATTATTTATGTATATTCATAAATATAACTCAGTAGTGTCATATTATAACATCTATTTAAATATTTAAAAATTCTTATTAATGTATCGATGTAACGAAGTATCGATTTTTTCGATACATTTAAGAAAATTGACCTTAGCGATACCGATAAATCGATACTTTTGTCAAGTAGCTAAAGCGATACCGATACAAAAGTATCGATCGATACGTATCGGCGATACATGTATCTAGATACTGCCCATGGCTCATAGTCATCTCAGAGCTTGAACCGACTGGACGTGCACTCCTCGAACACGGTGCCATTAACTTTGTACTGGAAACTTGTAGAGAAACAAACTCTGGTAAACGGAATGTTGTTTATTTAAGTGATGAGGAGATGAATAGAATCTTCATGGTAGTTGAGTGAGGATAGTCATAAAATACCTGCAGGTGTAGGTACAAGAAGAGAGCAGATTAGTGATACCCCCTCATATGCCACTGTTTGTACGTTGTGTATAAACAACGATCAGCCATGCATTCATATACGATTGATTTGGAAGAATGCTTCTGATAATAACGTTCTTGTCCCTATGCGAAACCGTTTCCTCCTCGACAATGTTTGAAATCGTCTGTTTCTGCAAGCTCAAGCCGATATTATACGCGCCTGTTACGGATATGCTTTATTTTGACACAGTTCTTGAATACGCATACACCACTCTGCTCGACGGGTTTACCGAGTGTAGGACTGAACAAGGCGAGAATGGTCGAGCTGGATGCTTATTCAAAAGGTTTAGACTCTTCGAAATATCATTAACTTTGGTACAAAGACTTGAACGGTACAGGGCTGAGCTCGCCTACACCGTCCACCTTGAAGAACTCTTTCTTTATATAACAAGTAGCTGTCGTTACGACTTAGATTATTTCAACTGCCGCTATGCATTGTGAAGATGAGTTCATGATTGAAAAGCTCGGTTCGGTAAGAATAAACCCTCGATTGAAAAGGAGTGTTTATAAACTTCTTTTTAATAATGCTACTGTGGCTAATGATGACCTCTTTGTACGTGTTTTTGAATGTATTCTAGCCGTGTTTAAGGATAACTTGCCAACCGAATGTAAAGTGGGCACAAAAATAGTATTGAACGATATGAAGGCCATTTCATCGAGTATAGGTATCCTTATAACTTGACCGGTGAAATAATGTTAAATCTTATTTATTGCCTAGTGCAAAGCAACAATTATGTGACTGTAGACTCGATTACGTGCGAGTTTAGTGTTTTAGTTAAGTGCAATATACCGGGTCTCCGAGAATTATCTGTACAATTTTTGGCTGTTATTAAAAGTCAACCATGGTGTAGAAATTCCAGTGTTGTCCCATTTTACAGAGAAACTCGTTAAGTTTTTTCTGATAACAAGTTTTGACAAGTTTTTTCTTTTTTGTACGCGGGTGACAGACATTGATGATTTAAAAGCAAGAATCACAGCTGCTATTGAGCGAATTGACGTGGATATGCTGCAGCGTACATGGCAACATTTGGATTATTTATCGATTGGATGTTTTGCGAATCACTGATGGTGCACATATCGAATGTTTGTAACAACGTTACTTTAATAAAAGAAACTTTTGAAAATACAGATTCTAAATAATCTTGTTTAAGAATTTTACGTGTTATCAAGAATTTTATTAAAAGATGAAATTGTACAGATAATTTTCGGACACACTGGAATTTCTAAAAAACTTGTCAAAACTTGGTATCAGAAAAAACTTAATGAGATTCTCTGTAAAATGGGACAACACTGGAATTTCTACACTTCATGGTTGACTTTTAATAACAGCCAAAACTTGTACAGATAATTCTCGGACAAAAAAAAAAAATATATATATATATATATATATATATATATATATATATATTATATATATATATATATTATATATATAATATATATATATATATATATATATATATATATATATATATATATATATATATATATAATATATATATATAATATATATAATATATTATATATATATATATATAATTATATATATATATATATATATATATATATAATATATATATATATATATCTATATATATATATATATATATATATATATATATATATATATATATATATATATATATATATATATATATATATATATATATATATATATATATTATATATATATATATATATATATATATATATATATATATATATATATATATATATATATATATATATATATATATATATATATATATATATATACACTCCATCGTTTAAAAATGTAAGGTAAACCGATTTAGGCGCTCTAATCTCCGATGGTCATTTTACATTCTCATTAAAAAGATCAGTTTTGTAGCACTTCTTGTACCCTTTCCAACCTTTCTATATCCTTGCCAAAGGACGGATACCAAATCTGCGCAGAATATTTAAGTTGAAGTCTGACTAGTGAATTATAAAGACATTACTGTCTCCTTGTTCCTAAAATGGAACCGTCTTTTAATATAACTGAATATTTTTAAGACCCTCTTTTTGACTTCTGCACAGTGCTTTGACGGTTTCATATCATTACTTATATAGACTCCTTAGTCTTTCTTTAGATTGGTCTCAGTCAAGTTCCTTCCCAAGAGAAAGTAATCGGTCTTCGGATTTTTGTAACCTCTGTGCATTACCTTACATTTGTTCAAGTTGAATGGCATCTGCCAAGTAGCAGACCATTCGCCCAACCTCAAGATCATTCTGAAGCGTTCTTACACCCTCTTTATTACCTACGCTACTTCCTAATTTTGTATCGTCTACAAATTTGGAAATTGTACTTACGAGCCCGACGTCCATATCGTTAATAAAGATGATAAAAAGTAAAGGACCCAGAACGGAACCCTGTGGGACACCACCGGTGCGAGCGCCTACTCCGAAACCACTCCATTTTTTAACTACTCTTCAATCCAGTTGGAAACGAGTCTGGTGACTCCTAGTCCATTAACTTTAGCCATCAATCTCGCGTGAGGGACTTTGTCACAGTCTCTTTGAAAGTAGAGATACACTATATCTATTTCCCTATTTGCATCGTATACAGTATGTATATTATGGAAAAATTCTCACAGGTTTGCCAAACAAAGTCTATGTCGCCTGAATCCATGTTGAGAATAAAAAATTAGATTGTTTGATTCAAGGTGATGCACGATACGTTCTGTAATAAGGGATTCCAACAGTTTGCTAACAATTGATGTTAAACTGATTGGTCAGTAATTACAGGGATTTTCCCTTTCACTGTTTTTAAAGATTGGTGTTTACATTTGCTTTCGAGTCGGTTGGAACTTCCCCTAAGTTGATTTGTTGTTCCAATATGGTTACCAAATCATCAACAACATTGTGGCTAACCTCTTTTAATACCCTTGAAAGGAGGTGATTCGCGTTTTTTCATCTTGTCAATTAGTTGCTGCACCTTCTCTCTCGTAAAACCTATGGTCTCTATGGGATGATCACAGTCATACGTAATCAATCCGAGGATTTGGTACTTCAGTCGAGACTTGACTGTAACGAAGAACTCGTTTAACGTATTGCTATATCATTGAATTTCAGTACGCTATTTCTTTCTTTTAGGGGACGTACAGAATTTCTAATTAGCTTTGTGCATTAACATGGCCAAAATCTCTTTGGGGTTAACTTTACAGAGTGAGGCAACTTTAGCCTCATCATCACTTTTAGCTGGTCTATAAAGGAATTAACCCTGTAACGTAAGTTTATATAGTTTTCTGAATTGGTCTGGTTGAAATGTGACTTAAATAGTTTGTAGGCTCTGTTTCTCTCCGTAATAGCATTGCTAATTTCGTGGTTAAACCATTTCGGTGTCTTCGTTGACAAGGAAACTACGCAAGTGGGTATAAAAGTGCCCTGTCATATTTTAAATTGATCCCTATATCAGCTCCAGGTGACACTGACATCCTTAATTATTACAACTTCAAGAGTGTCTAAACTACTTGGAAAACTTTCAAAATTTGGTCTGGAGAAATCCAGACTTTCCTGAGTCTTTTCTTGTGTATTAATTGGAACCCTGAAGTCAAACCTTATCAAATTATGATCGCTGTTACTCAAAGTTTCACCAATAGTCACGTTAGAGACTACGTCATCTTCGCTCGTGAATAGGAGATCTAGTTTAGTATTACCCCTTGTAGTACCATTGACTTAATGAATTATCATCTACAAATTCCAAGTCTTGAGCCCTCAGCATCAGCTGTTTTGTTTTACCAATCTATACTACCGCAATTAAAATCACCCAAAATCACACTCATCTTGTTATTTACTAATCGGTTTAATTAATTACACAAGTTTATATTCTTATCATCGCAGCATTGAGGTGGCCTTTATACTCGAAATAGATGCACTACTTATTATTTAGATTAATTCCCAACATTTCATGAGCAGATATGATATTAGCATATTACTGTTTACCGGTGCTGCGGTGCAGGAAGTCACGACTCACGAGCATACAAAAGTACACCGCCGCCTTCCGTTCCGTTCCTATCCTTGTGAAACATTTTGCAACCTACGATTTTAACTACTACTACAAACTCCCTCGATTGAAAATGAATCCAGGATTCCATTATCACTACGGTATCAAAGTTCTCAGTTTCGACTAGCGATATAAATTCCATTAGTTTGTTTCTAGTTGACATAGCATTGAATACCACAATTTTAAGAGATTTTAAGTTGTTTCTCCTACATGGCCTGAGTCGTTTCCCAAAGCAGGTGGATCAACTACTGGGGGAGGAGGATAAACTACTTACTGGTGGAGAAGGACTGACTGCTGGGGAGTAGGGCGAACTATCTACGGGTGGAGGAGGACTGAGTGCTGGGGTAGTAGTTGTGATAGGCATGATCTACCTGATCGGAATCCATGCTGATTTTCGTTGAATCTTTCCAGTGTCTCCGAGAAATCATAAATTTTCTCTAACTATTCTTTCAAATACTTTGGTGAGGTGAGACGTCAATGACACTGGTCTGTAGTCCTTTGGCTGAGATCTGGCCCCTCCTTTATATATAGGGACAATGTTTGCTCTTTTCAGGATGCTCATTATTTCCCCAGTGTCTAGGGATCTTCTCCATGTCCAGTATAAAGGAGTAGCTATTTCATTTTTACAGTTTTTAATCAATAATGCGTTACAATTGTTCAGACCTGCAGCTGAATGTGGTTTCATTTGTCCTAATAGTATATTTGCAGTATATATTAAGTAATTAAAATAAAAAATAAAATAATATAAAATATAGGAGGGTGATCAAGAGTCAAAATCAGAGATGGGAAATCGGATCGGATTCGAATCGATAATCGGAATTAATCGATATTTTTTGAGAAATCTGAATCGAAAAAAAATTCGAATCGAAAAACGGGCGCGGATCCGAATCGAAATTTTGATCCGAATCGAAAAGAAACGATGAATCCGAATTCGAATTCAAATCGATAAAAAATATGGATCCGGATTTTAAAAATTTGGTTATAACTTATAAATAACTTATAAGGCTTATTAACGTTTCCGGTTTCACCACGGGTAAAGACTGACCTTTCCGAGAATCTGTTTGCTCGGACAAAAATCATACTAATCCTATACTCCATCCATTAAGGTGCTAATCCTAATCCTTAAATTTTGGTATTGTCCGAGTGTGACAATTTCACACGCTTAGCTCGAAATGCTGGATGACTTTACAGTCACATTAGACCACGTGGTTAAAATTCTAAAGATTTGTAGTGATTACCTCTCTTTTCGCTTGTGTGTGAATTCCCTTAAAGGCCCGGAATGGATTAAAAAGGTCAGCAGTTTATTGCAGTTATACGAAAATAGAGCTTGATAAAAGAGGACGACTTCCTCGAGTTAACGAGGTTTAACTGGATAAAGATATCACAGATTAAATTTAAGAAGGATTAGCAGGTTAATGGGGTGACAGAATTTTTATTATTTACAACTCGGATATATAAAGTATTCTTGGAAAAGGTGTTTTTCATGCTCTCATTCTTCTGAAAGCGTGATCTCTACCAAGATAAGCACTTCCGCATATTTGTATATAAATAAATGAAAGGTGAATTCTTATATTAGTTTTGACTTGCACGAGCAGCACAACACATCGTTTACATTTCTGAAGCGTTCTCATAATTTTTACTTCTTCAACCCTTCACAAATGGGACGCCACAAAACAAGTGAAGTTTATTCGTATTTCACAGTCTCTGGTGGAAAGGCAACCTGCAAATTGAATGGTTGCAATATGGTTATTAAATATCCATCTTCTCGTAATCTCAAGAAACATCTTGAGAGGCATCACCAACAGGAGTATTCATCAGTGGCTAGAAAGGAAGCTGCCCTACCATATAAAAGGCCTCTCTTGCAAGATCAAGAAAGTCCATCAACAAAGCGAACAAAAACTATTCAAGATATATTGTGTCCTTCAGTAAATTTCAGAATGAATCAAAAGACTTTCTATGACGCCATGATTGAATTCGTTACATTGAATGGAAGGCCTTTCTCTGCAGTAGAAGACAGTGGCTTGTGCAAGATCATAAGCACACCGGACAAAAAATTAGTCACCCCTCTCAGAATGTACCTAATAACGTGTGACGGCGCCTCTGGCCTTGATAACCGCACGAATCCGGCAAGGCAGAGACTCTACGAGGTTGGGCATGTACTGAACATCGATTTGCTGCCACTCGTTCATCAGCCGGTCCCGAAGTTCCGCCAGAGTCCGTGGGTGTCTATTCCTGCGCTTCACTTTCTGTTTCCAGCCTGAACAACACCTTCGACGCATTCAGGATTAAAGGCTTCATTGGACCTGCGATGTACTCGTCGCCTCCCATCATTGGAGAACAAACAAAAACGGGACTCATCGGACCAAATTACACGTTTCCAATCTGCCGCAGTCCAGTTTTTGTGCCTCTGAGCCCATTTATAACGTGCCAATTTGTGACTTGCTGTTAACAGCGGCCTCTTCCGTGGTACCCTGCTCCAGATGTCCATCGCATGCAGTTCTCGTCGCAATGTCCGTTCGGAAATTGGTCGCTGGAGAACCTCATTGGTTTCTTGGAGCAATTGTTCTCTGGTTTGAAAACGATTTGCAGTTACTAAACGAGAAACATGGCGGCGGCCATTATTGTCGAGAATTGTTTTCCGGCCACAGTTACGCCGTCGATTGTCAGTTGATTGCGAACTACACCACTCTTTGTAAACTCGCTGGACAGTACGCGTTGACACACCAACAAATTGGGCTACTTCAGACATTTTGTGTCCGTGGGCTCTGCCAAACACGATGGCTCCTTTTTGCCACAGAGTAACGTCTGCCTCACGACCCATTTTGCAGACTATATCCAACACACACTTTGTTCGTCACCACCTCACGAAACAGATCTGATCCTGTGTGCTACGTCACCGCTACTTGTCACTTACCAATGCTAAATCAGCGCCCTCTGTGTGACCTTGAACTTCCTACTATCGGTGCTATTAGGGGTGACTAATTTTTTGTCCGGTGTGCTTAGATCCAATCAAACAATCACTTAATATAACGATGGATCGGAAAAAAATTTCCAAATTGGTCGATGAAAAAGCTATTGATATAAGGAAGAGAATAAGCGAAGAACTCCAGGGAAGATTTTTCTCGCTAAAGCTAGATATTGCATCTCGTCTGGATAGATCTGTTCTTGCGATTAATGCGCAATTTATTGACAAAGACTCACTACAAATAAGAACATTGGCTGTTACAGAACTAGCTCGTGCACATACTGGTGAATATATTAAAGAAATGGTTTTAAATGTGTTAGATAGGTATAGCTTAAGTGCAAATCAAGTGTATTCCGTAACGACTGATAATGCTAGAAACATGATAAAAGCAGTGGAAAATATATCAAACGAAATTGACTCTCTAATTGATTTAGATGACAACGGTGAACAAGATGAAGTTATAATGCAAAATGTGTTGTCTATTAAATGTGCCGCCCATACTTTGCAACTAGCAATAAAAGACGCATTTAGCAGTGGACTATGTTTGAATACCATATCTCATGCACGAAAACTTGCCAAAAAATTAAGAACTCCCACCATAATGGCTATTCTAAAGACAAAAGGTTATCATGCACCAATCGTCGATGTAGTAACTCGCTGGTGCTCAACTTATGACATGATTTCCCGTTTGTTTGAACTCCGACCATTCAATGAAGAGTATATTGAAATAATCGGAAAAGATCTGCAACTTTCCCAACTCACTTGGGAAAAACTTGAAGAAATTATGCGATCGTTACAACTAGCTAAGAAAACTACATTGCAATTACAGGAAGAAAATCTTACACCTGGGGATTTCTACAAGATATGGTTTAAGTGCAGAAGCGAAACATCAAAACAACAATGCCTCCTTGCTAGCCATATTGTGGATGCAATGAAGAAAAGAGAAAAGGAACTCTTTCAGAATATTGCAGTCGTTTCGTCACTTTATTTAGATCCAAGATTTTGTGTTCTTTTGAATGAAATAGAACAGGAACATGCAGTGAAGCATTTGATTCGACTTCACGACAAGGTGTCATCGCTAGATTCAAACTCTAAAATAGAAGAAATCCCAAAATCGTCACGAGAGCCGCCATCCACTTCAAATGCATTGAATGATGACTTAGAAAACATGTTAAGAGCCTTTTCAAAAAGCAAAACGGAATCGAGCGATGCAACGAGAAACGGTATCTTTGCTTCCTTAAAGGAATTTTCAAATATTGAAAGAATTCCAGCAGATAGCAATATAATTTCTTGGTGGAATACAATGAAGCTAAAGTATCCTGAAATTTACAAATTACCGTATCATTGATTGTGCATGGTATTCCAATGACCCAGGTTAGCGTGGAACGATTGTTCTCGATTTTCAAGCTGGTTTTAAGTCCTCAAAGAAATAACCTTTTGCCTTCGAACATTGAAAATATCTTAGTTGTCAGGGCTAATTTTAATTTGTAAATTTGTATCTATACAGTGGATATATTTCTTAAAGTATTATCATCATATTTTAATTTTTATGTATGCTATAATTAATATTTCTTGTATATCTGAGCCTTAATTGTTTAATAAATTAGCTTATATGAATGATTTTTTTTTGCACCTTATTAAGAGTAAATCTAAAGTTATTACTTAGATCGTTAATAGACTAAGAATTATCTGTATTATTTATTAAAAATGAAACTTATTAATAACAGCCACCCCTTGACCAAAACAACAATGATAGGTATAATTTTATTAAATGAACTCATAAAAATCAAGAAAAATTAGGCCTGGATCCGAATCAGATTCGAATCGGATCGAAATCGAAAAAAATAATCCGAATCGGAAAAAAATTCGAATCGATAAAAACCGAAAAATTTGAATCCGAATTCGAATCTATATTTCTAATTGCGTGAAAATTGGAATCGAATTTGAATCGAAAAAGATTTCAATTTCCCATCCCTGGTCAAAATATAAAAAAAGTTAAAAGGTGAATAAAATTGAGAACAGTATCTTACCAGGTTATTATCCTGGTGATGAACTAATTAAACAAGTTGGAAAAGCTTGGTTATTGCAAGAATCTTTATTAGAAAAGTTGGAGCCAAACGGAGTGATGGTTGATTCTTTTTCAGTGGTAAGGTATGAGAATTTATCTGGCTGTGTTTAAGTTAAAGGGGGAAACTATAGTCATTGAGGGTTGGTTTAATATTGAGGATATATTGGAACTTGAGAATGTGGAGGTCGGTTTGTTGATTGGTTGAGTTGATAATTTTGAAGTTGGAGGAAAGTAGTTGGTGGTTGTGAAGGTGGCTGGCAGTGATCTCTTGTTGCTGATTTGGAAGGTTTATTTAAGGGTTGTGATGTTCTGGTAGAAATACGGCAATGCTCATCCACTTGCATGACACAAACTGTACATAAAATTCATGCAACTTTGGAAAATAATTAAAATTTTAATTTTTTTTATTTATTTTACTTTCGCTAAGTAATTTCATGTCCAATACTTGATAAATTATTTCTTTTTTAATTACCTAAACATTTTCTATATTAAGCTTAATCATGTAATATTAAATTCTGCAGTTCATGTATATTCTTGTTTTTTGGATGCATCAAAAGCATTTGATAGAGTTAATCATCACAAACTTTTCAAGAAACTCTTGTATCGAGGGGTACCTAAATATATACTTAGGATACTTGCATTCTGATATACAGAGCAGACCATGTTTGTAAGATGGAAAAGCACTGTATCACCAGGTTTTAAGGTGATTAATGGTGTTAGGCAAGGTAATATTATCACCCTATCTTTTTTGTATATACATGGATGACCTTACCAATTAACTAAAAACTGCACATACTGGCTGTGTCATTGGAAAGGAAAAAATTAATCATTTAATGTATGCTGATGACCTTGTTCTTCTGTCACCCTCTCCCCATGGGCTGAAAGTACTATTAGAGGTATGTGAAGAATATGGTATAGAAAATGACACCACCTATAATGGGGCAAAGAGTTGTATTTCGATTTTTAGGTGTAATCTACTGAAACATGTATCATGTGGGTCTTTTGAAAAAGCTGTATGTACAGGGTAACATGCTATTAAGGAAATTTGGTATGTATTCAGAATCATTTAGAATTTATCTTTTTAGAACTTACTGTACTGCATTGTATACATCCCATCTGTGGTGGAATTATACAAACTGCTATGAATAAACTCTGTTGCTTATAATAATATTTTTCGTATGCTATGTTGGGAACCAAAATGGCGCAGTGCCTGTTTTATGTATACTACGTGTAACCTACTTACCAGCCAAATGTTAATCCAGAAGAATATATATAATTTCATTACTAGGGTCCAAAACAGCTCTAATGTGTTATTGTACAATGTCCTGTCTTCAGCAGGCGCGGATCCAGGGGGGGGGGGTCGAGGGGGTCCGGACCCCCCCCTGCTCACGGTGACCAACGATTTTTCGATTGTGTTTGTTTGCTCCTATATATGAAAAATAAGACCTGAAGACTTAAAATGGCTTAAGGTACATGTATCCCGGTTGCCACAAAATTAATTTCCTTAAAAAGAATAAAGAAAAAAAGTTTACGTCCGATCCTGAGACATTTCAGACCTGGCCTGGGTGTGTGAACAAGCAGGATTTTGATAACGGGAATATACTTCAAATCCATCTAAAGCTATCTTCAAATATGAAAATTTCCTACCGAGGGGGGACACCCCCCCCTCGGGCACCCCCCCTGGCGCTCGCGCGTCCTCGGACATATCAGTAACGAGCCCCACCAAAACTGGACCCCCCTCTGCTTAAATTCCTGGATCCGCCCCTGCTTCAGATACTGTGTACCTCTCACCTATATGGCAGTCTTGGTTCAGACTGCTGGTTTACAATACCTTATTTTTGTAATGTAGCAAAGATTATATATATATATATATGCATATTAAGTTGTGTTATAATAAGTGGCTAAGTTACATATAATAAGTTTTATAAGATAAGTTATTGTCAGATAATTAATCAATTAGTATGCCAGTATGCTAGGTTAAGTGGCTATGTTGGCCTTATTTTTATATTATTTTTGTATTAAGTACAATGTATATATAAGATTGTACTTGTAAGTTAGGTTAAGTGGCTATGGATTGTGAATGATCTACAGAAGCTAAGGCTAACAAAGACCCTAAGATCCACTCTAAGGTTAGCCCGAGAGAAAGGAAAGAGTAGGGGGGTTAAGAGAAGAGAATAAGGGGTTAAGTAGCAACACCTATCACTCGTGGGTTAACATTCATTCAGAAAAAGAGAAAAAAACTCACCATCATCATCCGCTGGCCACTGCCGACAAGTCGGAAAAATAGTCGGAGATAATAGGAAAGGGGGTGAAAGATGAAAAGAAGTAAAATAAGAACGCTGACAAACCACGCAAACACAGCCTTAACTCACTATCATACCATGCAAACTACAGACATGCAAGTCAGGAGAGGATAAAAAAAAAAGTAGGCAAAGTTAAACAAAAAGTAGGTTAGTTTACGCTACAAGCTACATCTACGTTCGTCTATTTTTTTTTTTTTTTTTTTTTGCTGGCATATCACACGCTGGCATTAATCGTCAACAGACTCATCCTCGACCACCACCCCCAGAGCTCCTGTTACTAATAGTTTTTTAAATTTTAAACAACGTTAATATTTTTAAAATGCCTATCTAAACGGTTCTTCAACATATTAACGCTGGTAGAGTTAACGACTGACGCGGGAAGATTATTTCATTTATCAATTACTTGAAACGTAAATAAGTTTTTAGCGATATTAGTAATGAAACTTCTGCCACGCAACTTAAATCCGTTATTACAAGTATTGCTGTTATCGAAAGTGAACACTGTCAAAATTTACGTCATCGATGTTATTAACGATTTTGAAAACCTCAATAAGCTCCCCTCTTAATCTCCTAGTTTCGAGTGAATGCAAGTCTAACACTTTAATCCTATATTCATAAGGCTTGTTGCACAATGACGGAATGTTTCGTGGCACGACGCTGAACCCTTTCTAACCTATCAATATCCTCACGCAAATACGAGCACCAAAACTGAATGGCATATTCTAAATGAGGCCTGACTAGCGACTTAAATTCAGAATTACGCGCGATGAAGCGTAACATCCTATTAGCTTTTGCGTAAGACTCCAGGCACTGATTCCTAACTTTTAAATCCTTAGATACCCGTACGCCTAAATCTACTTCCTCGTCAACGCTCGCTAACTCTCTATCATCCATCGTGTACGTGTAATTATTGTTACGAGAACCTATATGCAAAACTTTACATTTGTCTACGTTAAATTGCATCTGCCACTTATCCCTCCACTCCATAATACTATTTACATCGTCTTGGATCCTATTTCTATCGTCCTCGTTAACAACCTTACCGCCTATTTTAGTATCGTCCGCGAATTTTAACGCGTTACTAGTCAATCCTACATCTATGGCGTTAATGGAAATTACGAATAGCAATGGGCCTAACATTGAATCCTGTGGGACACCGCTACTTACATCCAACCACCCCGATTCACTACCATTAACAACGACCCTCTGTCTCCTAGCACGAAGCCATTCCTCTAACCAGTTAGCTACCTGACCGCGTATACCGTGCGCTTTAACCTTCGTAATTAATCTTCTATGCGGAACTGCATCGAACACCTTTTTAAAATCTAAATAAATCACGTCAGCCACTCTATGCCTATCGTATTCATGCACTATTTCGTTATAAAATTCTAACAAATTAGTTAAACAAGATCTATGGCGTCGAAACCCATGCTGACAACTACACTATTAATCAACTCTCTACTTTCTAAGTGATCGATGATACGATCCCTAACTACAGATTCCAAAAGTTTACCGACAACTGACGTTAAGCTAATGGGCTTGGAGCCTTGCTAACTCTTGGCCTAGCGATATAATGCGCAATCTCACCCTCGTAAACAGGTATTTCATCCAAAATAGTCTCGCTACTAAATGGAACGATATCGTCCACGTCGGGGACATTATTTACGTCTTCTACGGTAAAAACTGTCGCAAAAAAGTTATTGAAAATACCAGCCATCGCCTGAGCGTCAGAAGCCAAAGTGCTGTTAATATCCAGTAGAGGGCCTATGTTATCTTTTATCGGCTTACGATTATTGACATATTCAAAAAACGTTTTTGGATTATGTTTACTATCCGCAGCTATAAGTATCTCTAAATTACGCTTAGCATTCCTAACTGATCTTTTAACCTGACGTCTAAGCTCGACATAT
The DNA here is from genome assembly GCA_023014485.1 of Bathynomus jamesi. NCBI lineage: Eukaryota > Metazoa > Arthropoda > Malacostraca > Isopoda > Cirolanidae > Bathynomus > Bathynomus jamesi. Next base: position 250,553 of record JAJOZX010004168.1, read on the forward strand.
CTATTAAAGTTATCTGCCGTGCCATTGCGCTTATTAAGTCTATACGCTCTGTTACGCTCGTTTATGAACTCGCCTATTTCCCTAGTCCACCACTTAGGCCTACGAGGAATAAACTGCCTTTCAGTATTCATGAAACTTTCTTTAAACGCCTCCCAATGCAAATTTGTGTCATTACCCATAAATAATGTATCCCAGTCCACGACTCTCAGCCTATCCGCAAAACTATCAAAATTAGCCCTACGAAAATCAGGGACTTCTATTACGTTACTATCCTCAGTGTTTTCTATCAATAACTTAAACCGAAGAATTTGATGATCACTACATCCTAAACTCTCGCCTACTTCTAAACCTTCGACTATATTTTCGCCGTTCGTCATCACCACGTCTAAAATATTGTCACCGCGCGTTGGTTCAGTAACCATCTGTAGTAAAAAATTATCTTCCATGAACTCAACCAATCTCAAACCCTCCTCATTACCAGTAAAAGTTTCGTAATTAAAATTAGGGCAGTTAAAGTCTCCGACAATTATACTACTCCGATTGTCAATAAAGTTACCAAGAAGTGAGTAAAATCTAGTAAAATTTAGTATGATCCACAATAAAGACGTTTTTTTTTTTTTTTTTTTGTGTTTATTCTCTTAAACTAGAAAAGATGAAGACATATCCTGAACCAGCATTTAATTTAAAATTTTAAACATTTAATTTTAATAAAATACATATCTTAATTTCCATTTTTAGTTAACACAGCAAATCATGATAACATCAGATTTTTCAATATGCTGTTACAACAGAATTTGCCTTAATCTTCAAATATTGTACTTTATCAGTTTCTGCAAGATCCACATAATACGGATTGAGTTAGCAAGAGAATTCAGCCTATTAAGAACATAAAAAAGTCAGCATTAAATAATAATGACATCACCAAATTAAATATATAAACTATACATCATATCTAAACCATTGTAATCTTTCAAATTATTATTCTGTTCTGTCTGATCTGACAGAACAGAATAATATTCTATAATATTTTTGAAGCAGTAAAAGTCAGTAAAAGATATTTTTAACTCTACCCTTGAGTCCGTATTCTCCAAAGTATTTTTTTTAGAATAACATACTATCTTCAAGTAACAGTAAAAGTTAGAAATTAATAGGTCTTAAGTCTGAGACCAGCATTGCCTCACAGACTTCTCCAATATGCTACAAGAAGAATCGGGGAATGAACCAATCACCTAGTAAGTGTTCACAGAATCCTCCAATGTGCTCCAAGAAGAAATTGGTGTAGTATAAAAGAAACTTCCAATTCCCAACATGGTACCAGCTACCCTACAGTAAGAAATCCATTGCTGCCACTAACCAGAACCCCCATCAACCTTGAACCACCCAAGTCACTGACAGAGGGTTAACAACTGGCAACTTCTGCAACCAGGATTCTTCCAGTTTTCTAGACCCTGGAACTAAAGCCAATATTCAACTAAAGTGTGGATACATCAGTTGACTGGCGTGTCACAATGTCCAAGTTCTTCATGTCTATTCTTCATCCAGGAACAAGTGGCCAGCAAGACACATCTTCAGGGATTTTGCAGTGGGAATCTTGTTAAGTACAGACCTTTTCTTAAATTAATTACTAAACATTTGAAAAGCCAGCATAATTAACAGTTAATAATTAGTATCAAGTCAGAATTAACACAAAAGAGTGAATGCTCCATACACCAGTAATACACTTCTTTTTATTGAACCTGCATTTATTTCTGTAATGATATTTAGCATACAATAATTTGATTTAATGTCATTTATAATATTTACCATATATTTGATATTCATATACATTTGAGTGAATTTTTTTTTTATATATTTTTTTTTAACATTTTACATTTTTTTAAGTTAGGCAATTTGTTGAGCACTTATTTCTGTATTTCTTAAACAGAATAGCTAGCAAAGCCACTCAAGTGAAAGTTCCATCATAGATTGAGATCAGTTAAGCAGACCAAATTAGAATACCAAATTAACAGTACCTTCACATATGAGCGATTCAGACAGTGCACTTTCTGACATCTCTGATGGTGAAAATTTCCCTACATCCATTTTTCTACCTACCCCTCACCATTCAAACATGCTTCCAAACACGCAAACACAAACTTCTTCAGATCAAGCACAAGCCAACAATGAATCAAACAGCTCCCCCAAAATACATTAATTTAGGTAGACTTGTAAACCTTCCCCATATCATACTAATTTTTAAGGGAACCATAGAAATAACTTCATTGAACCATGTGTAAAACCTTGAATTGAGTCTAGAATAGCATTTTCTGCAGGAAAACATCATAGACAATGGCATAAAAATTACGGAAGCTAAAAGGTTTATTGACTCTAAAGAGGGAAACACCCATGATACAATAACATGTCCCATTTATTAGCGAAGCTATGACTTAGGACAACTTTAAAGTAAACGTTAAAATTTTAAAAGGAAATGTCACTCACACAGCCTTTGACCACATTAGAAGCTGTCTTCCAAGCTAAATGGAAGAAAGAAGAACACAAAAGTTTAAATAATTTTATTGCACGAAAAGAAACTTGTTGGAGAAGCCTTCTGAGCTGTAGAAAACACATGCAACAAAGAAACCTAATAGTAGCAGTGACCATTTACTAAAACCTTCCCTCAGCACCTAAAAAGAAATTTCAAGTGTTTAGATACTGACAAACCAGTAAGGAAAGCCATAAATAAAACAAGAGAACGATACCCAGACTTAAGCAAGAACCACTGGAAGGGTAGGGAGACCCCCATACACTACATCCAGCAACTCCTTAAATCTAAGCCGATGCAGGGAACGCCACCTCAGAAACAAGCTCCACAAACTCAGAATTCATGCTCTCTTCCTCAGATCAATATTTTACAAGGTATGAATTTTTTCAAACAGAATCAATAGGAAATTTACCCAGCCAGAAAATTAGTTAAGTGTAAAAATAGGACACAGCCTCTATGAAAATAATAGACAGGTACCGCAAGTTCAGCCTATTACTAACAGAATCAATTTAGCTCATATTTCCAAAAGAAATAAGAAGCCCATGCCAGTTTATAGCAGTTCAATTTGGTTAGTTGCATCCAGAGGGATAACCACCCCAGAGTAATCAGTTCCTGTTATTGAATCTGACATGATCAACACAGTCCGTTTCCAGTCAGACAGTTTTTGTTAATTCAGTTAACCCAGCAGTAGAGATTCAGAATCCAATTGAAACAGCTTTTCAGCCAGTGAGGCAAATTTTAATCACTGAACCAGTCAAATTCATAATTTTTCATATGCCCAATGGAGCATATAACAATAGCACCTTATGAGAAAATTTGTTTCCTAACAATAGTAGTAAATAGTCAAGAAAAACTATTGCAGTCAGACTGCACTCTTATTACAGAAAAAAATAATTTTAAGAGATGTTCTTATTGCTCAAGTTCTTAGTCATGGTCAGAATTCAGCTATTCCTGTGGTTTGTTTAAACAAAGGAAAAAGTCCTATTGAATTATGGTAACTTCAAATCAGAGAACAGGAACCATTTTTACAGTAAAAGTAGATTCAGATTTCCCCACCAGTACTATAAATCATGTTTCCAGTTCCTGAAAGTTAAACCCTTTAGCATTAAGAAAAGAATATAACAAATGCCTGGAGCACTCCCTTCATGAGTCACCAGCCTTACAGGATCTCAAACTACTGGAATTGCTTCTCGATTTCCTTATAAGAAATAGAGATGTGATTGCTCTAAAAGATCCATTTGGCCAAACTAATTTGGTTCCTTTTGAAATCAAGCTGAAACTCAATTCCAAACCCATCTTCATTCCTCCCTATAAGGTTCCACATTCCTAATTAACAACTATTGAGGAACACATCAATGACATGTTGGAGCAGGACATCATTCAGCCTTCAGCTAGTCCCTGGTCCACTCCTATATTCTTATTTCCAAAAAGGATGGAACTGCTCACCCTTGTATAGATTTTGGATGCCAAAACGAAATTACCATCCCAGACCATTTCCCTATACCAAACATGCAGGAAGCAATTCTGAATGTAGGGAGAGCTAACTTCTTTTCATCACTGAACTTAGTATCAGGTTACTAGCAAATGAAGGTCAGTTCCAACTCTCAGGCATTGACTGCTTTATTCACTAATTAAGGCCATTACAAATTCCTAGTTTTACCCTTTGGAGTCTGAAATGGGCCCGCTAACTTCTCTCAGTTGATGAATATAGTCCTTTCCCACCTATTAGGCATCAAGGCTCTGGTCTATCTTGATGATATTATAGTCCATAGTTTAGATATCAAAACATACTTCCAATGTCTTCAGAATGTGCTATTATGTTTGAGAAAAGCACACTTTAAACTGAAACTTGCAAACTGCAACTTCTTTCAAGGATCCCTGGTATACTTAAGATTTTTATTATCATCCACTGCAATTAAACCTGATCTAGCCAAACTTGAAGTACTGGAAAGGTACCCTCTACCTAAAACTATCAACGATGCTCGTGCATTTATTGGATTAGTCAGATTTTATCAAAATTTCATCCCACAGTTTTCAAACATTGCTAAACCCATTACTAATTTGTTCCAGTAAAATGGTAAGTTTATTTGGGAATCTGATCACCAACATGCTTTTGAAATTTTAATTGGTAAACTAACCTGTCATCCCATCCTCCAATATCCCAATTACAACAAATCTTTTGTCGTAGCCATGGATGTTTCCTCCTACGAACTTGGAGCTGTCCTATTACAGGATATAGATTGTGTGAACTGCCCATTGCTTATGCCAGTCAGCTTCTCTCTGGACTTCAATGGAATTATTCTACTGTGGACCAAGAGGCCCTAGAGGTGTATTGGGCTCTGAAAAAATTCTGAAATATCATCTATAGCCACAATACCATCAAAACTAACCACAAGTCACTCATGTATCTCTTCAAGGACAAGCTACTTGAAGGATGGTGGAGATGAGCTCTGTTGATTCAGGAAAAATCATATACAAACCAGGAAAACCAAGTTACTCCAGACAGATTGTCAAGACTCAAGCCCGACACCCAAGTGAATAAGATAGAAACTCTTCCTGTGTTCAACCACAAATGTTTGCAATACTCACAATAACAAGACCTACACACCTGGAACATTCCTGCTCACCTGGAACAAAGGGAGCTATCTAAGATGAAAGAACAGTATAACATAAAAGATGGGATCGTCCATTTTAGAAATGAAGATGGAAACAACCTCATGGAAATACCAAAGGATCTCGTAGATATGGCCATAGGACTTTGTTGTCATGACTCACCTTTGTATGGCCACATGGGTCCAGATGGCACCATCAAGTCTTTTGGAGCCATACCAATTTTTGAAAATGAACAAAAAGATACATGAAGATATCACTGAATGCCTGTCTTCTTTAAAACAAAGGCAATGTACCATCCATAGCTCCCATGGATAAATATCCAGTATGCTAATGGCCCTGGCAGAGAACCAGAATGGACATACAGGGACCATTCACCAAAAATATCAAAGGGAAACCAATACATCATTTTTATGGACTACTTCAAGCATTTCTGCGAAATAGTTGCCATTCCAAACCAGACCTCAGAAACTGTGGCAAGAGCACTAGTGGAACGCGTCATCCAAAACTATAATACTCCTTCCATCCTAATTTCAGAGAACACCCTTAGTTTCACTTCCAAGCTGTTTGAATCACACTGCAAAATGTTTAAAATTAAAAAAAACACATTGCATCATACCATCCACAGACAAATGCTTAGTGGAAAGACAATCAGAAAATACTAGAAGCCCTCCACCATGTTGTCGATGCATCCTCTCGAGCATGGGATGATTCGCTCTCTATGGTACAAATAATACGATGACAAATGGCTGCCATTTGACTTACCTGACAAAAGTGAACTTGAAGTTCTAATACCTTCCGAGATGGCAGAAGTAAGTCAGCAACTTTTAAAATATTTGACATAATCCAACGTGCTCTAGACAAATGAAACCAGCTGATGGAGCAAGAATAACATACTTGTCATCCCCAACAAATGTTGGTATGTGTTGTTACATAAAGAGCATCAAACTGCCAAGTGCTCATCGCAAATTATACCTGAAATGGGATTGCCCATATAGGATTATGAAAAACCTCATAAAAATGTCCCAGACCTCATAAAAATGTCCCAGACCATTCCGAACTCAAGATCATTAATGCTGATAACTTCAAGATAGCTGCTGAACACCACCTTCCTATAAAACATTTGCCAACTGTTCGAGCAACCTACCCTTCAAAAGATCAAGGTATTAACAAATCCAGCAGGGACCACAAAACAGAATTGGTCATTGCAGAAACCACTACCCATGATGAAGACTGGTACCTCATACCACACCAGTACTCGAGACAATCCTGAACAAGGAGGTGTCCGAGAACCAAGGGTCCCATTGGAACCAGACCCTGGAGAAACCTCTTCTAGAGAACCACTCAGTAGAATGCCTCCATCTCCTCCATCACTACCCTTACCAGTAGATGATTGATACATGGACCCTACATACCAGCCACAAATTACAAAGTCTTGCTTCATCAACTTAATCTGCGACTGTCATGCACTGGTATATTCTTTTGTGAAATTCCATTCAACTCTGAATTGGACCCAACATCTGGGTTTCCTTCGCAAATAAAACTACCGCAACTTCCGAGTGGCTGTCAAACTCTTCACTCATAAATATACCCACTATCATCCACTTACTAAATGGTTGTTCCTTACAATCTAAAACTTTTGAAATATACTGTACAACCCCTATAAGATTACGATTAACAACTCTCACCCCTTCCCATCTCAAACTAATTTCAAACCTGCTGTAGAAATCTTAAATCTCTCCAGGAAACCAGTGACCATCCTACCTGAACTTCACACTCATGAATGGAATGATCAGTTGAATCACTTTAAAATTTCAAATGAGAACCAAAACAGCCTTTTACAAATTTTTTTTTTTTCCTTCTCTGATTTACCGCCGATTCGTACCTAAAAGGAGCGGTACATATCTCGGCGAGGCATTGAGTGGGTGATGTTACTGTGCTCGGGGTGGTAGACTAGGGGAGTGAGTAAGGGTCAGTCGCTGGATAGTGGGTAGGAGGGGTACGGTTTTAGATGCGATGGAGCAGCTGGGAGTGAGTAAGGAAGAGAATCGCTTCCGTTGAAAAGTGGGGGCCGTCGGCGAGTATGGATCGTAGGCGGTCGGGTATGGGATCTTCGGCCGAGAGAGGGAAACACCTGCGACGAAGAGCAGACAACTTTGGGCATTCCACCAGGTGTATGACAGTGATAGGGGTATGGCAGGTAGGGCAAAGTGGGGCTGGCAATTTCGCCATAAGGTGTCCGTGGGTGATGCGGGTGTGGCCTAGGCGGACGGGCTAGGATTACTTCCTTATGGCGGGACCGGTGGAATGAGGAGGCCCAGTATCCTATTTGTGGCTTGATTGTGTGGAGTTTATTTTGTGTGGCCTGGTCCCATTCCCGCTGCCATATGGAGCGGAAGTGGGAGCGGAAAGTCGGGAAGAAGTCGGAGAAGGGGAGGGGTCGGGAGGAGGCCGGCAGTGAGCAGGCCGTCTTTGCTGTGCGATCCGCCGCCTCGTTACCCTGGATGCCGACATGAGCCGGGACCCAGCAGAAGGCGATTGTCTTGTGTTGGAAGGCCGTTAGAAAGTGGAAGGTTTGCTGGATGGTACAGACGAGCGGGTGGGGGGAGTTAAATCTTTCCAGGGAGAGGAGTGCACTTTGGGAATCCGAATAAATGACGAAGGAGCTGGCAGAGTGGGTGCGCACAATATCGAGGGCCTCCGTAATGGCGAAAAATTCCGCCGAAAAAACGGAGGCCTCGCGGGGCAGGCCGACGCCCCGGGAAAGCGGCTGGGACAGAAACACCGCTGAGGAGGCCACACCGGCTTCCGAGCGGGAACCATCTGTGTAAATGGCGACTGCGTCCGGGTGTTGGGTTGCGTGTTCGCGGAAGTGACCTGTATATCATGGCGCTCGTGGTAGTCTTCGGCAGGGCACACAGATCTTTCAAAACGTGATAGGGGGTGAGGATCCAAGGGGGGTAGATGCTGAATGAAATGGGGATAACTGAGGGGGTGGGCATGTTGAAAAGATCAAGGAAAGAGCGGACCGCTTCAGTGAAGTGCCAGCTCCGTCCTTGAGGTGGTAGTTCTGAAACCGCCTTGCCCAGAAACGAAGGAGGTAGCCTCTGTGCACAGAGGTATGTCCTCATGAGAAGACCCCGTCGGAGGGCGAGAGGGAGATGATCGCATTCCACATGGAGGCTGGGGAGGAGCGGAAGGCACCGGTGGCGAGGTGGAGGCCTCTATTAAGTACCGGGTCCAGGATACGGAGGCGGGCGGTGGAGGCTGAACCGTAAACTGCACTACCATAGTCCAGCTTCGACTGCACTATGGAAGTGTAAAGGCGAAGAAGAGAGCGTCGATCTGCACCCCATGTGGTGTGAGAGAGGTGATCCAGGAGAGGGAGGGGGCGTTGAAGGGATTGCTTTTGGTGCTTGAGATGGGGAACCCAATTGAGCCGTCGGTCTAGGGTCATGCCCAGAAAACGCGTGGAGGGTACCACCTCAAGAGGCCTGCCGTATAATGTGAGAGGGTAGAGGAAGGGTTGTGGGTCTTCGTCTACTGAAGACCATACACTTGGACTTAGGGATGGAGAGGCGGAAACCCACCGACGTCGCCCACCTTTCCACCCGGTAGATTGCGAGCTGCATCTGTCGTTGAACAACAGACGGTTCATCACGACGGAGAAGCAGAGAACACTGAGGATGCTTCCCTGTGGGACCCCGTCCTCCTGCACAAAGGCATCAGAGAGGACTGAGCCCACCCGGACTTTAAAGGTCCGGGAAGAGAGGAAGCCTCTGATGAAGATCGGCATGGCTCCAACGAGGCCCAGATGTCGGAGCTGACCGAGGATCATTGCTCGACGGGTGGTCATAGGCCTTCTGGATGTCAAAAAAAATTGACAGTACGAACTGTCCATTGTCGAAGGCATCCTGTATGTCTCGGCTGAGAAGCAGGAGGGGATCAGTGGTGGAGCGGAGTTGTCTGAAGCCGGACTGGGTAGACGGGAAGGAATTGTTATGTTCAAGGACGAACGATAATCGCGTAGCAACCATTTTCTCGAGGATCTTGCAGGCACAACGTCAGGGCGATTGGTCTGTAGTTTGTGGGGTCCAGGGAATCTTTGCCGGGTTTGGGGATAGGGATGACGCGGGCCTCCTTCCACCTGGAGGGGAAGGCGCCCTCTATCCATATACGATTGTATAGATCTAGCAGGAAAATTTGTAAGGTAGAGTGAATGTGCTGGAGCATGCTGTACGAAATACCGTCCGGACCGGGACAAGGGGATCGTCGAGAGGCCAGTGCCGCCTGTAGTTCACGCATGGTAAACAATCGGTTGTAGGTGCTGTCTATGGACGGTGGAGAGGGGCTATCGTCAGGGGCGGGTACGGAATTGGCTGCAGAGGAAGAAACGGCGGCGAAGGTAGAAGCAAGGTGGTCTGCCACCGACTTGGGTTCACATAGGAGTCCGTCGTTAGTCCGGAGGACCGGGGGTCGGGAGGGGACATGTCGCCTCTCGACACCCCGCACCTTCTTCCAGATGGTAGCCGAAGGTGTGTTGGCGGTGATGCCGGACACAAAGGCACGCCAAGAGGCTCGGCGCGCTGTCTTCATTGTGCGGCGGGTGATGGCTCTGACCCGCTGCATCTCCGTGCGATGGATGGGGAGTCGCGTCCGGTAGAAGCGCCGAGTTGCCTTCTTCTTGGCGCGCACGGCCTCCGCGCACTCCGGGGTCCACCAAGGCACCCGTCGGGCGCGGGGGTAGGCGGAGGATTGTGGTACGCTAGTGCTTGCGGCCGCTAGAACGACGGACTCGAAGTATGCGATGCATTCGTCGATGGATGGGAAGTGGGCAGTTGTAAGGGTGGTATAGGTGTCGCGGAAGCGGGCCCAATTCGCGTTGGTGGTAACCCACCTTACCGGTACCCGAACAGTCTGGTCGGGTCGATTGAGGGTGTTGTATGGGGAGATGGTCACTTCCATGGTCCTCTCGGAGGACTTGCCACGTGGTCTAGGAGGGCATCAGTTGAAACGAGGGACAGGTCTATACAGGATGGAGTGCAGGTGGTGGCATGGTAAAATGTAGGAGCCATCGTTGAGGCACTCGAAGGAGAGCTCGGTCATGACATATCAGGGTTGGGGCCATATAGGTGGTGTGTGTGTCGCCCCACAAGGGGTGGCGACTATTGAAATCGCCCAGTAGTAGGAAGGGCCTGGGAAGTTGTTCCACGACTTCCACCAGGTCGTCGCGGGAGACTTGAGCGTGGGGGGGGAGGTAGATGGAGCAGACGGTGTACTGTCTATCCAGGGAGAGCCGGACGGCAGTCACCTGTAGTGGGGACCGGATGGAGAGGTTGTAGAAGGGGACTGCGTGGTGTACGAGGATGGCAGCTCCCCTTCGAGTGCAGGTAGGAGGCGGGGTGGCGATGCAAAAATAACCAGTAGGGCAGGGCATGGGCCTGGTCCCCAGGATTAGCTCCTGGAGACAGACACACACCGGACGGGAAGTGGCAATCAAGGAGTTAAGGCCTTCATAATTCGCAATATTCCTCGACAGTTCCAGTGGACTATTGTGGTTTTCGGGGATCCATTAGTTGATGAAGGGGGATGGGTAAAGGTGTAGGTGCTAGGAGGTTGGAGTGTGAAGGGAGATCTGGAGTTCGCGAAATTGAAGGCTGGGTCGGGAGCATGGCTGGCTATCTACCGTTCACCAGGGAAGGAATCGGTCGGCCTGTCGAACCCCGCGGAGGTTGCGGGGTCGAGTCGGCCGAGCGAGACCGGAGGCGTGGATCACGGCAGGCAGAGGAACATCGTGGGCTGAGAGGGTCAGAAGTGCTGACGGGCTTCTATGGTCGGACCAGGAGGGGGCACGTTAGCCCCAAAAGTGGCGCTACCCCGCCTGTCCGGGGTCTCACGGCGGACTCGAGGTGGTGACAGGGGTACCAAAAGGACCGGGCGGGTGGGAGGGAGGGCGTACTCAGGGTAGCTGACAAGGAGGGGGCCGGGGATGTTGGGGGGTAGGTACTATGGGGGTGGAAGGTGAACCAGAGTGTCTCGTGGAGGGGTGGAGAAAATGGCACCAGGAGGCAAGGGCAGATCCATGAGACTCGTGGGCGTGGGCGCGGCCGAGCTTCCCTCGGTCCACACGTGCAGCCGCATCCACTGGATCCTCGGGGGAGAGGATATTGTTCGGCTGGTCCGTCGTACGGGGCGGGTCGTGGATTTCAGCCACTATTGTCAGAGTCTGTGGGGTAGAGTGGTGGGACTTCTGCGATGGGGAGAGATGGACATAGTAGACGTGGTGGGCGGAGTGAGGATCCGAGCCGTCTTCTTGGTCCGAGGGGAAGAGGGAGAGAGACGTTGGAAGGCCGGAGGGTCTGGCGACACGCTCCGGCGTCTCCGCCTCGACGGCTTGCTCCGGGCGGCAGGTTCGGGCGTGTGCAGGGGTACTGGGAAGGCAGGGTTTGAGGTGGATGGGACCTGGGTGTCCTGGTCCCAGACACCTGGGGGATTCGTGGCAGGTGAGGTGCGGAAGAGGAGGAATGGTGGGGGGACAGGAACCGTCGGGTCCTGCGAGGGTTTTCTTTGGGGGAACAGGGAGCAGTGGCTGGGGGGGTTTCGGCGGCAGGCCAGGGCGGCGTGCCGAGATGATAGAGCCGAGAGCAGCGGCATAGGACACCCCCGGCCTCACCTCCCGACTCCGCACCCTGTCTCGTGCCTCACGGGGGCTAAGGAAGTCCGTCACCTGTAGGCCTCGGACCTCCTTCTCGAACTTGAAGAAAAGGCATTCTCGGGATGAAGAGGGGTGTGCGCCTTCACAGTTGGAGCATTTGGGTGTGTTGGGGCACCTGTCAGGGTGAGCGAGTCGTCCACAGTGAACACATTGATGCGGCTGTCGACAAGCGGAGCTAACGTGTCCAATTATTGCATTTAAGCAACGGGTCGGGTCTGGGATGTATGGGCGGATAGAAAACTCGCATGAGGCGCGGTCTCCCATACCCCATACAATGCGGCCGGGGGGATTAGTGTATTGAAAGTAAGGAGCAGACGTGGGGTGGGGGAGGGGGTGCCTCCCTGTCGGGATGTGAAACGATAGATCTTAGTGACTCCTTGGGGTGCGAGGTCCTCCAGGAGCTCGTTCACTGCGACCGACAATAGGCGGGTGGCGTAAATAGTGCCCTGACTCTGGTTCAGGCGAGGGTGTGGGGAAACGGACACCGAGCATCCAAGGACCTCAGTGACGGAGAGTAGGGCTTTCATCTCTGCGGCTGAGCGTGATTTTACGAGGAGGGAGCCATCCCTCTGTGGGCGTACGTCATAGCGGCTGGAGTTGCTGTGGGTTCGGATCGCCTGGAACGTCCGTTCAGAGTTGGGAGGGAGGGACCCAGATGTAGGCCGAATCACCAGGAATTTGTGGATACTTGGAAGGGAGAGGGAGGCTGTAGAGTCGAAATGGACTGGGATATTCAACGGTCGATAGGACGGCCGTGAATGCCGGCTCCCCCGTCCGCCGCGAGGCTCTCTCCGTGGGGAGGTGGGCTGACGGCGGGTGAGGGGGGCATATGGGGAGAGCAAGAAGCCGGGTTGTGGGGGCAAGTCCTCGGTGGAACTTGACTTGCCCGAAGGTGGCTGAAGTGGGCTGGGGCGAGACCCCTGCTCCAGAGAGTGTAGGTCCAAGGGCATAGTCGAGGGACGGACTGGGGTCGGCAACGGAAAAGGAGAGTGCAAGCGTTCCGCTTCCACAGGGGGGTCGACCCCATTAGGTTGCGGTCTTCCAGTGGTAAAGGACTCGAGGGCCTGGTTGCCCACCACCCGAGTATTGGGAGTAGTAGTAGTCCGGGAATGAGAAACAGTAGTCGTAAGCCGAGGGGGAGAAGTGTCCATAGCGAAACAAAAAAGAAATTCATCCCCCGCGAGCATCCAGCCACCATCGACTCCAACAAGGGAAAGGCGAAGCGTGGGCACAATCGGTCCCACCGCCGATATATGTCACGCAGGGGAGATACACCCATACCCAGTCCCAGTGCCTGAAAGGCGGCCACTCTCATCAAACGCGCGGTGAAAAGTGGCAGGGACAGGGTTTGGGTTTGGTTGGAAAGCGACAAGGGTGCAGGGCAACCACCTCCCACACCCAAGGGCCAAGGAAAGGGTAAAAATCAAGGTCCAAAGAACGACGCCAAAAAACAGAGAGAAGCCAGAAAGAATGGGTTAAAGGAGAAAGAAAGAAAAAGAAACAGATCAGCCGGGTCCCCAAACGGGGCAAATGGTCCACGAGGGCAGAGAAAGCCCTTACACCGAAGAAAGGTGTATTCCCACATTCGCCACAGAGGGACGCGCCCCATCGCTCCGGACAAAGCAAAGGACCTTTTACAAATACTGCACCTGGTAATGATTTCCTCAACATCCACCATCAGTATAATTATTGTGTGCATTATTATCCTCGATATATGTGCAGTGAAAAGACTATGCTCAATGGAAAAAAATTGAACTATATGAAACTATTTATGCACAACCAAGAGCGCATACTCATACCATGTGAACTAGACTTACCCTTTAATACCAGAGATGGATGTGATTGATAACCCCACTGTACACAAAAAACCAGAAAAAAATTATAATTATTATTTTGTAGTGATTTTACGAGTTATTTTAAACCTCAAACAAAGGCAGGAAAGGTAAAGCATCCATAGATATCGACTGCTGATTGTGGAAAAACCTAAAACATCAATTGATGTTGACTAGTGTTCTCTCAGAGAACATCAATAGATGTCAACTGACGTTTAAGGGTCAAACACCCAAACTCATGTTATGTATATAATTTGTATTATAATAATCATTGGTTATCATACTAAATTATGATTAGCTAGGATATTATTATATTGTACAGGGTGTACATAAAGTCAGGATCTATTTTTGTGAAGCACTTGGAAATTATATGGAATTCAATCATAAAATGATAAAGTGGTAACATTTATTAAATAATTAAGAGTAGGATTCGACGTGACACCCATCAGTATCCCTGCACAGCTCAAATCGTTCCACAGCATTTCTAAACACATTCTGGAGCATTTGCGGGGTTATGTTATCTGCAGCAGTTCGTGTATGTGTACGTTTAAGTTTTCAAGACTCGTAATCTTCGTCTGATAGAAGTGCGATTTGATAAAGCCCCATGCAAAGAAATCTAAAGGGGTTAAATCTGGTGATCTCGCTGGCTAAGGTCTGTTGCTTCCGTGTCCGATCCAGCGATTTGGAAAACATCCATTTAGATAATCCTGAACAATTTTGGCATAGTGACAAGGAGCACCATCATGTTGATAGACGATGGTACTAACAATCCTATCCCCAATCAGCTGAGGTTCAAGGAATTGCTGCAACATGTCCAGATAAATAAGCCCTGTAACTGTAGCTTCAGCAAAGAAAAAAGGACATAAACCTTAGATTTTGTTAAACCCATCCAGGCATTAACTTTAGGTGAGTCTCTTTCCCAATTTTGGACGAAATCATTCGGTCTTTCATCTGCCCAAATTCGACAGTTATGGCGATTTACTTTTCCACACGTATGGAAAGTGCCTTCATCACTAAAGAGAATGTTGTCCATTAAATTATCACTCCAGATTTGTTCTATGAGATCAGCACACACAGCACTTCGTCGAGGGAAATCTTCCTCATGTAAATCATGTAAAACCTGCAAATGATAGCTTTTCTTCTGCAAATTAACTTTCAGAATTTTGTGCACAGATGACGTCGGGAGGCCGAGTCTGTGTGATACAGCATGAACGGACATACGTGGTTCCTCAGTGATAATTCCGCGTACTGCATTCATGGTAAGATCTGACATACACGGTCGTCCTGATCTTGCTTCATCATTTACAGATCCCGTTCGTTTAAATTTGTTCACCAATTTTCATATTGTCTTGTCTATTGGCCCCGGCTTAAGAAATCTCCTCCTAAACTTCTCTCTGATGTCATTGTATTTCTTTCCCTCGATTCGCCAAATTAATATTGCCACATGCTCTTCTGTATTCATTCTAAGGGCTTCTGAAAAGAAAAATAGAAAAAAAGAATTATTTCACAAAAATAGATCCTGACTTTATGTACACCCTGTATATTGAAATTAGTATCATTCTAGGGGAAAGAGCCCTGTAAAAATGATAATTTTGACATTCATTTTTGCATATAAAATTCATGCAACTTTGAAAAATAATTAACATTTTAATTTTCTTTTTATTTTACTTTTGCTAAGTAATTTCCTATCCAATATTTGATAATTATTTTTTCTTTATTTAATTTCCTAATCATTTTTTATATTAAGCTTAATCATGTAATCTTGTTAAATTCTGCAATGTTAATTCTTTTTATTCTCTCTGAAATCATAAAAGATTAAGTTGACCCTCCATCATGTTTTACCACCTGGTACTCTCCCTTTTTATTCAATTTCAGCCATAATCATTTGAGACATTTTTAATTATCCCTTCTCTTTTATTCCACACCACAATATCTGGTTTAACTGCTCCATCTTCTATGTATGAGGGTTGTTTGGAAAGTTTCAGGACTGAGCCTGCCAAATGACAAGTGATGCCCATACCCAGTATTAGACCAGACCTCTATCCATGTTTGAACATGCTTGGGTCTGGCTCACTTGCATGTCTCACTACAGCAGCATTTGAGTGCAAGTGTGTAAACAACTGTGCAAAACAAGCGTGTTTACAAGTGTGTAAACAACTGTGCAAAACACCAAAGGAGACTTGATATAATACAGACAGCTTCCAAGGATGCTGCCCTATCACATTTGAGGGTTTTTGAATAGTACAAGACAC
Organism: Bathynomus jamesi; assembly: GCA_023014485.1. NCBI lineage: Eukaryota > Metazoa > Arthropoda > Malacostraca > Isopoda > Cirolanidae > Bathynomus > Bathynomus jamesi. Next base: position 266,483 of record JAJOZX010004168.1, read on the forward strand.
AGTCAGAAAGCTCACAATGGAAGCACACTGAAAATCCTTGACTAAAGAAGGCAAAGGTTCAACCAAGTGCCAGGAACATCATGCACCTGATCTTTTTTGGTAAAAACAGAGTTGCTATGACCACTGTTTGCCAAAAGGATAAACTGTGGCTGGAGCCTATTATGCACAAGTGCATCAGAACCAGGGGTGCATTTACAGTGTGCGGGGCCTTGGGCAAACTATTTCTCAGGATGTATTATTTTAGTGTGTTAATGAATGGCAATATTTTGTAATGCACATAACAGATATATTTTTTTAACACACACAAAACACATGCTGAAGCCATTCGGCTTATTAATGTGATATTAAAGACTATAACTTAGCTATGTACAGTCTAGGGTGGCCCACTTTTCAATTTTTTTTGAAAAGTATAGGTGATCGTGGTTTTTCCCATTATTTGGCACTATACTAGCACATTGGTACCATTTTTACAAAAATTGATCAATATTTAGGGGTCTCGCATCGACCTTGAAATTACTAGTTTTTTTTAAAAAATGCGTACTTTTTAACGAATTAAGATAAATCATTAAGTAGGGGTGTTTTCTGAATCCTCTTAATGAGAGAAGTCGTTTGGTGTGCCTGCCAATGTCATACGACTAACGGCTTAAAGGTTGTGCCTGTATACAGGTAATACCATTGTGCTAGTATAGTGCCAAATAATGGGAAAAACCACGATCACCTACACTTTTCAAAAAAATGAGTCACCATACCCGGGAGGAATGTATAATGTATATAGGTAATTAGAAAATGCACTATGCCTGTGCCAGGTACCTAACCTATTTCTTTTTTTTGCAGATCATAACATTTTGAAATTCTGTCTGAGTTCCTCATCCTTTGTCATGGACAAATCGATGGCAACCATAACTGGAAGAACTCTTGAAGCTACAAATAGTCATCAAAAGGAAAGGCGAAAATAACATGGCTACCTTCTCCAAGATCGGCCTCGGAAATTTTTTTAGTTGGCCAACCGTCGTCCTCCATCAGTGGTAGCAAATTGCCAACAACACGGCAGGTTTTGCAATACTTCTTCAGTGTTATCCAGTACACTGCTAACAGGAAAGACGCATTCAAAGAAATCGTAAACAACGTCTTAAAGTTTTGGAACATGGCCCACATTAAAACAATCACAAAGCTCAACTGCGAACGGAAGCTTGAGGCATTGTGGAAAGAGTGGCACTTACTCCAAAAGAGCAGAAAACGAGAAACTGACGCCAGAGGAAAATGGCAGAAGTTTTCGGACAGTGTGGACAAGCTGTGGGACATCGGAGCATCTGACGCTGTCCAACAAGGACAAGAAAGAAGACATTGACTTCTACCTCGATCAACGTGGTCCTCAGGTGGCAATGATGAGCGGGAACGATAAAGTTTTCGCTGTAAAAAGAAAGCTACAGAAAGGAAGAGAAGGTTAGTTCATTTTTTGTGCAAGGTAAAGTTAGGACACACATGATATTCCACTAGTTTATAAAACAGCAAGCCAAACCGGAACTTCAGAGTTTTCTCACACAATTTTCTTGTTTATTATTTTTGAAGATGGGACGAGCTTGATCTCTCGACCTACTGCAAGCTGCAGGTCGAGAATCTGGCGGAGAGTACGTGGCTAATAGAACTCCAGGACACAGTGGTCAGCTTCCTGAGCACAGCTTCCGGTTTCGTCAGAGACGATTACCAGGAAGTGGCAGAGATCACGCTCCTGGTACTCGGGACACAACCACGCCGTGGCATTCACCTCATGCACCCAGGAGCCTACCACCATGCAAGATGGATGGCTAAAGTTAGTATTTCAAACAAAAATAATCTAGAGATAAGTTTAAATGTTATTCAAAGATAAACATTTCATTATAACGCAAAGTAATTGGTAACAATAAACCTGTCTTACTTACAATGGTGCCTATTCTGTTTCAGGTCATCTACTACACAAAACTGCTGATGTTCAGTAGGCAGCTGGAGCTCGACGCCGAGCTGGTCGACAAACTGCACAGGATCATGGTGTTCATCGCTCTTCTGTATGTACCAGCTTGGTTGGCAGCCCCTGTAGCAGCTGATGCGCTGTTGAATGACCTGGTACTATACCAGCGTTTTCTGAGGTATAGGGCAGTGGACCGCGAGGTGGCAGAAGCGTCACTGGCAGTGATGAGGCGGCACTTCTGGTATCTGAGGCCTCAGACCGTCATCTTCGCTCTATGCAGCAACAAGGTGGATGGCACTGTGAAGCAACAGATGGCAGAGAAGCTGTCCCACCTCCCTGTACCCAAAGACTTCACATACGAGAACGTCTCAGTCGACGAGATGACGCAACTCCCCGACCTGATCAACGAGTCCTCCTGGTTCTTATTTGCAGGTCTGAAGATGTATGGGTCTTCGTGGCTCACCCTGCCAACTGATAAGTGGGACGAGAACGAGGACTTTTGTCGTCTGAAGGATGTGATCTCTAATCTCCAGGTCACCAATGACGTCGCTAAAGAGGAGTCCAACTGATACAAGACTATGCGAACATAGTCACAAAGGACGAGGCACAGCTGCAGGATCTTCTGCAAGTGGTGGAAAAGAACCGGAAAGAGCTCGGCGACTTCAAGAAGTCATCACTCGCCACGATGACATAGCACAGAGGGACAACGTTGCAGCCAGTGACGTGTGATAGTGGTCAATACAATGCAAAAGTGATGTTTAAGTTATTGTTCTTTCTTCCTTATTTGTCTGCTATTTGCTGATTTTTTTTGAAAAGTATAGGTGATCGTGGTTTTTCCCATTATTTGGCACTATACTACCACATTGGTATTACCTGTATACAGGCACAACTTTTAAACCGTTAGTCGTATGATTGGAAAGCACACCAAACGACTTCTCTCATCAAGAGGATTCAGAAAACATCCCAACTTAATGATTTATCTTGATTCAGTAAAAAGTTAAAAAGTACGCATTTAAAAAAAAAACGTAATTTCAAGGTCGATGCGAGACCCCTAAATATTGATCAATGTTTGTAAAAATGGTACCAATGTGCTAGTATAGTGCCAAATAATGGGAAAAACTACAATAACCTATACTTTTAAAAAAAAATTGAAAAATGGGCCACCCTAATGTACACATAGTGTATACAGCTACACAGTTGTAATACACTTTATGAACATCTACACAGTTATTGTAATGCACTTAATAAACATCTACACAGTTATTGTAATGCACTTAATAAACAGCTAAACTGTACAGCTTACTGTACTCTATATAGAGTGTAGATTTGTAATGAATATTACATAGGATGCTTCCTGGCTTTTTGTTTGGAAAACCGCGTGATTGTGTCCTCAAAACTCACCAATTGCAACACCTCATGCTCTATACTCAACAGCGCCAGGGACGAAAGGCGCTCCTGGCCCATTGTGGAGAAAAAGTAATTTTTGATCAGTTTGAGTTTCAAGAATGAACGTTCACCAGAACAGTTCGTGACATACATATACATGTATATTCTCATTGCTATTTCCATGTTTGGGAATGTTCCTTTCAGTTCATTTGTGTTCATTTGCCGATAAAATCTGTTGCACATGTCTTCACGTTCCGTCTGGGATTCTGTTTCACTTTCGGTGAATTTCATTAGGGCAGCGAACTGCACAACTTCTGTTACCAGCTCTTTCTCCAGATCAACTAGATAGCATTCTACTAGATGTTCAGCTGACCGTCGAAGACTGTCGATGTCCAGGACTAAAAGGAAATACAAAAATCCAAATCTTTTCTGCAGGACAGTGTACACTTCTAGACGAGTGTTCAGAGTGGTACACAGTTTATCAATTACACCAGTCTGCATGAAAATCAATTTCTTTATTTTGAGTTGTGATTCTGAAGCAGTTCACTGCGCTGAATTAAAAAATGCTGCCAGTTTTTTTCTATCACCCACAGTTTTAAAGTTATTAGCAAAACAATTTTGGGGCTTTTTGTAATTTTTTACCTTTATCTTTAATTAATTTCGTTTTTTCATATTTTTCAGATAGATAATTCTAACATTACGTCTTTAAAATTTTAATAATGGCTTCTAGAGGATGTACCCATAGTCCAGACATATTTTGTTATATTTGTGGTCGGTATGTTGTAAAACAAAGGACAAATGTAACGACCTTCATTAAGAGAGCTTATCATGCTTATTTTGGAATTAAATTAGATGAAGACAAAAGTTGGGCTCCACACAAGGTTTGTCTTACGTGTGTTGCGGCACTAAGGAATTGCAGCAAACGTAAAAAGAAAAGTTTGCCATTTGGGATCCCTATGGTATGGCGCGAGCCGAGAAACCATACCGACGACTGCTACTTCTGTTGTTGCAATGTTAAAGGTTATAATGCAAAGAATAAAGAGAGCCTTCAATACCAAAGTCTTCCATCTGCAATAAGGCCGGTACCCCATGGTCCAGAAGTTCCTATTCCCCACCCACCCGAGAGTCTGGATCAATACAATTCAGATTCTGATTCAGCTCCAAATCCAGACAATGATGATGTTTATGAACAGCCAACAGCTGACTGAGATCCTAAACCATTAACCCAAGCCAAACTAAATGACTTAGTCAGGGATTTGAGTCCGCCTAAGGACTCTGCAGAACTTTTGGGGTCTAGATTACAGGAGAACAATTTATTGGCATCCGACACATACTTCGCTTGGTACAGAAATCATGAGAAAGACTTTGTGCCTTTTTTCGAAGATGGTAAATATATTATGTTTCTTTCAGTTATTTTTTTATTCTTTCATAAACAAGCAATATGCTTGTCCAAGAGCTAGGAGCTATTTAATTCTGCTTTAATTAGGTTTTAATCTATCACCTGAAAATTTTGTGCTACAAGGGGTGTTGTAATACCTCATCTGTCCCCAAATGTTAACCACCCATTGATGGGAGGGGAGAGAGTATTTTGCTGGGAACGGGACTGGTTGTTATATATATTTACCCTACATTATTATGTAAGCGTTACTGTAGTCTATAACAACAAAATTTATGGTTTAGCATGTGCAATCCAATGATGGTCTCGATAAGATGGTTCACATTTGGGGATAAATGGGGGATTCATGACACACCCTGTTGTAAGAAAACCATATGTGATAGGGAAACTAACTATATTTTTGAGATCAGCGCACTCAAATTATATAGAATCACCAACTAGTTTGTAAAAATCGATCGACAAGTTTTCAAATGTGTACTGGTGTTATCGGTAGAAATGCAGTGGTCTGAAATGACTCTCTTGGTGTCAGGTTCATATCTTCGGCAGTTCTGATTTCGTAATGATGCGCTTTCTCTTCTTTGTGCATTGAGTCGATTCCTTGTATACTCGATGACCACACTTTCCGATGCCCTGGTCCTCGAATTCATCAAATCTTGATCTGAGATCTTCAACAAATTGTAGTAGTGATTTCAGCAAGAGGGTGGCTGAGTCTAACGACATTCCTTGTTTTTGCAGAGATGCATTCATTTTTTTAAATCATTCGAGAATAGTGTTCCATAAAACCAATAAAATTGCTGTTTCGAGTTGTTGAAGCTGTTTAGACAATCCCCTGGCTTCCGCAGTTTGGCTGGTATCTGCTGCTAGCTCATCCAGTACCACAATATTCTTGGCATAGCCTTTGGTTAAAGATTGGACGGCACCTGATCTGGCTGACCAGCAGGTATCGGAGAGACCTTTGTCGACCTTTAGTTTCTCACTACGGGAACTACTATCAAGAACCTCTACATGTCGATGCCATCAGTATGTCAAGGAGACAAGAAACGTGGACACATTCTGAATGAGCATAAACATTTCAACAGCTGCTGCGCAACTGTCCACTGCTGATTTACCCACAAAATTTAGTGAGTGGCACATGCATGGCACAAACTCAGCATACAGAGATTTTGACTTCATGTGGCTCTTTACGCCGTTGTATTTCCCTGCCATATTGCTTGCGTTATCATAAGACTGTCCTCTGCAGTCTCCAATTTGAATGACATGCGTCTCCAGAAAGTTGAGGACCACGTCGGCAATTCCTTTCCCTGTATGTGTGTTCATAGGTATGAACTGAAGAAATTGCTTGACAGACCCAGATTCAACCACATATCGGACGGTGAAGCACAATTAATTGGTTTGGAAACATCAGGCGTAGAGTCGACAGATAGAGAGTAGTATTTTGACTGCTGGATTTCTCGGATAATCGTCTGAAGTACTTTATCGGCCATCAACAGTATGAGTTCCTCGCAAATGAAATGAGATATATACGAGGTGTGTCCGCTACCTTTGTTGGCATGTTCGTTTATATGCGCAGCTAGAAAACTGTCATACTTACTTAAAAGTTCCAAAATTCCGTAATAGTTGCCATTGTTTGGTGAACTGTAACGGGAGTCTTGTCCACGAATTGCTAGTCCTCGTGACGTGATATACTTGATAACGTCGACACAGCACCGCAAAACTTCCTGCCAGTAGTTGAACTCCTTTTCAAACTGGTTCACCAGTTTTGAATCAACACAGCCAGAGACAGACTTTCTAACCAACAAATATCTCATCGACTCCACATGTTGCTCACATTTTCCGTGTGCTTCGACCGATTGTCTACCATGCTTCCAGTCGTTGAACCTGATTGTGAACTTGCTGTCCACCCTCAACATTAATTTACAGACAAAACAGTAAACACAGCCTGTGGACTTAGAATAGCACAGCCATGAAACGTCAATCCTCTCATTTGTCAGGCTATATTTCTTAACAAATAATGTCTTCGTACATTGGCATGTTGTAGCACTTTCAGTAGTTGAAGAGTTACTGAAGTCGCTGTCAAAACTTTGGCAATCTGATGTTCCCTGCTCTATCCATAACTCTCTAAAGTCATCAGCCAGCACTTGTGGCCACAAACCAATGTCATTAATTGCATGTCCTGAAGCTGGTGGGCCTGCTGAATGCACTGACGTAGACGGGTCTTCTGAAGATGCAGCTGCTGATGTAGCAGAGGCAACTGGTGGGCCTGCTGAAGGGGTTGACGTAGACGACTCCTGAAAATGCAGCTGCTGAAGTAGTGGAGGCAGCTGCTGGGCTTTCTGAACGCACTGACATAGATGCGTCTTCTGAAAATGCAGCTGCTGAAGTAGTGGAGGCAGCTGGTGGGCCTGCTGAAGTAGCGGAGGCAGCTGGTGGGCCTGCTGAAGGGACTGACTTAGATGCTGATGATTTAATCCAATTAGTCAGTTTCGGCACTGTCACAAGAAACTCTTCTCTGCGCTTCTTATCCTTACGCTTTTCACTACTGGGTTTATATTTCCTCCTTCGATCCCGGTCACGGCTCGTTTCCATGTTGTATGTATTACCGTGCCAACAATAAGAACATAAATAGTCCAGTGATGGGTCTGGTTAATGTGATGTCAAACAAAGGCTTCCCTGAGGTGTTCAAGAAAAGGATTAAACATTGGGACTGTTGTATTCAGGAGGAAGGAACCTGCTTTGAAGGACACCAGAGGTTGATCAGAATACTCATATTTTGATCACTGTAGGCACAGTCCTGAGACTTTCCAAACAACCCACATGGATACCAATTCAAATTACTGTGTCATTCTTCTTGCTCTTTCTGGCATCTAGCTAAGAACCTCTTCAACAACTTTACTTCCTCTTCTTTCCCTCCTCTTTTCCATTCTGATGGCTCAGTTGCTGTCTCTTCTGACAAAGCTAAACTCTTTGCTCAAGCCTTTGCTTCCAATCCAACTCAACCATGGATGATTTCAGTCCTGTTCATCCATCTCCTCCTCCCTCTGACTTTATTATGTCTGAAATTAGACTCTCTATCAAACATGTTCTTTCTGCCCTATCTGGGGTCAACTCTAGAAAGGCATATATGGTCCTGGTGGTGTTCCTCCTGTTCTTCTTAAGAACTGTGCTTCTGTGCTGACACCCTGCCTATGCAAACTCTTTCAACTTTCTCTCTCACCTGGTACTTTTGCAAGTATCCACCTTTGGCCCCTCCTTCCTGCCAAAGCAAAAATAAAAATAAAAGGTGGCTGAGTATTTCTCATGGCTCAGTCAGTTAGGGTGCTGCTCAGTAGCACTGAGACTCCTCTCAATCATGAGTTTGAGCCCAAAGTACTGCCAAGGGTTGGGCATTTCTCTTTTCTGTATCTTACATCATAGTGTCACAGCAAAATGGTTCACCTATCATAATTCTAAAGGTGATCTAGTGATTGTGCAAATTAAATTCCTGAGTAAATAATGATTTTCAAAAGTAAACTGAACTATTATATTCATCATTTAACAGTCACAAACAAAATTTTGTGAAGTAATTACCAGGGCAAAGCTGGGCACTTGCGTTTTTTTTTGCGGTACTGCGGTACTACCGCACTACCAAACCGGTACCGCATAACGCAGTACCGCAAAGGATCGCTGAAAGTACAGCAGTACCGCTACCGCTATTTTTGCGGTACTGCGTTATGCGGTACCGGTTTGGTAGTGCGGTAGTACCGCAGTACCGCAAAAAAAAACCGCAAGTGCCCAGCTCTGTACCAGGGTTGTAGGTGGTGTTGAAACTAATCTAAAATTACTAAGTTTATTTAAAAAAGGTTTATTTTTGCCAAAAATTGTTGCCAATTTAAGCAAAAGGCCTGCTATGTACATAAAACTTTTGGGCCACCAAATCATTACTTTAAAATATACTCAAATGAATTTAATGACAAATAAATTAACAATCAAGTCACAAGTCAAAAGCAAATATTGTACACATACCAGGGTTGGCATAATTGCCCACTTTATTGAAAAAACCCAGCCCACCCGGGGTTTTTTCAATAAAACTCGGACAAAATTGGGGACAATCAGGTTTTTTCAAAAGTATGTTATTATAAGTATCCAATACAATAATAATTAATGTTATTTATCTTTTTATACCTACCAAATGGTTTAGAGGAATAAGATGATAAAAACATTTATAAAAGGAATACAGTTGACACAATAAAATACACCTGTTTTTAATTTATAAAATATTTCATGACTTATGTACTGTATTTTAAATAACACAACTCATTTAGCAAACAACAACAACCCCTGACAGCAGACATGTTCAAACAGATTTCCACCCAATTACCAAAGGGTGACAATTCATGGGAGTGATCTGTGTAACTTGTTTGAACATGTTGTGCTCTGTTCATACTTCAGGGCTAGTCAGTAAGGATCAAATAATGCAATGTACAGTATTCAGGTGGTTCCCAGTAGTGAGAAAAAGCATTTGTTAACAAATAGTGTCAGGCATCAGCAGCTGACACATTTGATTGTAACTATTACTTAAATACTGTACACTACAGTAAATTTTATTTGATAGCTGTCAGCCATAATTATTAATATTTTTGTGTGTAAGATTGAATGTAAAATAATTTTATAGTGTATTATATACACATATATATAAAATTTTATATATAATTATAGTGTATTATATATACACACATATAATTATATTAGTTAAAAAATCTATTATAATTAATGAATAGACTATAGGTCTAGTTACAATATAAAATTGAACATATTATTTACAAAGAAAAATGCCATGTGTAGCAGGTGCAGGAAGAAAAAGTAAAGGTGAATGGAATGAAGTGTTAAGTGTAGAAGGAACAAATAAGTAACATCTAAGTATTGTAACACCGAAATAAGTGGTAAAATTGAATGGATAAAAGCCCATTTAAATAAATGCCCTAAACAAGTTACATCATTAGGCTATGAAAACCCTTCACCTAAGCCTTCTGTGTCATCAAGCCATTCAGATGAAGCGCATGAAGAATTGATGCTTTCTGATGATGAAACAAACACAAGTACATCATCAACTGCTTCAGTACTAGCATTCAAAACACCACAGAAAAAGAAAGCAAAGTCAGTTCAAGAATGGGTACATAGCCACCACAGAACTGTACAGCAAAAAATAAGAGATTTTTCAATTGTAACAACTCCAGCACAGCAAGAAGCAACAGACAAAGCAATTGCAAGATTATTTTATGTTAGTAATCTTTCTTTCCTGACTGCTGAAGAGAAATACTTTTAAGAAATGATGAATATTGCAAGACCAGGTTATAAGACTCCATCACACAAGGATCTAGCAGGGCATGTGTTGGATGAAGTTTACAATGATGTAGAGAATAGTCTGAAAGAACAGTTGAGCGCAGCCAATTGCACATTGACATTATGCATGGATATGGTCATCTGTGAAGAATAACCCTATATTAGCCTCATCAGTGCACACAGGTCAAACATCATTTCTACTTAAAGCCATTGATTCAGGATCTGCAAAGAAAACTTCAGAATATTGTCTGCAAGAAGTTAAATCAGCAGTGGAAGAAATCAAAGAAAAGTACAACAAAAAGGTGAGCTTTTACATAGATATTGATTCCATAAATTGCACAATTTTATTGTCTTTGATTATTGAAAAAATAAGTTTTAATATACATCTGAGAACAGGAACTCGTGTAAAATACAATAGTTATCAATAATTAAATTTTAATTAATACTATTAATTATAAAAAAAATTTGTTCATATTATTCTTGAAACTGAAAACAAACATTGACGTCCTTACAAAATAATTTGAAATAAAATATTGCAAAATATTGTAATACCAGTATTGAATTTATTGTACAGACAGTCAGAGATTTGGTTCCTAGATATAGTATATAATGAAATATATAATTTAATCTGTTTTACTTTAACTAATTTTAAATGTTTTATATGTAAATTTTGGATTTTTTTTAGAACATAACCAAGTCTCTGATGGAACTTATTCCTGTACTCAATCTGTAAATTGGTATAAAATGTTACAATAAAAATTTGTGTTCTACAACAGGTTTTTGCAATATGCACAGACAATGAGACTAAAATGAAACGAATGAAGGAGTTGATGAAAGAGGATGAACAAGTGAACCACATCATTGCATATGGCTGCTCAGCCCACTATCTTAATTTGCTGGAAAAAGTAGTTACACCTCAAACTGTTATGAAACATGTAGTTGAAGTTCAAAAATATTTCAGAAACCATCATCAGCCTCATGTATATATCATGGTAGCTACAGTATTATGAAGTTTAATTAAAATTATCAAATTAGTTTGATAAAGTATCTATTTATTCTAATATGAAACATGGCTCAAGTTTTAATTTTTACTTTCTTGTACAGTAGTAACTTGTATTGAGTGAATTATATCCTTATAAATAGGAATTAATATAACTTCTTTTGTATTCATAGGGATGGCTCTGAGAAAAAGGAAGAATGATGCCACAAATACCAAATGACACTCGGTGGAATAGTCAAAAAGCTTGTACTGAAACATTCATCTGTACAAAGAGATAGTAGACCTTCAAAAGCAAATTACAGAGGTAGCTGAAGCTCTCAATATGGTAAATAAATAGAAATAAACATGTATTATTCACATAATTTTACATGTACATATGTAGCACATTCACATCTATAAGATAAGTACTTTTATATATAACCATAGAATATGGAAACAAAAATATTTCGTTACAGCTCCAAAGTGATTCAGCAACATTGTCCACTGCAACTGATGTTTGGATAAGTCTACTTCAAAGTGAAGCACTGGAACCTTACAGATCAAGCATCAAGTCAAGAATGGATGAAACAATTGAACCTTTCTTTTATATTGCCAACTTGATGGATCCTTCTGCATTAGGTATTTTTTTTATTTACCCTATGCCAGATTAGACATGCATTGTGGTTGTATTTTGCTCAAGATTTTTAGTTCAAATAGGTGGTATGTAGTGCACATGTTAAAATATCTAGTAATGTACAATACTTAAATAGGTGTGTATACGGTCTTTAGCTAACTACTATATAGTAGATTTTTTTTATTGAGCTGCTATATCATCTATTTAGAAATAAATAAAAATTAATCAATTATTCCTCCCACATTGACATTGTTCTCGTATTCATATTCTTGTGTTTATTTATGCAGGAGCAAAACTGAGTGCTGAGCAAGAAGATGAAGCAGAAGAGTGAGTTTCTCCCACAGTTCATGGCTTTTAGGATTAATGATGATGGAATATTTCCAGCTTCAATGTTTCAACCACAAGTTCTTGCCATGTATATAGACCTGCAAAATGGTGGCAGCTTATGGTAAATTGCACAGCAAAAAAAAGAAAACTGCCAGCTGTTTTTTGTCAATATTTTAAACATTTGCTTAGTTGTCCCACGAGTTCTGCATCCATTGAGAGAATATTCTCTACTTTTGGTTTGGTCTGGACAAAATTAAGAAACAGGCTAGGTGTAGATAAGGCCACAAAATTAGTTAAAATACACAGGTACTTGTGCTTGGCAACTCCACCTCGAGAGGTAGATTCTGATTATATGGTCATGGAGACAATGGAGTAATTATAAAATGTTTATGAGCCATACTATCTTATAGTTTTATAACAATTTAATAGTTAAATACTGGAATTTGCTATTTGGTTTTGGATCATTTCACACATACTGTATTTTAATTTTGTTTTTCAATGAGTTTCATAACCTACTGTTCAATGCTGCAATACAAATGTAAACTTATTGACTAAACTTTTTAATGTCCTACATAGATTGAATAACCTGTTTAGTTTATAGAGCATTAATTAGTAATTATAAATAATATAACAAATGGTATTCATATTTTAATGAAAAAATACAGATAAATATAAAAGAAAGGGCAACTTTTGAAAAAACCTACCTAGGTGGGTAAAATAGTGGGTTTTTTCAAGTCGGGTTTCTTTAAAAAAAAAACCCAGGTAGGGAAAAATGGGTTACTCACTTCTGTGCCAACCCTGACACATACAATTTTATACATAGAACAAAATAATCAAAACTTAATTTAACTGCATATTAGAGGCCATCATAAATAACCATTGTGGTAAATATAAAAAAAATAAAGTATATAATAATTAACAATAATAAAGAGAATAACCATAACAATTCCACAATAAAAAAGGAAAAGAACTGTTCAGTAAAAAAAACAAGGGGAAAATCAACTCTTCATAGCACTAAAGCTGAGAGTGAATTCTACACAATACAAAAGCTAAGTACAAATTGTTATCAGTATAAAAGCCAAGTTCCAACTCTTTAATGCAAAAGCAAAGAGTGAACTGTTATCAGTACTGACACTAAATGCTAACTCCCTCCATTCAAAACTCTCACACTGCTTCAGACTCTCTACTTATTTAAATTCCAAACATCTTACATTTATTTCTGTAATTTACAAATTATCAATATTAAAAAATTTATCTTGTAATAAATGAATTACAAAATTTTCAGACAAAGTTACAAATAATTTCACACTTAACCTTTACAAAATATTTACTTATCAAGTTTTCTTACTTCTTACAATAATATATTCTACACTTAAATTCTTGGGTTAACTCTATGAATATTGCTGCGCTCTATTTTAAATCTGACTCTGTCCCAAAACACAGTTCCAAAACTTTTATTCACATAGCCTTATTACAGGGAAGATGATCCCTACCTCAACAACTCCAGTGATCCTTCCTATTTATATAGTTCTTCTCTAGCCCTTGTGCACTTCTTTCTGCCCTCTCATGCTGTTGCCATGCATACTTATTTTCTTTCTGTGCAAATACCACATAGGTGCCTCTCACCTTTTCAGCAATTTTTGAAGCTAGCATCTCCACAGCTTCGACTGCATCTTGCATCAACTCTTCTCCAAAATCATGTACCAATTTGATGGTAGAGGTTCAGTTGGACAGTTTTGTTTCATGATGCTCTTTAAAAAATGTTAGTGCTGTGTTTGTGGTACGTTTTAAATACTGTCCTATAATAACAGTGGCAGAGTAGTGCAACTTGTTGAGTTCTGAGAGGCTGAGTCCCGTGATACTATTGGACACACATTCTTGACAGACATTGGTTCCTATAAGTTTGTATGAGAATCTGCATGAAGTTTAAGATCATCCTTAAAAAGGAGATCATTATTTGTCTAGGTTTCATCATCTTGATGTTTCAAGGTTATAGCCCTTATAACTATTTTTAAGGAATTTACTCAATGAGCATAAGGTGATACAGAAGAGCAGGGGGGTCAAAGGTTGTGTCCCTGGAATACGTCCTTCTGAAATATTAATTTTCCTTTTCTCATGACTCAGGGAGATACTTGCTTTCCAGTTAGCTATTTGGTTTTCTAGTAATGTTATGATTTTTGGGATGAACTTTGTAGAGCCTTAAGTATTGGTGTATCCATGAATATAGTACATTATTAAATGTTTTCTGATAGTCAATCCAAACCACACTCAGGTTCCTGACCCATCTTTTTGCAATCTTCAAAGATGGCACTATTGATTAGTAGTTGATCTTTTGTTTAAAGACACTTTTTCCTTTGTGGATATTTTTCTCTTTATCTAGGTAGTTGCTGGTTTTCAGATGGTCATAGATATTCTCTGCCATTAGTTCAGTGAGCAATTTCAAGGTACTGGATTTAAAAACTGGGTATCTTGGGATCCAGGGATGGAGGAGGTATATCTAGCTATTAGCCATATTGATGAGTATTTTTCATCATCTATTAGTCTGTTGTATGAAGCACTAATATGATAGTGTAGTGCAGAGTCTTGTTTTAACCAGAAGTTGGCTAACATATCTGGTCCAGGGTTTTTGAAATTAGAGGGCTTCACCAATTTTCTTTTTACATCCTCCTCTGTGATTAACACTTCAGACATTTCCAGTTTGTTTTCATTGGCTCTTATTTATTCAATCAGGTTAGCATCATTGAGCTGTTTGGGGTCTTCAAGATGGATCTCCAATAAATTTCCAGCTGGTCTTGTGCCAAGTTTCTTGGGATTTTGGTATCAGAATGGTGTTCCCTGTTGTCAACCATTTTGGGGCTGCCTCCTCACTATTTATCATTCATTGAAAAGCCTGTTTATAATACTTGTGTAGTGGAGTAATCTATTTAAGTCAAAAGTTTGAGAGTTGGTATATTCCTGGACTTCTGAAGTTGGTAAAACTTGCTAGGTTTGATTAAAGTTTGTCCTCCATTATGGTGGTTTTCCATTTGTTCTCTCTCTTGACCTGTCTCACCTCCTCTATCCAATCAGCCTCATTGTTGTGTTGTGCTGGATCTTGAAAAAGTCGCCTCCAGTAGTTATCCAGTGTATTTTGGTCTGGTGGTTGCTTAACTTGTACTGTTTCTTGTATTAGAGTTTTATAAAGAAAACTTCAGTTCTTTGCAAAGAACTGATTTTGTCCTTTAGCTATTTGTCTCTGCTCTCTCTTCTTTATTTGTTAAGCTAATGCTTTAATTTATGCCTGGTGTTCATGGCATTTTTGTTTGCATCTGCTCATGATTACTCACATTATACTTCCACTTCACCTTCCTAACCCTTGCTGATAAGTTTCTGAATGATGGGTTTCTTAAGTGCACTTCCACTTCTGAGATTTCATGTCTCAGCTGCAATATTCCAGCTTGCTTTTTCTTCTTCAATATTTGGACTTCTGGTACCCTGTTTGGCCATTCTCTGGGTCTTGAAGGTCTGTAGCTGGGTATCATCTTGGATGTATAATCCAACTGCATAGTTTACAACATTTATTTCAGAAGTTTGGGCATCCTCTGGAATTAATTCTGGCAGTTCTATATTAACTTTCTTCATTAGTTTTTTAAACTGGTTGTTAGTATTTAACTTTAGCAATTTTGGTCTATCTATCTCCAAACTCCACAAGTCACACTTCCTCTATCCTGTTGGCAAAGTCTTCTTCCATTTGCATCTGCTCCCAATCAACTTACCCTTCTGCAGGTGGTGGAGTTGCTTGATTCTGATGTTGATGATGATGATGATGGTGAATGTGGGTTCCATGCTTGAGCTACTGGTGGCTTTGGTTGTACGCTCTGTCTCAAGTGTATGCTGCTCCTGGTAAAAGACAGGATTCATACAAGGACATGGGCTATCTTGGATCAGCTGTTGAACTCTCATCTCCATATGTTGCACTTCATTATTACTGAGATTTCTTCTGTGTCCTAGAAATCAGTGTTGGTGCTGGAATTCAAGGCTAGTGTTTTTCTGGCCTGGTGAGTCTCCCTGCAGGGCTTCTAGTTGGGAGGAATTCACCCTACTCCCAGAAGTCAGAGAAGTAGTAGGGCTAATCACACTTTATAATGATCACAGGGTGCCTGCCCTTGCATATCCTTCCACTGTTTGCTTTTTTCCTTTTAGGTTGCATTTTCATGCTGGGGAAAGGTTTTAGCTGTGCTTGGTACTTCTGAGAGAAGTTACCTCCTCATGGCTGCTTTCAGCCAAATCATGTGTCAAAGGGATCAAAGTGTGTGAATAACACACAGACTCTTCCAACCCTTCACTTCTCTTTGTTAAATATACTTTTATTGCAACAACACCATCCAAGTTCCTTCCTGGAACTGCAAAAGCAATGCGCATCAATGGAGGTTACTCCTGAGGGCTCTATTCAAGATCATTACTATTACCTTTAAAACCCCAATTTGTACTTTACCTTCGGTTTATACTCTTTATGAAATACATTTTACAGCCGAGTCATTCCAGCTCAACTGGTACAGACTTCAGAAAGTTGGTCGGGTGACCATCTCCGATTTTCTTCAAATTTTCAGGATTGATTCAGACACCATTCAATAGCTTAAATCTAAAATTTTAGCTTCCTCAGTCAAAAACTTTTAATTTTATGGTCGCTTAAATGGCCCCCACCTTCGACAAAAAATGCCCATGTTGGGCTTGATCGGCCAATGCCTTCATTTTGAGAGGCCTTGAAAAGTGTCTTCTAATAGGAGTAGAGGCTTCAAATTTGTCATGCCAATACAACGTCTGGTGGGCTTTTCAATTTTGCAAGCTAAAAGGCTGTGGAACAAATAGTTTCTGAGTTACAAGTGCTTAAACATGGCTCCATTTTGAAGCTTGCATCAATTCCTCCCACTTTTACGACTACCATTTTCAAAAGTTTTAGTTCTACATCAATCACAGCTGTTTTAATACTCCTAATAGTCTCTATGGGTTGTAAATTTATGTGAAATAAAAAAATAACCAAAAAAGGATTTATTTCTATTTTTAAAATTTTCCAAAAGTTGATATTTTCACAAAATTTGCAAAATTAACATCAGCTTTGGGGCTTAATATAAAGGTGTCAGAAATTAGTCAGGGAGTTGATACTTCTAGTAAAGAAAGATACATATGTGTACAAAAACATATATTAAGGAATAGATCTCAACTCAACTCCTTCATATAGTTTTGGCTATTCAAAGAAAAGTACTTTTTGTACAAAATTTGCAAAATTAACATCAAGTTTGGGGCTTAATATAAAGGTGTCAGAAATTAGTCAGGGAGTTGATACTTCTAGTAAAGAAAGATACATATGTGTACAAAAAAATATATTAAGGAATAGATCTCAACTCAACTCAACTCAACTCAACTCCTTCATATAGTTTTGGCTATTCAAAGAAAAGTACTTTTTGTACAAAATTTGCAAAATTAACATCAACTTTGGGGCTTAATATAAAGGTGTCAGAAATTAGTCAGGGAGTTGATACTTCTAGTAAAGAAAGATACATATGTGTACAAAAACATATATTAAGGAATATCTCAAATCAACTCCTTCATATAGTTTTGGCTATCCAAAGAAAAGTACTTTTTGTGAAAAATTCTGAATTTTTTCAAAATTTTGAAATGTTTAAATTTCTTTTTACAACATTGAATTGTAATTTTACTTCCATTTTATTACTTGGTAAGTTAATTCACAAATGTTAAATTATCTAAATAAGTTTTACTCATAAAAAAGACATAATATATACCTAGATTATTACTACATTTGCAGTTAACACAACAGATGGACCAGCTTGTAGGCTCAATACTTGGATCTACCTAAGTAAATCATGTAGAACTGTGTTCTACTGCTCTTTAAGCACTTCCTAGTAATTTAAATTATGTAGTTAGTACAGATAAACTAGCAGTAACCACCATTTTCAGTACAAAACCTTAAATTTAAGTAGCTTTGTTGTATTACTTCCCTTAATACAAGTGTACAGTACTTAGCTATATACAATAATGAATTCCTGAGTTTTTAAGCATGTGAATTATTGGCTATAAGTTCATATTCTTTTTTTAATGTGTTGTTTTATGTAAAATCGTATGTAAACTTATATATAGCTAATAACTCTTATGTTTAGACACTGACTCAGGAATTTATTATTGTACTCAGGCTTTAAGTCTGATTGTCTTCAACACTCCATGGCCTCACAGGCATAAATTGGCAATTTATTATTCAGCTTGATACAGGTCTGTAGTTACTTAGGCTTTTTTTTAAATACTCCTCAATTTTAGATAAACAATCATTTGATAACTTGTACTGTCTCCCCATTTTCCCAGCAACTGTAGGTGGTTCAATTGAACACAAAACATGTTGGAATGGAATCCAGCAAACGTCCTCTTGTTCAGGCCATTTAAAAGGATTCTTTTTCATGAAATTTACTAATAGATCCTTCTCAGTATCACACACTTCAACTATGTTTCCAACAAACCAGTCACCTTCATAGAAACAGGCCACATATGTACCAGGTTTATATTGGTAAGCCACATTTTCTTGTGTAGCATTGAGGAAGGAAAGTTGTACGTTAAAGAAATTTTCATCACTAGAAATTTTGTACATTTTAATGCCTGTTGATGAAGGTCTAAAGCAGTGATATGAACGGGTTCCTGGGATTGTCTTAATTAAGGAATACCCTTTTTCTAACTCAAATAAATTAGCATTTTCCTCAATTTTAGCTGAATCAATATACAGAAATTGTATACCATTAATATTAGATTTGCACCAATCGAACATCTCTTTTGGATTGGTGATGTGACCTTTACTTGTTGCTTGTAGACTTGCCTGGGCAACTAACCTTTTGACGGTGCCACCAACACCATCATTGGGGCTCTTTCCATGAGAGGTGGCAAAAAAGTTCCATTCACATGTTAGTTGGAAATCTTTTTCATGTAACACTGAATTAATGATGTTTTTATAGTTTTTATATTGACTTGCTGCGCCATCGCTAAAGTAACAAATATGTTTTAGTTTAGGATTCTGACTTAAGTAATTTCAAGGCTTCACATAAAAAAGAATGAACTGCAGTTGTGTTGTGTGTAAGTGAATCTGATATTACACAAAAATTTGTAACTTTTAGTTCACCATCAACTTTTTGATAGCAGACTACCGGATGCAAGGTAGCCTGGGTATTGTCCCAGTGATGCCCTTGTACGGCATCCTGAATTATAAAACTATAGTTTTCAGAGAAGTCAACAAGCACTAATGCTGTAGAATCATTGAGGTTTTCTTTACAGTCGGACAAATATTTTGATTGGGCTTTTGCTATGAAATGGTGTACTTTCAACTTTTTTGCACTTTCACATATGTCTTCTACTACATTTGAAACACTTTTTGTCATTGTAACCAGTTGGGTATGGTCTGTATGAAGCCACTGCTTAAAGGAAACATCATCATCCATGTCATAATCATTGTTTTCAAAAATGGTAAGAAGCCAATCCCATAATTCATTTAAACCAGGACATGTTTTGCAGTTATTAATCATGCAGTTTCTGGTTTCAGTGTTGCAGACTATTTTCCCGAGTAACTCTCTTAATTCTACTTTGATGGGGAGTGATTCACATAAAAGTTTAAAGTTCTGGTGTATTTCACAAATGCATATATTGTATGATCCTTTACTCCCCACACCCATACACCAATACACCATTTTGGTCTCAGTTCAAAAAACTTTGATTTGGAGATTTTGTCGTTTGGATATTTATTTTTGTAAAGCGTATATAATTCTCTGATGTTTGTCAACAACAGTATTTTCTGCTTGTGAACCTTCCCTTGTGGTGTTTTTATTGATTTGTAGTCTTTTTTACCAGGGCATTCTCTAGTATATTCATTGTTTTGGAAAAATTCTATCACTCTTTCCTATATTTCATCGCTTATACCCTTGCTACTCTTTTTATTTCTCATTATAGGAAGGATACCTTCTTTTCTCTTTAAGGCCCTCACCAGAGCTGTGACTAGCGCCGCTTTTTAGTGCCGCTAGTTTTTTAATAGCGCCACCACTAGCGTCGCTATATTTTCAAACTACTAGCGCATTTACCAGCGCCGCTAGTTTTTTAAATAAAAATTAACGCTATGCGCTAGCGCTAATTTTTATTTAAAAAATGAAGGATTTTTTCAACAGGAAAAGATATATTAAAGCCGAAAAGGTCCTCGTTGTCAGATTCAAATTTTGAAAAACTGTTGTTACTAAAATTAAATAAATAATTGTCCTAGGTCGTTGTAATAAAGTACTACTGAAACAAGTTTATACCTAAATTAGCTTGATTATATTGTATTGTTTTTTTCTACTTGATTTGAATAATTACAAATATATTACTTGAAATACTTCTGTTGTATATATGATATATCAAATAATTAAATAAAAGAAATGTATTGTTTTCTATGGTATTAGGTATTTTTTATTTGTTATAGCTAGATTTAAATGAATATACTGGATTTAAATAAATAAAAAGTTTTGTTACACTGGATTTAAATAAATAAAAAGCTTTGGTTCTATAGTATAATTGTTTCATTTAAACATTCTTTTTGACAATATTACTGCATAGAAGTGTAACTAACATAATAGGTATTTTTTATTTGTTATAGCTAATATTGAAAACTAGCACTAGCGCTAGCATCGCTAAATTTTGAAATGACTAGCGCTAGCACCGCTATTATTTTGCCTCACTAGCGCTAGCGCTAGCGGCGCTAGTTTTCATGAGTAGCGCGCACAGCTTTGGCCCTCACAGCATTAATCATTCTGGCTGACACTTCAAATTCTTTCATAATTCTTTCTCCGGACCAGGTTTTACCAATTGGAAGGAGTGTTAGAATTTGTATCTTTTCTTGTCTGGTACTAGTTTTACACTTTTCTTTCAGTTCCTCTATCATATGCTGATAACACTTTTCTTCCTCACTCTCTATAGGTTTCTCCGCTTCCTCATCCAAAATGCTAGGCTTCATATGAAGTACTTTTGACAGCTTTGATTTTGTTGATGTTTCAATTTGCTTTAGTTTCCTTTTCGCGTAAAACTTTCCATCTCTTGCTCTTACATACTTAGTGGGTGAGCATTCTAGTGAACCTAACGTTTCATCAAATGTCTCCTTAGCTATTTCTTCTGGAACATATTCATCACTACCTGAGTCTTTTTCATCTTCAATCGTCTTGGCTCTAGAGAAGCATGTTGAGCAAAGTTTCTGTCCTGGTATCAGATTCAGTCTAGTTGCTATGTCTTTGTCAATAATTTGTAGTGATTCTGCAAATAAAGTAGGGTAATGTAAACTCTAAACACATTGGAAAATAATTTTAAAACCTCAACATTTGGTTATAGGCTATTCGTATAAAATATTCAAAACATGCATTCAGCAGCACAGAATATAGCCTACCCTATTAAAATTAAATAGCTAATTTAGGTTACAATTTACAATATAAACTTCTTTATGAAATATAAATATATTAGTACCTATATTTACTTACTTGTTATCTTCTTTCGATGATTTCTCCATGGATCTTGGCAGCTACATTGCATTTGTTGGTAATGCATTCCAAACATTTTTTCATGGTGATAGCATACAGTAGCACTATTTGGGTTGATTACAGTTGCTTTTGTTCTCCACAATAGCAGTTTCCTTGTTTCATCTGTCAGCTCATGTAAGGTATACATACCCACCTTCCTGGTGAATCTGTGTTCATGACATGGATCATCCAAGTACATACCAAAGCTGCACTTTGATTCTTGATTAGAATAAGCCATTATTACAGGCAGTAAAATTAAGTTAATTGCTCTAGTTAAATTTTCTGAAAATAAAAGATCATGATCTATAAAATAGGCCTGGACATTAATGATTAACCATCATGTTTTACATAAGAATATACAAAGCAAAATGAGCTACCCAGAGCCCTTCGAGTTGCTGGTTGTTTTGACAGACATATTAACCCTTAACCGCCCAAATGGACAAATTTGTAACATGTCAAATACATGCATTCATAACTTAACCCTACAAAAAATTCTGGCGGTAAAGGGTTAAATTTCTTGTGTTTTAGACTTATTTACATATTATTACAATTGTAAATCAACTTAATAAGTAATAAAATGGAAGTAAAATTACAATTCAATGTCATAAATAGAAATTTAAAAATTTATAAATTTTGCAAAAATTTGAGATTTTTCACAAAAAGCACTTTTCTTTGAATCACCAAAACTATATGAAGGAGTTGAGTTGAGATCTATTCCTTAATATATGTTTTTTTACACATATGTATCTTTCTTTACTAGAAGTATCAACTCCCTGACTAATTTCTGACACCTTTATATTAAGCCCCAAATTTGATGTTAATTTTGCAAATTTTGTGAAAATATCAACTTTTGGAAATTTTAAAAAATAGAAATAAATCCTTTTTTGGTTATTTTTTTATTTCACTCATAAATTTACAACCCATAGAGACTATTAGGAGTATTAAAACAGCTGTGATTGATGTAGAACTAAAACTTTTGAAAATGGTAGAGTCGTAAAAGTGGGAGGAATTGATGCAAGCTTCAAAATGGAGCCATATTTAAGTCCTTGTAACTCAGAAACTATTTGTTCCACAGCCTTTTTGCTTGCAAACTTGAAAAGCCCACCAGAAGTTGTATTGGCATGACAAATTTGAAGCTTCTACTCCTATTAGAAGACACTTTTCAAGGCCTCTCAAAATGAAGGCATTGGCTGATCAAGCCCAACATGGGCATTTTTTGTCGAAGGTAGGGGCCATTTAAGTGACCATAAAATTAAAAGTTTTTGACTGAGGAAGCTAAAATTTTAGATTTAAGCTATTGAATGGTGTATGAATCAACCCTGAAAATTTGAAGAAAATCAGAGATGGTCACCCGACTACCCCTGTACAGGAACAGCCCTAGGGTTGCTGGCGCCCGGGCAAGCTGAACTTCGGCGCTCTTACAAGTGTAATTTTAAAATTTGTTTACAATGAGGAAAACTACAAATGTAGGAATAAAGAGTTTATTACAATTAACGATATTCACTCAAAGTACAACTAAACATTCTCAAAATGGAACCATGTATGAAAATATGAGAGACTGTGTTTGCCACTTTTGTCTGAGGTAAATCCACAAAAAATGTAAAAATTCCACAAAGTGGCAACACTGATGAGATATCATAGGATGGCAGCGCTGCAGGCGTATGTAATTTGTGCTCAACGCTCACCTACGCAGCCACATCAACCCATGTTGACATGTCATCCATGTCGGGCCAAACTGACCTTAGCTTTACTGGTAGTCTCTAATGCTATTGGCTAATATAATGTTATAATCCCTGAAAATTTTACTCCACATCAGGAAATTTTCACATTTGACTTTTATTTCATTTTATTTTATTTATTTATTTTTAGATTTTTCGCTTTGTATTTGGAAGATCCCAAACACATAACGTGGCGCCCCTTAGCACGTGGTGCC
This sequence comes from Bathynomus jamesi, assembly GCA_023014485.1. Taxonomy (NCBI): domain Eukaryota; kingdom Metazoa; phylum Arthropoda; class Malacostraca; order Isopoda; family Cirolanidae; genus Bathynomus; species Bathynomus jamesi. Next base: position 289,965 of record JAJOZX010004168.1, read on the forward strand.
CTGGGCAACTGCCCGAGTTGCTGGTACCTTGAGCAGGCCCTGCCCCTGTACCAATTGAGCTGGAATGACCCAGCTGTGAGTGGGGCTTCTACAGGAATCCAAACACTCCAACTATTTCTGAACTTGGCCTAGTGCTCATTTGAGGGTGACTGTTCCTTTTAATGCCCCTATTTCAGCCTCTTTTCCTACACTACCATGTTTGGTTTTACTGCTGAGTTATATATGTTGATATTATTGTATCATAATAGATAGTATATTAGTTATTTCCAGTAACTGGTGCAGGTGTATGGTTCCATATATTTTCACTGCATTCCAGTTCTACTGCTGTCAGAATCTTCCAGTGAATATATTTACATATTTTGTTGTGTCTGGCTGCATTGTGCCCATCTGCCATGAGCCAACATTTTCCACCTCACCATGACAGAATCTACACCTATCATTATTACTGAGTCCAGCCATTTTTTTTTTAATGCATTTGTTAGGAGTGCAAGATCTTGGACACCCAGTATTAGTCATTCTTCATCAGACTGCAGAACTTCTCTCCTTAGCCATTCCAATGATCCTTCTTCATTGATTTGTTCTATGACAAATGTTTTGCAACTTTTCCTAGCAATTAATATGGCTGGTACTCTTTCAGTTTCTACTTCTTCCATCATACTATTCCTTCCAAAGTGCTGGGCCAGTTTGGTTATGAAATTTTGTTGAGTTACTCTTGTGGTGTGGTGTTCACATACCAGAGCTATTGTTGGGTTAGAAGAGCTCCTCAGATACTGCCCAGTGCTGATGGTCAATGATCAGTGTAGCTGTAATCCCAGTCAATCCCATCCCTCCCAGTTTCCTTGGTAGGTACAATCTGGGAAGACACTGGTTCCTATATGTTATTCTATTTAGAGTAAGGATTTTCCTGGTCTTAACATCTAGTTTTTTCAGTTCTGTTTGCAGTCTATTATCCCTATACTATGATATAATTAACAGGGATAGCAAGTTGATTTATAGCCATTATTTTCTTTGATGTAAGTTAGGTTGTGCAGATCTTTTTCAGTCTTCGCACATACTCTCCACTGATTTGTTCTCATATTTGCTGTAATATATATTACCATTCTCTTCTATTCCAAGGTATTTATAAGACCTATCCTCTTCCAAGTCCTTAATGTCACTATCACTTCCTAAATTGATGTTATAGGTTTATATTTTCTTACCTCCCCTAAGTGTACATTTAGCACACTTGTCCAATCCAAACATTATTTTTATGTCACTGGAGAAAGCATGTACAATCTGTAATAGGTATTCTAGGTTCATGTTCAGATAATCCATAAACAGCAAATCATTCAAAACAGCCTGGATTTCTTTGCCTAGTTTGATCGAGGTTGTAACCTTTGTTACTATTGCTGGGTAACTTCCTTAGGGGATCAAGGGTGGGACAATAGCAAGAGTGACAAGCTGTCTCCCTGGAATATACCCCCATAATCTTGACATGGGGGATGGATATTTCTCCATTTTCATGGGTAAGATTGATGTTCATTCTCCATTTTGTAATCTGATCTGTTAAAGTTCTAATAATGGTAGGATGGATTTTGTACAACTTCAGACATTCCAAAATCCAGGCATGTGGGACACTATCAAATGCCTTTCGATAGGCTATCCATCCCATATGGTACTTAGGTTTCTGCCTCTTTTCTTACAGGCTCCAAGAATAGTTTTGTTGATGAGCAGCTGACCCTTTGTTCCAAAGCAATTCCTTCTACATCCTTTTTGTTCTTTCCCCAGATAGTCTCCAGCATCTAGGTGTTCATATATACTGTCTGCAATCAGGCCAGTAAATAGTTTATAGGTGGTAGAGAGACAGCAGATTGGGCAGTATTTATTTAAGAGATTTGTTTTGAGAGTCTTAGGGATGAGGATTGTATCTCCACTTGTAAGACATTCTGGTATTTTTTCTCCCTGCAAAATTCTGTGAAACGCGACAGTGTAATGATGGTGTAATGCCATGATCTATTTCAGCCAGAAATTTTGAAGCTTATTCAGGCCAGGTTTTTTAAAGTTGGAGAATCTTCCCAATTTCTTTCTTACAATAAATGCAAAAAATTCACTTTTTTATGTGGAGGTCAAAATATGACAATAAAACTGACACTAATAGACAGAGTTTATTTCCACAACAGTTTTGATGCTCACTGGCATCCTCTTCAGGTGGATACAGAAAAATGAATGAATAGAAGCGAGAAAAGAAACAATCCAGAGACCATTAAGAAATTCACACCTAGGCTAAATCCCAATCGGCCAATACCAGAAGGGCATTTTATTAAAGGGTCCCACTTATGATAAGTACCTTCGCACAAATTAACATCGTGTTCTATACATACAGATTCTATTATTTTTTGGCATAATTATTACATTTGTTATTACCTTTATTACATTTATAATTACACTTATTATTACATTTACATTATTTCCACATTTATTATTACATTTATTTTTACCTTTTATTATTATATTTACATTTTACCAAAAAATGAATGAACACAAGCGTGTAAGGAAACATTCCAGAGACCCTCACACCTAGGTTAGATCCCATTTGCCAGACACCACAAGGGCATTTTATTAAAGGGTCCTGCTTATAAGTACCCTCACACAAAGAAACTTCTTCTATATATATATCTATATATATATATATATATATATATATATATATATATATATATATATATATATTCTATTATTTTCTACCATATGTGCCTGTGAGGCTAGTGATTTAACTCCTGGACAGAGGTGTTTTTCTTTCCTTCAGCTAAGTTAGATTTCCTGCTCTTTACTGCTTGGATTATGGTCTTCTGCCTACTCCATTTCTCAAACCACGAGTATTCAGAGTAGTGCAAAATTGTCTTCTTTTCTTCAATGGTCTACTTTACCTTATCATACCTACATAAGTTTCTTTTTGGGGGCATTTTTCGGTGATACTGATCATGGCCTGGTGGGGTCCCCTGTAATGATCCCTTTGGTGAAGTTTCTTCTCCTCTGATCATTGAGAAAAGTTGCACCATTGCTTATGTCACCCACTGTGGTGCATAAGTGGATTGAGGGGACCTTTTTACCCTGAGTGACATCCTGCCAGTATGGTTTTTCCTTAACAGACTTCTCCATATTTCTTTTTGTTTTAGGCAAGTTTAGCTGGGGTTACACATTTGTGTTCCTCATAGCCTATTGCTAAACCCCTTGATGGTGGGAATGAAGAGACATGAGGAATATGCTGAATAGGTATCACCTTCCCCAGTATGTATTTGGAAAGGATTCATTAAAGCACTGGACTGACAAAAATTTCTTACTACACTGGGCACACTTGAAAGGCTTTTCCCTTTCTTGGTTTATAATCTTTTTAATATTTTTTTTAGCTGGAAGTGGGGCTTCCACCTGAAGCCAAACACTTCAACTATGTCTGAACTTGGCCTAGCATTCATTTAAGGAGAGTGACTGTTCCTTTTAATGCCCCTATTTGGATTTCTATGGCCTTGGGCTATCCTGGGATTGAATTCAGATAAGTTGTTAAGTTGTTCTTAATCATACCTGTTGCCCCAACTATGATGGGGAGAATGGCAGCTTCTCTCAATCTCTAGTTTCTCATTATGTCTTATATAAGCACCTGGTATTTTGCGATTTTTTCCCTTTCCACTTTGAGGCTGTAGTTGTTTGAGACACTGACCTCAATAAGTAAGGCAAGCCTTTCCCTCTTGTCCCACACTGCTATGTCTGGTTTTACTGCTGAGTTGTCTATGAAAGTGGCAGTTGGAATTATTGTGTCATAGTAGATATTATAACAGTTATTTCTAGTGACTAGTGCAGGTGTATGGCCCCATACATTTTTGCTGCATTCCAGTTCTAATGCTGTCATGATCTTCCAATGGATATACACTATATGATCAAAAGTATTCGGACACCGCATGGTTTTGGGAAAAATGGTTTTATTATGGCATTTAGTAATCAGTAGGTCCACCCTTTGCTTTTATTACAGCGTCAACACGTCGAGGCATACTTTCCACCAGTTTTCGGTAAGTCTGTGCAGGAATGGCTCACCATTCCTCTTGCAGAGCTGATGCAAGAGATGCAAGTGAAGCTGGGTGTGGTGTGCGGTTTCGTATCCGTCGCTCCAGTTCGTCCCACATGTGCTCGATTGGGTTGAGATCGGGGCTCTGAGCAGGCCAGTCTAACAAATCCACCTTATTTTCACGAAACCAGTCCTGCACACGCCTTGCAGTATGGCAGGGAGCTCGATCCTGTTGAAACAAACAATGGCCATCTCTGTAGTATTGCCACAGTGTAGGGAGGGCGGAATTGTCCAGAACGTCGAGATAAACGTCAGCGTTCATGGTAGTGGGTATAACAACCAACGGGCCGAGCCCTAGCCAGGAAAAACAACCCCACACCACGATGGACCCTCCACCGAACTTCACCGTTGGACGTACACAGTCAGGAAGAAGCCGTTCTCCGGGCTGTCGCAACACCCAAACACGCCCATCAGACTGGAAGAGTGAATACCGTGACTCGTCGCTCCAAAGAACAGTTTTCCAGTCCTCCACGGTCCAGCATTAACTTTTGTAATCAGTGGCTTGTGTACAGCTGCTCTACCATAATAACCGAGTCTGTGCATCTCTCTGCAGATAGTTACAGTACTAACGGAGGTACCGGATGCTCTTCCTACCTCCTCAGCGATGGAAGCAGCAGAGGACGTGCAGGACTTCTTGACATGTCGTACCAGACTTCTTCTATCACGTTCCGTCAGTTTGCGTGGTCGTCCAGAACATTTTTTCGCATTAGTTGCACCGTCGTGCTTCCATCTCATGATAACATCCGCTACAGTCGACTTTGGTATATCCTGTTTGGCTGCAATGTTTCGTATAGAAACGTTACTTAAATAACATCCGATGACGAGTCCACATTGGAACTCGGAGAGTTCACGTCCACGCAGCATGGCTTCACAACAGTTACTGATAACTTAACAGAACACCTCAGCATTATAGTTTCGCCACGCTTTTTCCCAGCATACCTTTCGGCGAAGGTGATATTTGCAGAAATGCGGATTTTCCGGGGTGTCCAAATACTTTTGATCATATAGTGTATTTACAGATTTTATTGTGTCTGGCTGTATAGTACCCATCTGCCATAAGCACACTACAGCCCAATATTAGATGGCCAGCACTTTCCACCTCACCATGACAGAATCTACATCTGTCATTATTACCGTACTTAGTCCAGCCACTTTTTTAAATGCATTTGTTAAGAGTGCAAGATCTTGGGCACCTAGTATCAGTCGTTCTCTGTCATATTGCAGAAATCCTCTCCTGTAGTTCTTGATAATATTTTCCAGCCCTTTGATGTTGTTCCCACTCTTCTGCATGTTTAGCCTGTTGTTCCAGCACAAATTTTTTATAACTTTTCCTAGCTATTACTGTGGCTAGTATTCTTTCCATTTCTACTTCCATCATATTATTCTCTCCAAAGTGCTGTGCCAGTTTAGTTATGGAAGTTTGTTGAGTCACCCTTGTGGTGTGGTGCTTACGGACTAGAGCTATTGTAGCATTAGTAGAGCTCCTCAGATACTGCCCAATGCTGATGGTTGATGATCAGTGCAGCTGGTTAACCTCAGTCAATCCCATTCCTCCCAGTTTCCTTGATAGGTACAATCTGGGAAGATACTGGTTCCTGTATGTTATTTTATTTAGAGCAAGGTTTTTCTGGTTTTAATATCTAGTTTGTTCAGCTGATTGAGGCCAGTCTATTATCCCTATACTATAGTTAATAACAGGGATGGCACATTGATTTGTAGCCATTATTTTTTTAATTGATGCAAGTTGGGTCTTGCAGATCTTCTTCAGTCTTTGAACATACTCTCCTCTGATTTTCTCTCGCATTTGCCAATGTTCTACACTACCACTTTCTTCTATTCCAAGGTATTTGTAGGAACTATCTTCTTCTAAGTCCTTAATCTCAGTGTCTCTTCCTAAATTGATGTCATGTTTGTATTTTCTTACCTCCCCTAAGTGTACATTTAGCACACTTATCCAATCTGAAACTCATTTTTATATCACTGGAGTATGTACAATCCATAATAGGTATTCTAGGTTTTGATCAGAGTCTGTATACAGCTTCAAATCATCCATAAACAGTAGGTGGTTCAGATCACTGTCTGGGTTTCCTCACCTAGTTTGACAGAAGTTGTAGCCCTCCAGTGTGAATGCTTAAATGCCTTTGAAGATTAAACTTCTGTGTTGCAGTATAGGAACAAATATCACATTTAAAAGGTTTTTCTCCGGTGTGAACTTTTAAATGCACTTGACTACTTTTCCATGCTGTAATGCAAGAACAAATATCACATTTAAAAGGTTTTTCTCTTTTGGCTTATACTCTTTAATGTATTTTTTACAGTTGGAAGTGGGGGCTTCCACCCAAAGCCACTCTCTTCAATTACGTCTGAACTTGTACTAGCATTCGCTTGAAGAGGATGACCATTTCTTTTAATGCCCCCATTTGGATTTCTATGGCCTGGGGCTGTCCTGGGATTAAATGCAGGTAAGTTGGTAGGTTGTTTTTCATCATACCTGTTGCCCCAACTATGATGGAGAGAATGGCAGCTTCTTTCAATCTCCAGTTTCTCTTTGTCATATATGAGCGCCTGGTATTTGTTAATTTTCTCCCTTTCTGCTCTATTAAGGCCATAGTCATTTGGGACACTGACCTCAATAAGTAAAGCACTCCTTTCCCTCTTGTCCCACACTGTTATGTCCGGTTTTACTGCAGAATTGTCTATAAAAGTGGCTGTTGGAATTATTGGGTCATAGTATATAGTATGATTATTGTTTCCAGTAATTGGTGCAGGTGTGTTCCCATACATTTTTATTACATTCTAATTCTAATGTTATCATGATCTTCCAGTGAATATATTTACAAATTTTATTGTGTCTGGCTGTATAGTACCCCTCTGCCAAGAGCACCCTGCAGCCTCATATTAGATGGCCAACACTTTCTACCTCAACATGACAGAATCTACACCTATCATTATTACTTATCCCAGCCATTTTTTTAAATACATTTGTTAGGAGTGCAAGATCTTGGGCATCCATTATTAGTCACTCTCCATCATGTTGCAGAACTCCTCTCCTTAACCATTCCAATGATCCTTCTGTAATTCCTGATATTTTCCAGCTCTTTGACGTTGTTCCCATTCTTCTGCATGCTTGGCCTGTTGTTCCTGGACAAATATTTTGCAACTTTTCCTAGCTATTAAGGTGGCTGGTACTCTTTCAGTTTCTACTTCTGTGAACTTCTATGAACTTTTGCATGCCTTTGAAGACTACTTTTAATTGCTGTAGTGTAAGAACAAATATCACATTTGAAAGGTTTTTCTCCAGTGTGACCTCTTAAATGCTGTTGAAGCACAATTTTCTGTGATGCAGTGTAAGAACCTATATCACATTTAAGAGGTTTTTCTCCAGTGTGAACTCTTAAATGCCTTTGAAGACTACTTTTCCGTGCTGTAATATAAGAACAATTATCACATTTAAAAGGTTTTGCTCCAGTGTGAACTCTTAAATGCTCTATAAGATGAGATTTTTGTGCTGTAGTGTAAAAACAAATATCACATTTAAAAGGTTTTTCTCCAGTGTGAACTCTTAAATGCTGGTGAAGACTACTTTTAAATGCTGTACTGTAAGAACAAATATCACATTTAAAAGGTTTTTTTCCAGTGTGAACTTCTGCATGCCTTTGAAGACTACTTTTAATTGCTGTAGTGTAAGAACAAATATCACATTTAAAAGGTTTTTCTCCAGTGTGAACTCTTAAATGTTGCTGAAGCACAATTTTCTGTGATGCAGTGTAAGAACAAATATCACATTTAAAAGGTTTTTCTCCAGTGTGAACTCTTAAATGCCTTTGAAGACTACTTTTTCGTGCTGTAATGTAAGAACAAATATCACATTTAAAAGGTTTTGCTCCAGTGTGAACTCTTAAATGCTCTATAAGATGACTTCTCCATGCTGTAGTGTAAGAACAAATATCACATTTAAAAGGTTTTTCTCCAGTGTGAACTCTTAAATGCGCTTGAAGACTACATTTGTGTGCTGTAGTAAAAGAACAAATATCACATTTAAAAGGTTTTTCTCCAGTGTGAACTTTTGCATGCCTTTGAAGACTACTTTTAATTGATGTAGTGTAAGAACAAATATCACATTTAAAAGGTTTTTGTCCACTGTGAACTCTTAAATGCACTTGTAGATTTACTTTGAATTTTGTCTGATATGGACATATAGAACACATGAAAATACTCTTTTGTGTGAACTGGTTATCATTATGTTCAAAATTAAGTAAATTTGTGACATTATTTGCAGTTGGAGTGCAGGCATTTTCCATTTGTTTGCAAAAGCCAAAAGATTTAGTTTTTTGAGGTCCTGATTTTGTTTCTGAGTTTTGCTTTAGTTTGGATCCCTGCAAATAAGTTGTATAAAATTAATTACAACACTCTATAGGCCAAATACTCAGCTTAAACTGTATGTAAGCTTTATGTAAGCTATAAGTTTAGTTGCTTCTAAAAAAGAAAGTTGTCCTTGAAAACTACATTAACCTTTGGTTAGCTTCCACCCGAATTGTTCAGACAAAGGTCAAGCTTTTCACTCCACCTTAGACCTACAGTTTAACATGGAATCTGGACCACACCCCACCAGCAGCCCATTGTCTTAACCACTAGGCCACCCAGGGTACCCATTTATCTACATCTACCAACCACTTTCTTTGTGTGGAACGATGACTAGCTGGGTTTTGCTGTGGGCCAGCTGCCATCACTGGGTCTCAAACCCAGGGCCAATGAGTTCATAGTCAGCAATGCTAACCACTACACCACTGAGGTGCATTAGGAGTAATTTCATTCACCTAAATTATATGTATAACAAAATTATGATTTTGGGGTTGTTTAACCTCAAGAGTAAATTGAAGTCTTGTGACAAAAGGAACTTACAGTTTTTCATAGGATTTAATTCACTACCCTACCAAAGAAAAACCAGAGATGCATCTTAATTGCTAAAATCTAAAATCATAGCCAAGACTCAAACAGAACCTTCAGATTAACAGCCCAGCATCTTACTATCAGGTTGTAACAAATTCTGCTCAATTAGAAAATGGACGATAGATAATAGAATAACCTCAAGATAATGTGAAATAGTTTTAGAAATGTTGCAAAATACACATGGCAACAGGTTCACGCAGGTTTTATCACAATACAGAATGATACAGAATGGCTTAAGCTAGTGTAGGATTAGACTAATGAATATTTTCTCTGGTGTTCTTCATGCAGTTACAATGCCAACCCTATGATATTACAGTAATTGAAAAAACATGGAGCCCACAAAAGAGCATATTCAACATGTGATGATGTATGAGTTTCATAAAGGATCTAATGCTAGTGAATCCACAAGAAACATTCAGAGAGATTATGGAAATGATGATGCGAGCGAATGGATGTGTAGGAGATGGTTTGAGAAGTTCAGAAATGGAGACTTCAGTCTGAAAGATTATCAACGAACAGGATGACCAAATGAGTTAGATCAGTGGTTCTTAACCAGGGGGGCGCGCCCCCCTAGAAACAGGAATTTCTCTAATTGTATTTGTTATTCTCTTAACGAGAGCATGGGCTAATATTGAGAAGTTATTGAGAATGTTATTTTGATTGAAGGGGGGCGTGGAGGGAAGAACCAATTCCTAGAGGGGGCATGGTAGTAAAAAGGTTAAGAACCACTGAGTTAGATGAAGAGTTGCTGAAAGCAACAGTGGAGGAAAACCTAATGGTAACTGTAAGAGAACTTGGCCTGCAACTCGGTGTTAGCCATATGACCATTCATCATCATTTGAAGCTGTTAGGAAAAGTAATGAAAGTTGGAAAATGGGTTCCGCATGATTTGTCACAAGCGAATCTTCAACATCAAATCAATATTTGCACATCATTGCGTTCTCAGCAACTGCAGGCACCATTTTTTAATCGGATCATCACTAGGTATGAAAAATGGGTCCTCTATAACAATATTAAGTGTCAACATCAGTGGTTTAGCCATGAAACAAAGCCTGAACCTCACCCAAGGAATGGACCCCATCCAAAGAAAATTTTGCTATGCGTTTGGTGGGATATGCAAGGAAATATTAATTTTGAGCTTCTGCCAGATAACCAAACAATCACATATGAAGTCTACTGCTAACAACTCCAATGATTGAAGATGGAATTACAAGAAAAATGTCCTGCATTAATTAATCGCAGAGGTGTTCTATTCCACCAGGATAACACGTGCCCTCACACTGCTCGAATCACCACTGCCCAATTGAAGGCATTTGGTTGGGAAAAAATGCCTCATCCACCTTATTCTCCAGACATCGCACCTTCAGACTACCATTTATTCAGAAGTCTGCACCACCACCTACATGGACAAAAGTTGTAATCCAGGGAAGCTATCAAAAATGAAGTGATCACTTTTTTTTAACTCAAAACCAAGGGATTTCTTTGAATGTGGCATAAAAAACTTTTCTACAGGTGGGAGGAGGTTATAGAAAAAGAAGGGAATTATATTGATGATTAATTTGTCATTATGTCATTTAATTTTTCTTGTGAATAAACTAAAAATTCAAGCAAATTTGTCCTTATAAGTTCTTTAATTTTTGTTCTAAATGAGCTAAAAAATCTAGCAGTATATATGTGACAACCTTATACTAGGCTACTCCAGCTGTTAATTCAGGCAAATGATTGTATGCATATTCCAATTTGGATTAAAACACTGGAATAAAGTTTTTTTTTTAAGAGATGAGCTAATTTAAAAATAACATATGAACAATGTTTTGTTACTTTTAAAAAATGTTTGCCAAAACTACTCATTTATCTCTGTTCTTGTGTTGGCCTACATTTAGCTGAGCTAATAGCTAAATGTAGGCAGAGAAAGCAAAGCAAATTTAATGCATTAAATTCTTTAAATATAAAAGAGTATCAGGAAATCAGAAACTAATTTGCTTTTAATGAAAACATTTAAACTACATTATTTTGTCAAAGTCCATGATGTGTGATGGAGCCATATGTTTAATTTTGAGTGATGTATCCATCATCCCACTTCTAAATTCATGATTTTTAATAATTATTCTTTTCACAAGTTATTTCATCAATCAATATTATAGGCAGTCCATTTTATACCAGCCAAATTCAAACTTCTGAAATTATTCATCTCAACTGATCTCACTTTTGCCATTATACTCCACTCCACTCCATATAGTTTGTTTGCTGGTGTGACAGTTACATATGTTTTGATCGAAGTCTGAATAAAAGCAATATTACAGTAAAAATCCTGCAGTTAATCAGTTTTAAACAGTGCTAATATTGTGAGTTAATTCATAGTGCACAGTGGTGTGGTAAAAATCATGGCATAAGTAAAAAAGTAAATAAAAACAAAGTGATGTCAGCTATACAGCATATTTCCCCCCCAAGTGTTTCTTTGTGAAGGAAATTAGCTCCCCATCAAAAGTTCTACAAATACTCCCCATTATCCCCCGCAGCTACAGTCATGAGCACCAATTAGTGAGAAGTATACAGCATGCACCATCCCCCATCCCAGGAAGTAATGGAAAATACCTTCCCTTACTCAGTTTGAGTCAACCCCCACCCAGTACTTCCCATAAAACCCTTTTTGAGTCAATTTTTTGCACCAGCAGCTACCCTCTATCAGTAACATGGAAATAGTAAATAAATTTCTACAACTCTATGGTGTCTGGAATGATGCAACAAATGAGGCAAAAGCAATGAGGTGTGATCTCTACCAGTTGCTTTCCATTTCTGATGCCTAGAATGGGAAGGTGAAAAAATCTCCCTCATAATGAATGTGAAGTAACTTAATGGGATAAAATTTTTCTGCAAAAACTGCATGACTGAAATAAACACTTTTATGGTATTTAAGACAGAGAGAGACTACGAGAAGAAAATAAAAGAGAAAAGTGTGAATAAAGAGCAGAGGAAAACAGAAGAAACAAAGAAAGGGGTAGTAGAGATAAATCAAATACAGTCACACAACAAAGCCAAAACCATACAGGCAAAAGAGAGTATAAAGACAACAGATAGTATAAAGGTAATGAAGGACATTAGCATAAATAGCACAAATAGGAAAAGACAAGAGTGCAAATGAGAAAATGGAGTGAAACTGTCCCCCAATAAGGGGCAAAAAAACAAAGGCCCAAGTAAATATGGGGAAGGAACGATATGCAGATACTATATAAATGATAATTGCAGATATAAAAGAGGACGATGTGTATACGAACATCCCCCAATATGAAATTTCTTCTATAATAATGGTCATTATAAATTTGGAAACAGATGCAAATTCTACCACCCAGACATCTGCAGGACTTACGCAAAATATGGAACTTGCAAATAGGGGAAAAAATGCTACTATCAACATCTGATGAACCCAAAGGACAAAGTTGAAAGAACAATATTAGGAATAACAATAGGAACAGAATAAGTAAACAAAAATTTTTTCATCATCACAGACATGATACGGCTGCTAAATGTCATCCGACGCATGCAGTTGACACACCTGGAAACCCCCAACCCAAACTGCTTCTGTGCAAGAAGCTACCAGAACAGGTAGGTGGAAATGAATCTCTCTCAGAGGATCAAAGGGCAACTAAACAAGTGATACCAAAGGAAAATGAGGTAATTATTCGTTTTTTGACCCAGTCTCTTTTTATAATGAGAGCAAACTTTTCTGGTCAATTTTGAGATGTTCTGCACGAATCTGCCATCCGTTTCCTGTGCAAATGCCTAGTTTTCGAGATATCATCTCGAAAACTACGCATTTGCACAGGAAACGGATGGCAGATTCGTGCAAAACACATCAAAATCAACCAGAAAAGTTTGCATTTGTGCTAAACACAACCTAACTTAACCTAACAACCTCCTAACAACCTAACCTAACCAGTCACCTTATTTTTATTCACAGAAAAATTGCAATGTTCCAGCCACATGCTCTTAAAGATAGAAACAGTAAATCCACACTCTCACTTATTTTTTGATTTTTTTTACGGCACCTAAACATCTTTGAGTTGTCTCAAAATACAGGCAGCATTACATTTAGGGCAAATCACAGATGTTGGAATTATGCCATGATTGGAAGAAGCATCTAAACTTTTATCTTCATTGAGGCCAACAAGGGGATTAGGTCTTCAAAATCAAGTTCACAAGATTGACATGTCATGGTTCTAGAACAAAAATCACCAAACTAACAAATAACAGAAAGAAGTAGGCAAAATCAAGAAAAAGTAGCCAAAAATAAACAAAGTAACCTATAGTTGAATGAAAATCTCCAAAAAAGGTAGCCAGAATAAACAAATTAACCGAAATTTATATACATACATATTAGAAAGTAGAAAATATTTTTTTTATAAAAAAATATATTTTATACAAATTTGCACAAGGTAATATATATATTTTCTTATTCAGTTTTGATTGGTTATTCAATATAAATTGCTGTTATAGCTGGGTGTGACTGGGTCAAAAAACGAATAATAACCGAAAATTAACTTGAAATGCAGAAGGGGCAACAAAGAACCTAAATATTGTCCTGGCTAATATTCAAGGAATAATACCAAATCAATCATTCAACAAAGTTTCATACCTGAAAGGATTTATGGACAAAACAAGGGCAGACCGCATGCCTTACAGAAACTCATCTTAAGGATTGCCAAGGAAATTGTGAAACCTGTGAACATTGTATTGATAAGAAAAAGATAAATATAAAGGGTTTCAACCTACTGAGAGCAGATAAAACAGCAAGACGTAAAGGTGGCTGTGCTATATATATACATGAAAGTCATATGACAGATGGTAATAAATAAATCAAACAGCTTTGTGGAACACTTAGCAGTGAAAATTGAAAAACTGAATATGATACTGATAGTCATCTATAGACCTCCAAATACTCCAACCAAAAAAATTCTTGGGAGGCCATTGGATGATATCAGAAACCTAATAAAGGCCATAAACCCTCCACCCCCCAATATAATGATCTATGGGGACTTTAATTTCCCATTTATAAAATATAAAAAGGTGGATCGGAATATATATATATATATTTTTTTGTTTTGTTTTTTTTGTTTCAAAGTATGACCGCTCATGGCCACCAAAAGAAAGGTGGATAGCAGAGTGAACACAGGACGAAGACTATAAAACAGCTAACGGAAGTGAACAATAGACAGGGAGGAGGGGAGGGGAAAAAAAAAATAATAATAATAGAGTCACAACCGGTAAAGAAGTCGGGAGCGAAGGAGGAAGGAGAACAACCTGGTTACCGAAAAGTAGGGACCTTCCGATAGAATAGCGCCAAGCCTATCACAAGGCCTGATGCTCTCGAAAAAGGGAAAATACTCTGCGCGCAGCGCAGAGTAAAGCGGACACTCCACCAGCAGGTGGGCAACTGTGAGTAAGATGTTACAATCGGGACATCGGGGCACCCAATCCCCAGCCATCAAATGGCCATGGGTTAGGTGGGTGTGGCCAATACGGAGGTGGGCCAAAGCCACCTCCTTATGGCGCGACTGATGGAAGGAAGAGGCCCAACATCCCAATTTGGGTTTAATCTTGCAGAGTTTGTTATTTGTAGCGCCATCCCAGCAACTCTGCCACCAGGAGTGCAAAAACCTACGGAAGCCAGGGATATAATCGGAAAAGGGGAGGGACATGGGTGAAACCTGTAGTCGGCACGCGGAACGGGCAGCTCGATCGGCAGCCTCATTTCCAGCCACGTTAATATGTGCAGGAACCCAGCAAAATACCACTTCCTTGCCACCAGAGGCAACATGGATATGGCACAGTAGCTGCATTTGTCGGACCAGTGGGTGGACAGGGTCAAAACACTCCAGGCCATCCAGAGCACTGCGGGAATCCGAATAGATGACAAACGACCCATCCGGATGCTCCTGCACCACCTCCAGAGTGCTCAGAATGGCATAGAGCTCCGCCATGAAAACGGAAGCCTCATCAGGGAGACGGGTACATCGGGGAGCAAGGGCAAACGACTGGGGAACAGCCGCGGCCCCAACGCTCCCCGACGACCTCGAGCCATCTGTGAAGACCGCAGCACATGCAGAGTGACACACTGCATGCTGAAGGAACAGAGACAGAATCGGCCCTGCAAATGGGGCGCAATGCCCTACAGCACGCAACAGGGGTGCTCACCCAAGGTGCAACACCCCTGAAAGAGACCGGTATAATGGATGGAGGAGGAGTGCCCATACCATCGAGGAGGGAGGTCACCATGTCGGTGAAATACCAACCCCCATCCCAGCAGAACGCCCTCTCAACCACCTGGAACAGAGGAGAGGTGGGAAGACGGAGGATCCGGAGATAGTGCTTAGCAATGAGGAACGACCTCCGATCCTCCAAGGGAGGGATGTCGCACTCAACCTGCAGACTATCAACCGGAGAGGAGCGGAAGGTGCCAGATGACATGCGCAGTCCTCTAGAGAGGACCGGATCCAGTATCCGAAGGGCCGGGCGGGAGGCGGAGCCATACACCAGACTCCCATAGTCTAATTTTGACTGTACCAGGGACACGTACAAACGGAGGAGTGTCCGCTATCCGCGCCCCATGTAGTATGCGACAGATGTCCCAGCAAATCCAGGGTACGTCTCGCGGACTCGCGCAGCCGGCGAAGGT
Organism: Bathynomus jamesi; assembly: GCA_023014485.1. Lineage (NCBI taxonomy): Eukaryota > Metazoa > Arthropoda > Malacostraca > Isopoda > Cirolanidae > Bathynomus > Bathynomus jamesi. The sequence goes on from JAJOZX010004168.1 coordinate 305,684, forward strand.
GGGGAACCCAGCTCAAACGGCTGTCGAAAAACATACCCAGGAAGCATACTGATGGAACGAGGGCCAGAGGCTGAACCCCCGAGTGTAAGGTTAAAGGCCGGGATGGCGCCGGATCCCCGTCTCCTCGACGGAAGGAAGGCCACACACAAAGTCTTCGGGGAAGACAGCGTAAGGCCCACCGACGACGCCCAGCGTTCAACCCGATTGACCGCGAGTTGGACTTGCCTCTCCATGAGGGGGGGACTCGTCCCCGCGGCATAGACAGCCAGATCGTCTGCGTAGATGGAACAGAGCACCGAGGGCGGAAGGGCTCCCGGTAGCACAGACATAACCAGATTGAATTAAACAGGAGACGCTCAAAACACACCCCTGGGGCACCCCCTCCTCCTGAACATACAGGTCAGATAGGGCCGCCCCATTATGGACGCGGAAAGTGCGACAGCAGAGGAAGTTACGAAGAAACATGGGCAAAAAGCCCACAAAACCAAGAGACTTCAAATGGTCCATGACAACTCCCTAATGGGTCATGTCATAGGCCTTTTGGACGTCGAAAAAGACAGCCAGAACAAGATTCTGGCGGGAAAATGCCTCCCGTACATCATGGCCAAGGAGGAGAAGGGGGTCCAGAGTACCCCGAAATCAACGAAAGCCATACTGGGTCGGGGGGTATAACCCAAGCGACTCCAGTGTAAAGGAAAGTCAGATGGCCACCATCTTTTCAAGGAGCTTGCATAAGCAGCTCGTCAAGGCAATAGGCTGATAGCCTGCCACCTCCGCCAGATCCTTCCCCGGCTTAGGTATCGGGACCACAATCGCCTCCCTCCAACAGGAAGGGAACGACCCCTCAACCCACACCCAGTTGAAAAAATCCAGCAAGAAGTGCAGGGGCATCGGGTGCAGATTCCAAATAAAGTCATATGGAATGTCATCAGGGCCAGGGGCGGAAGAACGACAGGTTGCCAAGGCAGCCCGAAGTTCCCGCATCATAAAGAGACGGTTATAGGGCTCATTCCCAGGGGGCGGGAACGTGACCTCCGATAAAGGATGATCCGCAGCTGAAGGCGAACGGGAAACCGCAGCAAAAGCACCGGCCAGCCGATCAGCCACAGCAGCAGGATCCGAAAGGAAGCCATCCCCGTCCCGAAGGACAGGGCGACTGGCAGGGACCGGCTTCCCCTCGATACTACGTACCTTCCACCACACAGCAGCAGAAGGGGTAGATGAGGAAATGCCGGACACAAAAGCATGCCAAGAGGCCCGATGGGCCAACTTGAGAGTCCAGCGGGCGAAAGCCTTCGCCCGCCGCATCTCAATCAAGTGGTCCGCGCACCGGGTGCGGTGGAAGCGGCGCATTGCCCTCTTCCTCTCGCACACTGCCTGGTGACATGCTGGAGTCCACCACGGGATGCTACGCGTCCGCGGGTTACCGGAAGATCGAGGAATACAGTCCTCCGCGACGCTCATCACCACCCGCTCGAACTCCAAGCTCTCATCCAGAGAGCCAAAGCTCAATACCGAACGGACAATGACGGAATGAGCTCTGAAAGATGGCCAGTCAGCCCACGCAAGGCACCACCTCGGTCGAGACGAGACGCCCGGCTGCGGTCCGACCGGCTCAAGACAGACTGGGTAATGATCACTGCCATAAGAGTCCCCCAACACCTTCCACGAAAAATCGAGTAAGGCATCGAGGGACACCAAGGAGAGATCAATACAGGTAGATGAACCCGTGGGTTCGTGGAAGTAGGTAGGTTCGCCGGAATTGAGGCACACAAAGGAAAGTTCCTCCATTAAGGAGAGCAACATACCAGCAACATTAGTCAACCGGACATCTCCCCAAGCCGGGTTGCGACTGTTAAAGTCCCCGAGGAGGAGAAACGGTCGAGGCAGTTGCAACACCAGCTCGCGAACCGCGTCGCGAGAAGGAGGGTCATGAAGAGGAATATAAATCGAGCGGGCAGTGTACTGGTGATCTAAAAAGAGCTGCACAGCCTGCAAGGAAGTACGAAGAGGCACACCTCGTGAGGGTAATGAATGGTGTACATAAATCGCTGCACCCCGCCAGCGTGTGCGCTCATCCGGGGTGCAAGGGAAGCCAACATAGCCAGAGAGACGAGGGAGCCCACGTGCAGCCAGGATAGTCTCCTGGAGACAAACACAGGAAGGCAAGGTTCTCCCAGTTAGCTAAAAGCCCCCTACAGTTCCAATGCAAAATGGAACTGTAAGGGGAAGAGGCATTATAAAAAGCAGAGAAGGCAGAGAAATAGCCACGGACCAAGCTGAGCAGCAAACTCAACGGTCCGTAACCAGGGATGGAATCGGATTCCCCGACTCACCCCGAACGGTGGGGGTAGGGGCCACCGACCTCGCAGCTGCTTCACCTGTAGTAGAACGAGAGGTAGAAAGTGGAATAGGGAGTTCAGAGTGGGGCTCCCCTGAGGGGGGGAGATGACGAGACAGGCCCAGCTGAAACCCCCGGCTCCCCACCAGAGGGGGGCTGGGGAAAACCAGATGCTCTAGGGCTCGTCACACCAGACAAGTGCTGACAGGGAGGGGAGGAAAGGTCCACCACAGGTGGGAGAGGTAGATCCAGGAGAGAGACCCGACCACTCTCAGCAGGAGCCGAAGGGAGAGAGACTCCATGAAGAAGGGCCAGGCTCCTCTCGACCGGGTCCACCATTGGAACCGAGTCAGTAATTGAGGGTGTCATGGGGCTGTGTACCTCAACCGACACCCGGACACTAGTCGGGGCACCGAGAGGCGACGCCTCACCAGCCCTCCGTATAGGAGGGGGAGTCCCGAGCAGACCAGGAGCGGCGCGCCGCTTCCCTTCTGGTGAGGAAGGGGAAACAGGGCGAGCAGCGGTCATGATCGGGTCTGGAGGACTCCGACTTCGACCCCCGGCGAGCTTCCTCCTCCCCTTCGGGGCATCACTTTCCCCACCTGAGAGACGAGTAGGCAAAGATGCAGACCCCAAGGCCGGAGAGGGAGAAGGGGCACTTGTAGGCAGGGAATCAGATGGGATGTCTGAAAGTGAGGCAGAGAGACAAAAAGGTCCTGTGGCGCCAGGAGGACCACCAACCCCCGGAACTTCCAGGGGGGGCACCACTCCGGTAGGCACCGGGGTGGCACGGGAGGGGCCAGAGGACCCGCCAGAGCCAAGAGCCGCAGCATAGGACAACCCCCGCCACGGCTCCCGGTCACGGACTCTATCACGCGCCTCCCACGCACTAAGGAATTTGGTAGTCCTTAAGGACCACACCTCGAATTCAAACTTGAAAATGGTGCAGTCCCGAGAGGAGGAAGGGTGGGCCCCCGAGCAGTTCGAGCACAGTGGGGGGTTCGTGCACGGGGTAGGGTGCGCAGGCCCACTGCAGCAGACACAGCTTACCTTCACGGTGGCAAGCAGAGCTAACATGGCTGAACCAGTTGCAGCCAAAGCAGCGAACCGGGTCAGGCACATACGGCCGCACCAAAAACTCACATGACCAGCAATCACCCATGCCCCAGAACACCTGGGCCAGAGGCACAAGGGAGTCAAAGGTCAGGAGCAGACGAGCAGACGGGGTCAGAGCACCATCCTGGTGTGACGAAAAGTGGAAGACCTTCGGCACCCCCTGGGGGGCAAGATCCTCCTGCAACTCACCAACCAGGATTGACAGCAGACGGGAAGCAAAAATGGTGCCCTGACAGCTATTCAATTGCGGATGGGGAGTCACAGAAACTCTGCAACCCAAAACATCCTGCAACTGTAGAAGGGACTCAGTCACCGAAGAACAGGACTTCAAAAGAAGAGACCCATCCCTCAGACGGCGGATATCATAATGACAGGGAACTCCCACCATCTTAAGACGCTGAAACACCCGTTCCGAGTTACCTGGAAGGGAGCCAGCGGAAGGGAGGAGAACAAGGAACCTGTCCACTGGACAGAAATTGACAGCAGGGACAGGTCCATGTGTAACAGTAACCGAGAGTGGGTGAGAGAACGAGGGCCACGAAGACCCTGCCCTACGGCCACCACGAATCCGGCCACGAGAGCGAGATGCCGCAGAGGACGAGAGGGGGCCATACGGCTTGAAGGTCAATCCAGTGGAGGCAGAGGCCACTGAACGACCAGAAGTAGAAGTCTTATCCAAATCCAAGGGGGTGCCAGAGTCGTCAACAAGAGGGGATTTAAGTTTTGAAATTGAACCCATAAACATATATATACACACCACGACATGGGGGGCACAAGAAAAGACCAGGAGCAAGCAAAAATGTTGATGGCTCTCACAAATGAGTTTATGCTGACACAGGAGATAACAGAAAATACCAGAAAATTTAACTGCCTAGATCTGGTATTCACAAATAACACAAACTTGACTAATGATATAAAAATAACCCAACCATTATCTCAGACCACAACTTAATCAAGATATCAACAAATATGGCAACAACATTAAAAGTCAATACACATATTGAGGGAAGAAGAAAATTTGGTGCCTTTAACTTAAACTCCAAGACTATAAATTGGAAAGCAATCAGATTGCACATAGCCCAAATAGAGTGGAGAACAGTTTTTAGAGAACAAAACAACTGAAGAAATGCTAAGAACCTTGGAAGAAAAGACAGAATTTTAGAAAAATATGCTCCAAAATCACAGCCAAAAGGAGAAGAGCTGGCTAGAGAGGCAAAAGAGAAGAATATTCTGCAAAAGAAAGAGACTGGAGGCAAAATTAGCCAACTGCAGAGATAATGCCAGGAAAGTAATACAAGAAAAACTGGAGGGTATTGATAGGGAAATACAAACCCTGATAAAGGGCCATACAGAAAGGAAAGAGGAAAAGGTGGTAGAAGCAATAAAAGAAAATCCAAAATATTTCTATAGCTATGTAAAAAGGAAAACAAAAATGTGCACCACTATTCGGCCCTTAACCCTTTCACGCCAAACTTTTTTTTAGGGTTAAGTCTAAATGTGTGTATTTGAAATGGTACATATTCAACCCAGTCAGCATGAAAGGGCAAAGGAAGAGAAATAATGAACTGATGATCTGAAAGAAATATCTGAAACATTGAGAGCCCAGTATGAATCAGTTTTCAGTACCCCAAGTGAAAATGATACCTGACATCAATGTATTCTATGAAGAGAAATTGCAAGGAGAGTGTATAACATACTTTGATTTTACTCCAGATGTAGCGAGAGCTATAGGACAAATGAAACCACATTCAGCTGCAGGTCTGGACAAATGGAATGCATTATTGATTAAAAACTGTGAAAATTAAATAGCTACACCTTTATACTGGATACGTAGATCACCAGACACTGGGGAAATACCGAGCATCTTGAAAAGAGCAAACACTGTCCCTATGTATAAAGGAGGGGATAGATCTCAAGCAAAGAACTAGACAAGTGTAATTGATGTCCCACCTCACCAAAGTATTTGAAAGAATAGTTAGAGAGAAAATTTACGATTTCTTGGAGACACTGGAAAGATTCAATGAAAAAAAGCATGGATTCCAATTGGGAAGATCATGCTTATCAGAACTTTTAGAGCATTATAACAATATCCTAGATGCACTTGAAGGCAATGAAAACTATGATGTCATATACACAAATTTTACTAAAGCTTTCAACAAATGTGATCATGGTATAATAGCACATAATAAAATGAAATATATGGGAATAACAGGCAAAGTGGGAAAATTGATCTACAACTTCCTCACAGAATGTCTACAGGTCATCAAAATTCAAGGTATATCAGAATCAGAAGAATGTGGCTCAGTACCCCAAGGTACAGTACTGGCCCCACTCCTTTTCATTATCATGCTAACAGACATAGACAGCAGAGTAAAGAGCAACACTATAGTAACATCCTTTGCAGATGATACAAAGATCAGCAATGTAAATGAAGTGGAGGCCTTGCAGAGGGACACAAACAAAATATACAAATGGTCAGAAGACAACAACATAACATTTAACAGAGAGAAATTTCTGCTCTCGAGATATGGTAGAAATGAGGACCTTAAACAGGCTGCATATTATGCTCCAGATAGGAAATTCAGAGAAGCATGAAACTGATTAATCTAGGGGTAATAATGACCAATGATGCAAAATTCAAAACACAAAATCAGATAGCTATAAATAAAACAAAAAGAGTCGCAGGACAGGTACTAAGAACATTCAAAAGAAGGGACAGAACAGTAACAATTCATCTGCTAAAAACACAGAGTATACCAAAACTTGAAAACTGCTCAGTCTTGATATCCCCATATAAAAAGGAAAAAACTAATTGACAAGAAGAAACAGACATTTCACAGCAAAGAGTGATGGCTGCAAAGAGCTCAACTACTGTGAAAGACTATGTAAACCAAATCTGTACTCCCTGGAAAGGAGAGAGGTACACCATAATCTATATATGGAAAAATGATGAAAAAATGGTACCAAACCTCAAACTAAACCCGATTATCTTTCAAACAATACTGGAAAATAGAAAGGCAAGATGTGTAGTATTCCCAAATTAAAGGCCTGACAAGGGACCTCTTCAACACTGAAGGAAAATAGCTTGGTTGTCAGGGGACCAAGACTTTTTAACCAGCTTCCAAAGGACCTCAGAAACATTACAGGGGTCAAAGTTGAAGTCTTCAAGAGAAGACTAGATGCCTGGCTCAGGATGGTACCAGATGAGGCGGGTGTACCTGGCTGTGTATGGTGGAGAGGGTAAGAAAGCAACTCACTCCTCCACCAATCCAGACCAAGAGGTGGGGCCACCAGCTTTACCTTTATGTGAAGAGAAACCATCACACAGAATAGCAATGAGGTTAACTACAAAGTAAAACCAGAATTTCATATCCACACAGTGTTAACACTAATAAATATTCATGTAAATTAATTGTTGCATCTATATTAAAGCATTTCCTTTCCTCTAAGGCTTTTATTGCAACCATGACATACTTTGCTTTTTAAATCCCAATGTTCTCATACCTCTTTTTTTCAGTCAAACACCAAAATTTCTTTATTCATTTTAACAACACATTCTAACTCTTTTATCAATGAGAATAGTCTTTGATTTACACTTTCAATTATCTTTAATACATATAAAAAATACTTGCCATTACTCTCCACTTTATTCTCTGATCTACCCAGAAGCACCACGTCATCAGCATATGTAAGATGTAACAATTATATCACATTCACATACATTCAGATATACTGCCCTTTCTAACATTCTTGCTTTCATCACCTGCATTACCCCATCCATGAAGGGAAGGGAATGAACATACCCCAATTTAAAATTAACTAATTATTGTAAATATGGTTGTCATTGACATTACTTCTTGTAACACTCCTCAAATTATCAACTTTGTAAGAGAACATTTCTAATTTAATTTACATATTTGAATCCTAATACAAGGGAATATGAAAATTCTCCCAAAGTATTATTTTAGAGATAAATTTATTAATGATTGGAGAGGAAATATACGAGTAAAAATTCAAAATTTCAGTGACATCTTATTAATGTAAATCTATAAAACTTGCATCTCATTCTGAAGTTATGCTACTTTGAGGTATTTTAGGGTACACACTACAGACCATCTAACATTTAAATGCCATTCTATTCTGTAAAATAGTGATTTAATAGTGGATTTCATGACGAAATCTCTACTGAATTGTTCGTAGTCAGATAGGAAGATAGATAGATAATATAAGGTACTAAAGAATAACTACTTTCTTTACTTAATCAGTGAAAATATACAGAACTGAGCAGATAAGTATCAAATTGGCTTATTTTAGCAAAGGTATACAAAAGTAGAAATAGTGTTGCAAAAACAAAAAAATTCTCCCTATTCAATAAAAATACATTTAAATAGAAAATAAGTATATAGTTTCAGTAGATTACTTTTTATATGTTGCAAAAATGTATAAAACATGCAATTTATTTATTTAATTATATATAAAAACAGACTTTCCTTTGATTAAATTATGATGTACAGGCTACAGCAAATGCTTAGTGACTTTTTTCAATTCTTTATATATTTCAAACAAAAATATAAAATAAGCGAGAATGATTGTTAAATGTTATACAGAAATCTTTTCTCGCAAGCAGGTAGAAAATTGTAAAAGATTTTATATATGTTAGTGTTAAGCCTAGGCTCTAGAGTGGTGTTTCTCAACTTTTTCTCCACTGTCGTCCCCACCTTTTGACAAAAAAATTCATGAACGACTTCCCCTAAATCAGGGGTGGGGAACCTGTGGCCTTAAGGCCGCATGCGGCCTTTTGAGGTACTAGTTGCAGCCTTCTGCCTATTTGACATTTAGAATTCATACCGTACGATAATGGACAGCAACTGATACCCCTTTAGGGCTTTAGGCTATTTCATTAGATCATGGTTTCAGCTTCACTGCTTCTTACACATACAAGCCTTCTTTATGGCTTGAACAATAGGAAATATGGCAACGTTGCCAGTTGAAACTGGCAGAGTTGCCTTACGGCTTACGCCCTTACCTATCGACGATCAACTCGACTGGCTGACTGGATGACAGTTACTGACGATTCTCCAATAGTGACACGCAAGCTTGTTTCCTTTAAAACTGTAAATCTTTGATCAATTCGTGTACCATTTTTATTTAAAAATCTTCTGGTACCCAAATCATGTCAAATACTGTGAAAAGAAAATTAAAGGAAGAGAACAGAGTATTCCATGAAGAATGGGAATTGCAATATTTCATAGTTGCTGAGAAAGATAAAATGATGTGTTTGCTCTGCAATGCCATAATTGCAACAGTGAAGAAACACATTGCATATCAGCATTATGCAACTCATAAGAACCACAAGTATGCTATATTGGAAGAAGAACCCCGAAAGTCTGCACTTACGATGATGAAACTTCAAAAGCAGCAACAGCAGCAAGTATTTAAAACGATGTCAGGCCTAGGGACTGAAATCACTGAAGCAACTTATAAAGTAGCATATATACTTTGAAAAAGAGGTAAGCCATATAGTAATGTGGAAATCATAAAAGAATGCATTGTTGAAGTTGTAGCCTCTTTAGATTCAGACAAGGTTAACAAATACAAACAACTACCTCTTTCAAGAAGGACCATAACTGATTGGCAACATGAATTAGCCCTCAATGTAACTGAACAACTTCATACAATATGCCAAAGCGAAAATACTTATTATTCGATTGCCTTGGATGAGTCCACTGATATTACTGACTCAGCGCAAGTGTCATTTTTTATTCGTGTTAAAACTGCAGATTTTCAATGCTACGAGGAGTTACTGGCTTTGGGTACCCTTACGGGGAAGACACGTGGAATTGACGTCTTGTCTCTCTTCAAAGAAAAATGCCATGAAGCGAAACTGAATTTATGTAATTTAGTAAGTGTATGCACAGATGGTGCAACTTCCATGAGAGGAAAATGTGCAGGATTTGTTGCGCTACTACAAAAAGAACTGCCAAATCCAGATAGCTTGATTTCCTTTCACTGTATTTTGCATCAACAGAATCTCTGTGCCAAATCTACTGTTTTAAGTGACATATTAAGTAAAGTTATACGTATTGTGAACTACATTAGAGCAAATACATCACGACATCACCAGTTTCGCAATATGCTTATGCTTGTTGATGAAACATTCAGTGTGGATCTTCCGTATCATTCTAAAGTGTGCTGGTTGTCACAAGGGCAAGTCTTTGAAAAACTTTTGTCTTTGCGAAAACAAATCACAAGATTTTCTGAGGAACTCAATGAACCATGTGAATTGTCAAAAAAGGATTTCTGCAGAAATGCTGCATTTTTGCGTGACGTAATGTCAAAGCAAAATGACCTGAATATTTCTTTGCAAGGTAAAACTAAATCCATATATGAAATGTGGCAAAAAATCCAGGCTTTTCGGAGGAAGCTGCACTTTTTCAAAACTATCCTTACCCAATCGGAACTTTCAGCTGAACACTTCCCTGAACTGGCAAAGGTAATTGATGAAGAAGATACAAGCAAATCATTAAGGGAATGCGATATGAAAGAATACACAGCTGTCCTAGACTCCCTGATTGAAGAATATAAAAGATTTGAAGATTTTGAGAAACATGACTTCACACTGAAACTAGCTTTCCAACCACACCTGGTTGATGTCTCCAAAGCACCTGAAGATTTACAGATGGAGTTGATTGAGCTATTAGAAGATAATATCCTTAAGTCTCTATTTGATACTAAGAAGGATCCTATTGAAATATGGAAAAATGGCGTTGAATACCCACGTCTGCGCTAACATGCTCGTCGAATGTTGCCTTCTTTCGGCGCAACCTACTGTTGTGAATCAACGTTTTCATATGTGACTCAAATCAAAACGCACTTGAGATCTCAGATGACGAATATTCACCTGGAGGACCAACTAAAACTACGGTCAACGATATTGGAACCAAATGTACGACTCTTGTCCCGCAATAAGCAGTCACAAAAAAGTCATTAAATGGTTTATCACTTTTTCACTTAATATTAACATCATTTCATTTAATATAATTTTTCACTTAATATTAGTTCTATTGTTAATTATTCACCCCCCAAAAATAAATGTGCACTTGCTGAATTTTTTATTTATTATAAAAGCCCTCACGTATTATCAAGTTTGATTTGAAATTAATAAATATGTAGATTGTAGACTAAAATATGACATTTTATTGTACTGTATATGTTAAATTCTCAGCATGCGGCCTAATAGGGTCTTGGTTAAATGAAATGCAGCCTTCCAATGAAAAAAGGTTCCCCACCCCTGCCCTAAATGATAAGACAGGACATACATAAACTATGAAAACAGCTCCTAAACCACTTCTCATATGATGGAAAACTTGGTAAGGGGTGGATAATTTATCCATTCAATGAAAGGGTGGTAGAGTTTGGTAAACTAGCAGCAAACCTACATGATAAATTGATTGAACTACTATTGACAAGATACAAAAGTTGTCACTCCCATCAGAAGAATTATGTATATTTTGAATAGCATGGAAAAGTGATTATGCACAAATGGTGTCTTAAGCATTGAAAGTTTTAATTCTATTTATAACCTCATACTTGTGCAAAGTGGGCTTCTCATCAGTGGTTTCAATAAAAATAAAGCCATGAAACTGACTAAATGTTACTTTGTGTTTTAGTCTATTCAACCAAATATACAGTACCTGCAAAGAGTAGCTAACTGGTTAGAAGAATGGCTTCGTGCTAGTAGTTAATGGTAGTGAATCAGGGTGGTTAGAGTAAGTAGCAGTGTCCCACAGGGTTCAGTGTTAGGCCCATTGCTATTCATAATTTACATTAATGACATAGATGTAAGATTGACTAGTAATGTGTCAAAATTCGCGGATGATACTAAAATAGGCGGTAAGGTTAACGATAGAAATAGGATCCAAGACGATGTAAATAGGATTATGGAGTGGACAGATAAGTGGCAGATGCAATTTAACATAGACAAATATAAAGTTTTGCATATAGGTTCTCGCAACAATAATTACACGTACACGATGGATAATAGGGAGTTAGCAAGCGTTGATGAGGAAGTAGATTTAGGCATACGCGTATCTAAGGATTTAAAGGTTAGGAACCAGTGCCTGGAGTCTTGCGCAAAAGCTAATAGGATGTTACGCTTCATAGCGCGTAATTTCGAATTTAAATCGAAGAATATTATATTGCCCCTTTACAAGTCCCTAGTCAGGCCTCATTTACAATATGCAGTTCAGTTTTGGTGCCCGTACTTGCGTGAGGATATTGATAGGTTAGAAAGGGTTCAACATCGTGCCACAAAACTGATTCCATCATTGCGCAACAAGCCTTATGAAGATATGAAGATAGGATTAACCCTTTCAGTGTGTGTGGTAAACTATGTTTACCATAAAAAAGCCTGACTCAGGACGCATGGTAAACTATGTTTACCATTAAAAATCTTCTCTCAGAACGCATGGTAAACATTGTTTTCCACGTTTACTAAACAGTCTATGAACCCCCTCATTCCTATTAGAACAACGTAGTTAGTTCCCTGACTAATATTAGACATCAATATGGTGGTATTTGGCATCTTTTTTTATTTTCTGACTCTCAGCTCACCAGTGGGGTGAAATAGATTCCCCCAATCAGTTCAGCATGGCATCCACAAGCAGTAATAAGCGTAAAAAATCCTCTCTAGATGAGAATGATATAAATGAATATCTCTCAATGTATTCTGAAAGTGATATAGAATATGAAAGTGAGGATGACTGGGCACAAGATAATGTACGGAATATTATACAAAACACATCAAGTAGTGACGATGATGAAGAAAATGTGGTGCTTTTCGAAAGAGATCTGCCTAAAGCAACAAAATCTAGGGAGAATTTTGAATGGCAGGAAATTGGTGAAAATATAGGCTGTACCAGAGGTGGGTAGCAGTTTACTGGTGAAAATAAAGTGCTTTTCAATGGTCAAACTCATACGATGTATGATGTTTTTTGTGAAGTTTTTCCCAAAGAAGTAATTGAGCTAATGGTTACAGAAACAAACAAATATGCAACTCAATTTCTGGCTGCTACACCTAATCTGAAATCAACATCTCGGTATAGTACATGGGTCCCAACTACGTTTACAGAAATGAAGCAATTTATAGGGCTTTTACTTCTCATGGGTATTATACAAAAACCCAAGATAGGTATGTATTGGTCAACCGACAGTTTTTATGCTACTCCAGTATTTACAGCAATCATGAAAAGAGACAGATTTACCAACATTCTTTTTTGCATTTTGCTGACAATGCAGATGAGATGTTGAAGGAAAGAGGGGGGAAGATGGTGAAATTGCATGACTTTATTGAGTTCATGACATCTGCTCTTGAATCAAAATATTCAATTTCTCAGAATCTAAGTTTGGATGAATCTTTGTTGCTGTGGAAGGGCAGACTCAGTTTCCGCAATACATAAAAACAAAAAGATCACGTTTTGGGATAAAAAATTTCAAACTTGTGGATAAAAATTGCATTACTTTGAAATATAAAATATATACCGGGACCATGGAAACTGTTGCTGATTTTTCTAAGACTGAAAGTATTGTAGTAAGTATGATGGAAAAATATTTAGGAAAAGGTCGCAACATCTTTACTGATAACTTCTATACATCACCAAAACTATACAAATACCTTAGTGATAATAAAACTGGCGCTGCAGGAACTGTTAGAAGTAATCGTAAGGGCTTATGCCATGCTATGAAAACTATGAATATGGCAAAAGGAAAAAAACTTGATTTGAGACTCCTGAACTGCTTTCCCTTGTGTTTCATGACAAGAGAAGAGTTTGCATGCTCTCCAATTACCATTCGAACAGTGATGTGACAGTAACACGTAGGTCAAAGGAAGGTCGAGTCGAAAAAACCATTCCAGCTTGCGTACATGAATACAACAAACATATGGGATATGTAGACCGAACAGACCAAATACTGCATTATTACTCTGTCCCAAGAAAGTCTCTAAAATGGTATAAGAAGCTGGCAATGCATTTGATTCAGGTCCGAGTACTAGATGCTTGTGGAATTTATAATCTTATAAAAAAGGGAAAAGTTCCCTTTCTAGACTTTTGCCATAAGATTATAAAAGGACTGACATCTGCAGATGAACCTAACTTGAAGAAATCAGTAGTTCCAAGACTAGTTGGAAAACATTTTACCAAGAAAATTACATCAAATTCTGAACGTACCCGAAGACCAACAAAGAGATGCAGGGTATGTTATGCCCATGGGATAGAAAAACGAGTACGTTTTCAATGTGAGACATGCCCCGATACCCCAGGGTTATGCGCCGAACCACGTTTCAAAATTTATCACTCAACATTTAACTTTTAGTTAACTAAATAAAGATAATATCTCTATTTTATTTCATTTTAACCTTTATTTTTTTGTTACCCATGAAAAACTGAAAATATTATTGATAGAAAACCTATTTTAAAGGCAAACAAAAGACGAAGCAACAAAATAATTCAAGTTTATTTTCTGGCGCATTTATACGCACAGCTTTCGTTCTGGGGTATTAGCGTGGCACGCACAGGGCGTATCAGAATGGGACGCAGTGAAAAGGTTAGAGTTAGACCTGTATTCACTCAAAACTAGGAGATTAAGGGGGGAGCTTATTAAAGTTTTCAAAATCATTAATAACCGATAATGTAAATTTTGACAAATTGTTCACTTTCGATAATAGTAATACTCGTAATAATGGATTTAAGTTGCGTGACAGACGTTTCATTACTAATATCGCTAAAAACTTCTTTACGTTTAAAGTAATTGATAAATGGAATAATCTTCCTGCGTCAGTTGTTCATTCTACCAGCGTCAATGTGTTTAAGAACCGTCTTGACAGACATTTTACAAATATTAACGTTGTTTAAAATAAAAAAAAATTAGTCACAGGAGCTCTGGGGGTGGTGGTCGAGGATGAGTCTGTTGACGATTAATGCCAGCGTGTGATGCCAGCTAAAAAAAAAAAAATTAGACTAACATGAATGTAGATGTAGCTCGTAGCGTAAACTAACCCACTTTTTGTTTAAGTTCACCTACTTTTTTTTTTTTTTTCTTATCCTCTCTTTACTTTTCATGTCTGTAACACTCTTTTCTTGCATGTTTGTAGTTTGCATGGTATGACAATGAGTTAAGACTGTGTTTGCATGGTTTGTAAGCATTCTTATTTTACTTCTTTTCATCTTTCACCCCTCTCCTATTTTCTCTGACTATTTTTCTGACTTGTCAGCAGTGGCCAGCGGATAATGATGGTGTCTTTTTTCTCTTTTTCTGAATGAATGTTAACCCACGAGTGATAGGTATTGCTCCTCACTTAACCCCTTATTCTCTTCTCTTCTCTTAACCCCCTACTCTTTCCTTTCTCTCGGGCTAACCTTAGAGTGGATCTTAGGGTCTTTGTTAGCCTTAGCTCCTGTAGATCCCTAAAATATGTTTTTTAAACTTTTATAACCATTATTTCATGCAGACATACTTTCTAGTATTTTGTCATATCTCCTTTCACCCTTTCTACTTCCTTTATGCAGTCAGGCATTAACAGAGAAAGTTTCTCACAGTATTCTGGAGTTATTTCTGTGCACCACAGTGATTTCAGGGCTTCTTGCAATTTTTGGAGCTAACTGGTATCTCTATCTTGAAGCTTATTTTTGATGATTGTCCACATATTCTCTGTGGGATTCATGTCTGGGCTATTACCAGGCCAGTCTAACACTTTCACTTTTTTGTTTTTAAGCCCCACCATGTTGAAACCATGCACCAGAGTGAATGTTCATGAATGTCAGTAAATGGTTGTTCAGTATATTTATGTATATTTCCCCATTTATTCTTGTGTTATGTGGCAAAAAATACAAACCTCCACAACCAAACCTTAACACTGGAAGGGTGCTTTACAGTTTTTACAGTGTATTTGGGGTCCATCTTGTTACTTCCTGCTGGTCTTCTAACAATTCCAGGGCTAAATGAAAATGTTTTGAAGGTAGATTCATCACTAAACAAAACTTCTTTCCATTGTTCTGGTTTCCAATTTTCATACTTAGAAAATTCAATATTTTTTCTTCATACGTGCTGTCAACAACAGTTTTTGGCTGGATGCCTTGCTGGCAGTTTTAGGTCCTTTTGGAGATGTTCTTGAATGGTCCGAATAGAGACATGTCCAAGGAGTTCAGGATTGTCATCAATTTTCATGCAGATATCGTAGGATTAGCTAACATCACTCATTTCATGATTTTATCTGTATGACAGGTAAAGAATGACAATCCTGAACTCCTTGGACATGTCTCTATTCATACCATTCAAGAATGTCTCCAAAAGAACCTAAAACTGCCAGCAAGGCATCCAGCCAAAAACCATTGTTAACAGCATGTATGAAGAAAAAACAGATTGAATTTTATAAGAAGTATGAAAATTGGACACCAGAACAATGGAAAGAAGTTATGTTTAGCGATGAATCTACTTTCAAAACATTTTCATATAGGCCTGGAATTGTTAGAAGACCAGCAGGAAGTAACAGAATGGACCCCAAATACACTGTAAAAACTGTAATTTAGCACCCTCCCAGTTTTATGGTTTGGGAGTGTTTTTCTGTTTATGGTCTCAGAGGCTTGTATTTTTTGCCACATAACACAACAATGAATGGAAAAATGGAAAAAAACTATGGAAACTATGGAAACTATGGAATGGAAAAACTATGGGGCAACTCTGAAACTTGAACACTCTTGGAGTTAGAGATAGTTAAGAGTCGAGACTTCTTTCTTAACTAATGGCTATTGGAGCTGACATAAGAAGTGTAATCTTTCAACAAGATGGGATGACTTCCCATGATGCCATTGCTGTTTGCAACTTTCTAGATGCAACCTTTCCTCAATGCTAGATAAGCTGATAGCATGGTCACCACAATCACCTGATTTAACCTCTTTGGATTTCTATCTGTGGGAGTGTTAAAACACTTGTGTATTGTGATAAACTCTGTAGAGTGTAGACTGGCAAAACTCCAAACCTCATTCAAAGAAACAGAGGTCAATAGATCCATTCTGCAAGAGCACTTAATTAATGCCCTAATGAAGTTTGGGTATTGAACACACATTATAGTGACAAATGACATCATCATGTAAAACATTTTCTAAACTTGACCAGTTGGGAAATGTAAACAACCATATACATATTGATTAATGATTAATAATATGAAAAGTGACCAATTATTTTTGTACCCTTATTTCTTGGACTCACTGTATATCCAGCAATAAGAATTAATATGATCCTAAGCCAGGTCAAAAGGTTTTTTTCTTTATATTACTTAATAATTTCATCACTTATAGATTTATATTTAAAAAATAAAATTACCTTTGACCAACAATTAAAGAAAGTTGAATTTTTTAAAAAATAATAATAATAAAAGACCTACCCCAAAACAATAAGTTGCATCACTTAGTAAAAATACACACACACACACACATTGGCAAGGGTGTTTTAACAGGCCTGGTTAAAACCTGGTTGAATGATAGGGTAAAACCCTGGTAAAACCCTGTCATCAAATGCAAGTCTTAGTGACAATTTCACATATATGCTAGGATCGGTTTGCCAAGGTTCGGTTTCAGTAGAACCCTGTGGCTTTTACTAATGGTTGTCAGTTGAGAAGCACTTGTGAATAAGGTGCACCCAGAAAATGATATGCTATCTCTGTTACAAATGCAGCTTTTATCTTTACAATAATTTCACTTTTTATTAATTAGTAAGTCATATTCATACCTAACACATTTCATTCTGATTTCTGGGGGTTGTCTGGGGATAGGCTAGGTGGGATTTAGCCTACTGGGTACTGCAAACTAGGGAACTCATTTCCCTTAACTTCACATATAAGACACAGGGTGATTTTCAGAGACTTTATAAGAAGTGTCTTTTATCATGGCATAAAATATAAGTAAATCTGAATTTCATGTTAAACCCATCCATACCTCTTCTCCAAGCTTCCTTACCACCCTGTTTCATAGTTTTCCAGGAAGCAACCCAGGAGTCAACAGTGGTGGGAGGGTGAACAGGACATTGGTCAGACTCTCCCAGGGAGAAAACACCACCAGAGCAAGAAGGAAAGTGATAGGGCATACAATATCCAAGCACCAAAGCATTTCCCATGGCTAGAGAATACAGGCCAGGCATGATCTATCAACACACCCATCAGGAGACCCAAATATCTAGGGAGGATTGAGGCATTCCATGTCAAGTGTACACACTTTTTGGTGATTTCTGCCACTCATCTCACCGATTTTAATGATTTTTGGTGTGGTAGTTGGGTATGATGAGTAATGAAAGGTGACCAAATTTTAGCTACTTGGGTCAAATAGTTTGGGAGTAATGACCCCCTAAATTTGGGGTCAGCAGTGTAACCTAGTGATTTTAGGTCATTAGTCAGGATCTAATGGATGGATTTTAATGATTTTGGTGTCAAAATGCTCAGAAGACAGCAGAATAACTTTAATTTTCTGCACAGTGTGTGTACATTCCATTAAAAAAAATTGCATTTACATTTCACCTTTGACCTTGACCTCAGGTCAGAGTTCAAAATTCAAGGTCATGAAAATTGGCATAAGTAAAGACCTTTAGATGAAGCATATTCAAGCAAAAAATTGGTGGGATCTCCATGGGTTTGCTTTCCACAAGCATTTGAAATTGTGCATATTAAAAATTTTGAGCATTTTATTAAAATAACTTCGCAAATAGTTCATATATATGTATGTATATAAATATATGTATATATGTATAAATATAGCTACATTCATGGTTTGATAAATAAACTGTATGTATTAAGATTTTTGCAAATATTAAGGTATTTGCTGCTCTAAAAGAACAATAATTTTCATCACAGTACCTATATAACTTGTATATTTAATCATGTTAAATTTGTGTGTTCAGGTTTTGACTATATGCTGATAAAATGTCATCAAAATATTGTTGTGATCCATTCAATTCCCACAATAAATTAAAATCTTCTGATCTTTAGCCTGCTTTGCAATCACTGATAGAAAAATTTCCAAATCATTTGAAGCCAGGCCAAAAGTTATGTTCATGCAGAAAAAAACCTATTTTACAAGTTCAAAATATAGCAGAACCAGAAATATTATCATCAAGCTTGTCTGATACTACTATGGAAACCGTGTCATCAGATGATGTTTTTGTTGACAAGGAGGCTGAATTGTCAGCAATGAATGAGACAATCGCCATGATTGGGAAAAGTCTGATTGTCAAATGCAAGATTCAAAGAAATGAAGCATACCTCCCAACAAAAATGGCCAAAATACAAAGTTCAGTTAGAAGATACTTAGATATGGTAGGTGAAATTCCTCAAGAGCCAGGTCCATCAAATGTAGACAAACTGTCCGAGCCAGAAGTAGTTGTCCAAACATTGAAAGATAAATATCAAAACTCAGATAAACATGACCAAATTATGATTCTAACTGTTTTTGCACCATCAATGAGAGTAAGAAAACTAATTAAAAAATTTAACTGTTCACAAAGAATGGCTGTTCAGGCTCAGCAGCTTGCAAAAGAAAAGGGAGTATTGTCATCACCGAATCCAAAGATGGGGAAGGAATTGCCACTGGAAGTAACTAACACTGTTAGAGAGTTTTTTAGAAATGATGAAATAAGTAGACAAATGGCAGGCAAGAAAGACTGCGTAATAGGGGGAGTCAAAATTTTGTATTCTTATTCTACACACTGCTTGGAGTTTCCTTTGGGCCCCTAAACAACATACTGTAATTACACTGCTATGCGTCCCCACTACCCGTTGCATATGCCCCGACTTTTTTTTAAATTGAAATGAAATTGAAATCAATTCTTTGAATAAAAAAAACCTGATAAATGACAAAGATTAAAGTAAATAATGCTATAAGTAAAGTTAAAGTTATTTATATATATAAATATATATATATACAGGGTGTCCCATAAGTCCGGCATCATAGGAAAAATAATAAAAAAAGGCAAAACAAAAGCTTTTATTTACAGAATGTGCTCAATATGTCCACCATTGTTTTCAATACACAAATTCAGACGTGATACCCAGTCAGCAAGCACACAGTGAATGATGTCAGGAGTAATGGTGTTACATGCCCCAATAATGCGCTGCCGCAAATGTTCAACACTCCTAATTTTCTTTGCGTATACCAGCGCTTTCAAGTGGACCCAGAGATAAAAATCTAGTGGCGTGAGATCCGGGCTTCTAGCCAGGGCTGTGGAGCTGACACCAAAATCTTAAGCTCCAGCTCCGGCTACAGCATTTTCAAATTTCTGGCTCCAACTCCGGCTCCAGCATTTTTTTATGCCCAGCTCCAGCTCCGGCTCCGGCTCCAGCTCCTCTCACCATATATTAATGATTGATAAATCTCTTGAAATTGTACCTTGCTACTCATAGGCCATAGCAGGCAGCCACACAAAACATTTCATCACCATCACATGATTCATCAGGCTACTTTTTAAAATTTAGACCAAAGCCTGTTGCAGCTATTAATCTAAATTCTAATGACTATAGCTATGCCTTTGTGGCTCTTTTTTATCATTTATTAATAATAATATTACCTACACCTTTCATGACAAAAAAAAATGTTTTACAAAGACAAAAAAAAAACTTATTCGTTTGTATTATAGAATGTTTATTTGGAAAATGTAGCCTTTTAAAAAAATTAAAATAATTTTTATTACTTTTTATACATCTTCAGTACATGCCTGTCCTCAGAAATAAAATGGCTTCTGCTAAGTCATCCTTCATTGATGCTCTTAAATCAGATTTCACTATTCTCAGTGCTGAAAAGAGGCATTCTACACTGACTTGTGTGGGTGGTAGAGCTGATACAATACTAGCTACATTCCTTATAATCTTTGGATATAAGGGTATGACATCGTCAACTGTCAGTTTAGAGGAGCAGTTGTATTTTTCTACTTCCTTTAATTCAGCATAGAATTCTTGCTTGAATTTGGTTATTTTCATCTGTGGAGGATTCTTTAATTCTACTTTGAGACGTTTTGCATTTGATCTATCTATTCTGTCCAAATATTTTGTGAAATCTTCCTCATCATTTGAAGAGGATGATTGGTTGGTAATGCTGCTATCATCTTCATTCTGGGCGTCTGGTTTTTCAGATACCAGCTTTTCCATGCGCAATGCAATGTCATAGAGGGCCTCTTTTCCTTTAGCTTTTTGATCTTCATTTAATAGAACTCTGTTCATTGGGTTCATTGCATTTTCTAATAGTAATACCTCTCTTTTCTTCATCGAAGAAACAATTCCCTCAGCAAGTAGTCTTCCTGTTTGATTGAGACGAAATATTAATTCTTTCCATGCCAACAAGAATTCACCAGAAGTTAATTCTTCTGTTTGAAACTTTTTAGTGACAGCAAAAGGGTAATGAAGCAGAACTACTAATTGGGTCAATTGCATCCATTCATTTTCAGTTAATGAGACATTTTGATTTGCCAGGTCTTCAAGATGTGGTTTCAGATCAAGCAAACGCTTAATCATCAAATAGGTGCTGCCCCACCGAGTATCTTGATCTAAAATAGCTCCCATACCTGAATGTTTCTTCACAATGGAGTCTATTTTTGGTGTTCTGGCTGCAGTGGCTACCTGTCTGAACTTGCTGATCATAGTTGCTACATGTCGTTCTTTTAATCCATCCCTTATCACTAACTGCAATGTATGCACAACACAGCACATGTGTTGAATATGAGATAGCATAGTGGCTTCTTCAGCAATATCATCTAGAACTTCATCATCTTGTTCTGTCACTATCATTTCATTTGCAGAATCAATTTCAGAAATGTCATCTTCATTTTCCATTATTTCCTTAGTAACTGTCCCTCTATTTAGTTTTTCAATAGTGCTTAGCATATTCGAAGCATTGTCAGTGACAATACATAGAACTTGTTCTTTTTTTATTTTAAAATCTTGTAAGACAGTTTCGACTAACTTAGAAAGATATTCACTGGTGTGATGTGCATGTGTATTCCTTATTGCCAGTGTCCAAGTCACCTTTTTATTGTTGTCATCTATATATCTCACATTAATGGCAAAATAATTAACTCTATGGCGAGTGCATCCATCCATTTTGAGGAACACAAAGCGCTCCTTAAGAGTTCTTTGAAGTTCCTCCTTTTTGTGTGTGGCATCTTCAATCACAATCTTTCTAATGCTATTTCTATCCAAAGAAACTTGGAGTTTACTGGCCATTTCTCCATTAAGACCTAAAAAAGCTGGTGTTGAGAAAAAAGATAAAGGTATACTATTTTTTACCACCATTTCTATGATGTACTTCTTGAATTTATCTGAGGTCATATTTACAATACCTTTATTACTAGGAAAGAAACTTGTTAATGGTGACATTTGCAATTGTCCCCCAGGACAAATTTTACTTTTAGTTGAGGTGGATGCTTGACTTGCTTCACTGTCTTTCTTATTAACAATTTCTAAAATTTTTGGATGAAATCGTTGTAGATGTCTTTTTAAATTTGATGTCTTGCCAGTCTGGGTTGGTACTTTTGTATCATAGCTTGTACAAGAACTAATTTTAGTTTCACATAATTGTTCATCATTATTTTCTTTCTTACAGTGACAAATGAAATATTTTCCATCTGTAGAAACTGTGAAGTATTCAAATAATGCGGACTTTGTTTGACTTTGAGATCTAGTTGTCATTATGAAAGGGCTCAAAAAAAGAAGAATGAAACTTAATATTTTCAATTTTTAAAAATTAAGCTTACTAGTTTAAGTTTCTAAAAATTAACACATTTCCTGAAAAAAATTAAGTCCAATTAGAAATCATTCAAAATAAAAAAAAAATAGCATAAAAAAGTTTGTATCTAAATATGAACTCTTTGTATTGGGCTGGAGCCGGAGCTGACACATTTTTTATCAGCTCCAGCTCCAGCTCCAGCTCCAGCTTCCCAAAAATAACTGGCTCCAGCTCCAGCTCCAGCCACCAAAATTGCTTCAAGCTCCAGCTCCTGGCTCCGGCTCCAGCTCCACAGCCCTGCTTCGAGCTGGCCATTCCACAGGCCCTCGACGTCCTATCCAATGACCAGGGAATTGTTGGTACAAGTATTCCCTTAATTGGGTGCTGTAATGTGCAGGAGCGCCATCTTGTTGGAACCATGTTGGGAAATTTCCTTCTTCGTTCCAGGATAGCAGTCGCTGTATCATCGTCAGTGGACCTCCTTGAAGGTCCACTGCGTGGTTTATCTTCTATGGATCCTGTTTCCTTAAACTTTGCAACAAGTCTGCTAACACAACTCTGTGTTATTGGCTCGCGGTCTGGATGCAGTCTGTTAAATTCAGCAGCGGCCTCTCTATGACTCCGATTTCCTATGAGTAGAATTATCTGGATTCGTTCTTCCTTGCTCACAGACATTATGGCCTGTAGAAAGAGAAAAACATGAATTATGGTTTGTAGAAATAGAAAAATATGAATTTCTCCTATGATGCCGGACTTATGGGACACCCTGTATATATATATATATATATATATATATATATATATATATATATATATATATATATATGAAAATTATTTCACGAAAGTAACACGTGAAAAATATTTATGATGAATAAAACCACGAAGGAAAGGAAACACAAAATGGTGCTCAAGCGCTTTCGTCTAATGACATCCTCAGGAACACTGAAGTACATAAAAGGGTAACAGCCTATATATAGGTTACAGAAAGAAAAAAAAAAGAGAAAAATAAATAACATACATACATACATACACACACACACACACATATACATACATATCCATATATACATATACATACATACATATATATATATATATATATATATATATATATATATATATATATATATATATTATGCAATAAACAGAGAAGTAAAAATAAAAATTAAAAATTAAAAATTAAAGGATTATCCGTGAGGCGTACAGATTTGTAAGGAATAATATCGATTTTTAGCACAAGATCAAATGGATTATAAAAATACAAATTTATATTGGAATACTGCCCGGGTTTTAACACTCTGCCTATGGTCAGGTTTCGATATATATAAAAATAAAATGCAAATTAAAAGTTAATAAAGTAGCAGACAAGTTTACCAAAGATTTAATGTTCTACCTTTCTTATCTAAATCTGTTTGGAAGGAATTCAAAATAACAGGATCGAGTTGAAAAAGACCTTTGCTTATGTTGAAGTTATTTGAAAGTTGGATAATGGCAGACTCAAGAATATTTCTATTAACAATGTTGCTAGAATGGAATAAAACTGAAGCATTATTCCAATCAATACAGTGGGCTAACTCTGACAAATGGACAAAAAGGGCACTGGACAACTGTCCTGTTCTAACGGAATATTGATGCTGTTTTATACGTGTGTGCAAATCCTTTCCCGTCTGACCTATGTAAAAGGAATCACATTGTTTACAACCAATTTTATAGATAATGCCTGAATTATTGGTAGGGCTATTTTTTACTATGATATTTTTCACAATATTGTTATATGAAAATACTACATTAATATCCAAAAGTTTAAGTACATTAGCAATGCCTAAAAAGCCCGGGAAAAATGGAAGTACTAAAATATTTTTTGACAAAGTACGAGTGTTATTATTGACACGATAGAAAGTTCGTTTTGCCTTGTTGAGACAAGATTCCATAAACGCAGATGGATAACACAAATCACTTCCAATACCGTTGATTTTTTCCAATTCGGCATCGATGTATTCCGGACTGGCGATCCTAAGGGCGCGGAGAAACATTGATGAAAAAATGGCCTTCTTAGTGGGGGTGTCATGTCCCGAGTAGAAGTGTACGTAGGACAAATTGTTTGTTGTTTTCCGATAGATACTAAACTTAAAACCTGGGCTTTCCCTATGTACACGCACATCCAAAAATGGGATTGAATTGTCTTGTTCCACTTCTAAAGTAAACTTAATGGAGGGGACTTGATCATTTAACTGAAGGAGGAAGTTATCCAGGTCACGATTCATGGGCCAGATACACAAAATATCGTCGACGTACCGCAACCACGGGATGCCAACCCCCAAGATTCTCGGAATATAAGTAATTTCGAAAAACTCCATATAAATATTGGAGAGGAGGGGCAATAAGCGGTTGCCCATGGCCATCCCAAAAACTTGTTGATAATACTCGTTATTGAAAGTGAATTTACAGTCTTTGATGCAAAGCTTAATAAGTTCCAAAACAATGTGTGAAGGTAGTGGCAGGTCATACTTATGTAATTCTTGGGAGAGAAAGTCAAGCATATCGTCTATCGGCACTTTTGTAAACAATGAACAAACATCAAAACTGATCAATCTATCGTTAGTTACAGTACGTGCATTATTCAATTTTTCAGTAAGATCCATTGAATTTTTTACATGTGAATCAGAGATAGTTCCGAGAATGGGGGACAAGACTTTGACAAGCCATTTGGAGAGTTTATAAGTAATAGAGCCCACCGAGCTAATAATAGGGCGCATAGGGTTGCCAGGTTTGTGGGTTTTAATAAGACCGTAAAGGTAGGGCAGAGCAGGTGAAGTGGACATGAAAAGCGGAATTAAGTCCTTATGATCTTTGAGAATGCGTTTCAAGCCACTATTAAATGATTTGATGATGTCATCCTGCGGGTTCTTCCTAAGTTTGCTGTATGTGGCAGGGGTCCTGGAGAAGCTCGTTCATCTTTCCGATGTAGTCCACTTTGTCCATAATAACTATGGTGTTAGCCTTGTCTGCTTTAGTAATATGGAGCTCCCCATCTTTTTTTAATTGTGAGAGGCTATTGCGAAAACGTTTAGGAAAGTTATCTTCGTAATTACCATTCGCCGCACTATAAACGAGGCCTTTAACTATGTTAAACAAATACTGAGGGAGATTACACTGTTTTTCAAAACACGCGAGACTGTAACAAATTTGTAAAGCCGAAGGTTTTTTAACAATAAAAAAGGACATACCATATCCAAGGGCACTTTTTGCATCGTCACTAATGTTTTTTGAAGAAAGGTTCAAAACACACTTTGAGCTTGCTTTTTTACTCCACTGACTATCTCGAATGAGACTTTTAATTTTTCGATCCAAAATGTTACGAAGTGAAGTAGTTCTCCGACGCAACTCGTTGTAAATTTCATCAAACAAAGGTTGGATCCACGGTTGGGGAATAACGGTTACAAAATTATGTTTGGCGATGTTTAAATTTTTGAAGGCGGACCACTCATTTTTCTCTGGTGACTTCAATATGTTTCTTTAAAATTAATCTGCTGAAGTTGTTGAATGGATGGTCGTCAATTTGTCTGAGGCGCATCGGAAGCAGGGATTTCGGAAGAACTTGCTCCTCTAGACACTTAGTAAGAAACTTCCGTCGGATACGAATTGCATGCCCCTTCATTAATGTAGAAGAAAACACGGACACAAACGGAGACAAGAGAGGGAACAGCAAGCCGAAGGAACGCGTGGTGGTCATTATATGAAAATTATTTCACGAAAGTAACACGTGAAAAATATTTATGATGAATAAAACCACGAAGGAAAGGAAACACAAAATGGTGCTCAAGCGCTTTCGTCTAATGACATCCTCAGGAACACTGAAGTACATAAAAGGGTAACAGCCTATATATAGGTTACAGAAAGAAAAAAAAAGAGAAAAATAAATAACACATACATACATACATACACACACACACACACACACACACATATATACATACATATCCATATATACATATACATACATACATATATATATATATATATATATGCAATAAACAGAGAAGTAAAAATAAAAATTAAAAATTAAAAATTAAAGGATTATCCGTGAGGCGTACAGATTTGTAAGGAATAATATCGATTTTTAGCACAAGATCAAATGGATTATAAAAATACAAATTTATATTGGAATACTGCCCGGGTTTTAACACTCTGCCTATGGTCAGGTTTCGATATATATAAAAATAAAATGCAAATTAAAAGTTAATAAAGTAGCAGACAAGTTTACCAAAGATTTAATGTTCTACCTTTCTTATCTAAATCTGTTTGGAAGGAATTCAAAATAACAGGATCGAGTTGAAAAAGACCTTTGCTTATGTTGAAGTTATTTGAAAGTTGGATAATGGCAGACTCAAGAATATTTCTATTAACAATGTTGCTAGAATGGAATAAAACTGAAGCATTATTCCAATCAATACAGTGGGCTAACTCTGACAAATGGACAAAAAGGGCACTGGACAACTGTCCTGTTCTAACGGAATATTGATGCTGTTTTATACGTGTGTGCAAATCCTTTCCCGTCTGACCTATGTAAAAGGAATCACATTGTTTACAACCAATTTTATAGATAATGCCTGAATTATTGGTAGGGCTATTTTTTACTATGATATTTTTCACAATATTGTTATATGAAAATACTACATTAATATATTAATATCTCTGATTCACATGTAAAAAATTCCATGGATCTTACTGAAAAATTGAATAATGCACGTACTGTAACTAACGATAGATTGATCAGTTTTGATGTTTGTTCATTGTTTACAAAAGTGCCGATAGACGATATGCTTGACTTTCTCTCCCAAGAATTACATAAGTATGACCTGCCACTACCTTCACACATTGTTTTGGAACTTATTAAGCTTTGCATCAAAGACTGTAAATTCACTTTCAATAACGAGTATTATCAACAAGTTTTTGGGATGGCCATGGGCAACC
This sequence comes from Bathynomus jamesi, assembly GCA_023014485.1. Taxonomy (NCBI): domain Eukaryota; kingdom Metazoa; phylum Arthropoda; class Malacostraca; order Isopoda; family Cirolanidae; genus Bathynomus; species Bathynomus jamesi. Next base: position 332,870 of record JAJOZX010004168.1, read on the forward strand.
CCTTATCGCCCCTCCTCTCCAATATTTATATGGAGTTTTTCAAAATTATTTATATTCCGAGAATCCTGGGGGTTGGCATCCCGTGGTTGCGGTACGTCGACGATATTTTGTGTATCTGGCCCATGAATCGTGACCTGGATAACTTCCTCCTTCAGTTAAATGATCAAGTCCCCTCCATTAAGTTTACTTTAGAAGTGGAACAAGACAATTCAATCCCATTTTTGGATGTGCGTGTACATAGGGAAAGCCCAGGTTTTAAGTTTAGTATCTATCGGAAAACAACAAACAATTTGTCCTACGTACACTTCTACTTGGGACATGACCCCCCCACTAAGAAGGCCATTTTTTCATCAATGTTTCTCCGCGCCCTTAGGATCGCCAGTCCGGAATACATCGATGCCGAATTGGAAAAAATCAACGGTATTGGAAGTGATTTGTGTTATCCATCTGCGTTTATGGAATCTTGTCTCAACAAGGCAAAACGAACTTTCTATCGTGTCAATAATAACACTCGTACTTTGTCAAAAAATATTTTAGTACTTCCATTTTTCCCGGGCTTTTTAGGCATTGCTAATGTACTTAAACTTTTGGATATTAATGTAGTATTTTCATATAACAATATTGTGAAAAATATCATAGTAAAAAATAGCCCTACCAATAATTCAGGCATTATCTATAAAATTGGTTGTAAACAATGTGATTCCTTTTACATAGGTCAGACGGGAAAGGATTTGCACACACGTATAAAACAGCATCAATATTCCGTTAGAACAGGACAGTTGTCCAGTGCCCTTTTTGTCCATTTGTCAGAGTTAGCCCACTGTATTGATTGGAATAATGCTTCAGTTTTATTCCATTCTAGCAACATTGTTAATAGAAATATTCTTGAGTCTGCCATTATCCAACTTTCAAATAACTTCAACATAAGCAAAGGTCTTTTTCAACTCGATCCTGTTATTTTGAATTCCTTCCAAACAGATTTAGATAAGAAAGGTAGAACATTAAATCTTTGGTAAACTTGTCTGCTACTTTATTAACTTTTAATTTGCATTTTATTTTTATATATATCGAAACCTGACCATAGGCAGAGTGTTAAAACCCGGGCAGTATTCCAATATAAATTTGTATTTTTATAATCCATTTGATCTTGTGCTAAAAATCGATATTATTCCTTACAAATCTGTACGCCTCACGGATAATCCTTTAATTTTTAATTTTTAATTTTTATTTTTACTTCTCTGTTATTGTATATATATATATTAATATATATAATATATATATATATATATATAATATAATATGTATGTATGTATGTATGTATATGTATATATGGATATGTATGTATATGTGTGTGTGTGTGTGTGTGTATATGTGTGTGTGTGTGTGTGTGTGTATGTATGTATGTTATTTATTTTTCTCTTTTTTTCTTTCTGTAACCTATATATAGGCTGTTACCCTTTTATGTACTTCAGTGTTCCTGAGGATGTCATTAGACGAAAGCGCTTGAGCACCATTTTGTGTTTCCTTTCCTTCGTGGTTTTATTCATCATATATATATATATATATATATATATATATATATATATATACAGGGTGTACATAGTCAGTATTTATTTTTGTGAAATAATTATTTTTTCTATTTTTCTTTTCAGAAGCCCTTAGAATGAATACAGAAGAGCGTGTGGCAATAGTAATTTGGCGAATCGAGGGAAAGAAATACAATGACATCAGAGAGAAGTTTAGAAGATTTCAGAAGCCAGGGCCAATAGATAAGACTATGAAAATTGGTGAACAAATTTAAATGAACAGGATCTGTAAATGATGAAGCAAGATCAGGATGACCATGTATGTCAGATCTTACCATGAATGCAGTACGCGGAATTATCACTGAGGAACCACGTACGTCCATTCGTGCTGTATCACACAGACTCGGCCTTCCGACATCATCTGTGCACAAAATTCTGAAAGTTAATTTGCAGAAGAAAAGCTATCATTTGCAGGTTTTACATGATTTACATGAGGAAGATTTCCCTCGACGAAGTGCTGTGTGTGCTGATCTCATAGAACAAATCTGGAGTGATAATTTAATGAACAACATTCTCTTTAGTGATGAAGCCACTTTCCATACGTGTGGAAAAGTAAATCGCCATAACTGTCGAATTTGGGTAGATGAAAGACCGAATGATTTCATCCAAAATTGGGAAAGAGACTCCCCTAAAGTTAATGTCTGGATGGGTTTAACAAAATCTAAGGTTTATGGTCCTTTTTTCTTTGCTGAAGCTACAGTTACAGGGCTTATTTATCTGGACATGTTGCGGCAATTCCTTGAACCTCAGCTGATTGGGGATAGGATTGTTAGTACCGTCGTCTATCAACATGATGGTGCTCCTTGTCACTATGCCAAAATTGTTCAGGATTATCTAAATGGACACTTTCCAAATCGCTGGATCGGACGCGGAAGCAACAAAACTTGGCCAGCAAGATCACCAGATTTAACCCCTTTAGATTTTTTTGCATGGGGCTTTATCAAATCGCACATCTATCAGACGAAGATTACGAGTCTTGAAAACTTACATACATGTACACGAACTGCTGCAGATAACATAACCCCGCAAATGCTCCAGAATGTGTTTAGAAATGCTGCGGAATGATTTGAGCTGTGCAGGGATACTGATGGGCATCACATCGAATCCTACTCTTAATTATTTAATAAATGTTACCACTTTATCATTTTATGATTGAATCTATATAATTTCCAAGTGCTTCACAAAAAATAGATCCTGACTTTATGTACACCCTGTATATATATATATATATATATATATATATATATATATATATATAAGAAATCTCTCTCTGTATATTACTTAAAGAATCAATTGAAGTATACTAAAATCAAAATATTCACCTTAAGAAATTTAATCGAAGCATATTAAAACCAAAATATTCACCTTAAGAAATTTAAAATCATAAATTACTGACACCACTGGCCTTTCCATTGGAACACAGGTAGCTTTTTTCTCAACTCCAGTACATTCAAAATAAATTTATGACAGTTTTCATAACCAATTCTATCTTGTGATGCTTCTGTTACCACATTTACAGCATGTTCTACTCCCTGGCTGTGACAGGGAAAAGGAATAAGCTGAAGTGGTTCATTTTGAACTTTAAGATGATCATCATTTGTCAAATTCTGTAAAATAGGTGGAGGGGTGATGGTTTCGTTGTCCCAGTCGATCATGTTAGGATAATCATCTGCTTCAAAGTTCAGTGTTTTTGGCAGTTCAAAATTTCTCGCATTGGTGCTCCTAGTTCTTGCTCGAATGATGTGCTGAAGAGCCAGCTCTCTGACCTCTCTTCTTATGTCTGTTATCATTGAGAGTAAGATATTCTCTGGGTGGGCAAAATAGGCGCTATTTCTGAGGACACGCTCCATAATTATCCAATGCTTTTTATCTAAGCCTTTAAGCAAGTGCATGATATACCAAAAATTAGATGCTCCCTCATTTGCCTTTGGATGAGACTTTATCCAAAACCAGCCTGGAGCATAAACCAGCATTATAATTTTTACTAGGTCTTCGATGTTTTTGTCTGGATTCTGTGTAGACACATATAAGCGCAGGATCCTGTTTGCTCATGTTAGCCATCTTGCATGATGGAGGGCACCTGGGGATCTGGTGGCTAACGCTTGTGAGATGCGTCCAGATTTTATGCTAATGCACATTTCATACATATATTTTTGGTCACTGCTGAAACTTTTAACAATATCAGCCAAAACTTCTTTAATGTTGCCCTCTACAGGGGTATAATCAACTATATCCAGTTTGGTCAAATCCTCTTGGAGTTTATTTCCAAGAGAACCTTTGAAGGTGTTTGGTCCCAAAGTTTTTCCATCAATTGCTTCAAATACATGCCTGAAAGGCAGTTCGTTTGCATGCAAAAGGCAAATCAGCCATTGTACCAGCCTGTCCAGATATAATTCAATCAATTTTAGCACTCCGCCAATCTTGCCACTGTTCACTGGGGTGCCATTGCATAGCAAAACTTTGAGGGATTCTTTGCTATTAGAATCAACTATAAAAGTTATTATTTCATCTGCAATACAACAAGCAGTTCCATTATCTGGAGCTATATGATCCATGTAAACACCACCAGGTTCTTTGACTATTTCATAATGTTCTTCGTACTCCATTCCCTTCTTTGTCTTAGTTTGATCTTTTCTACCATCAAATCCAATGCCTTCAATCTGTGTGTTCTCTGATTTCACTTTGATTATGTTCTTTTTACCCACACACATTCTTTCTCTTTCCACTTTTTTCCTATCCAACATATTGGTTTCGTCTAATATTCCCATATCCTTCAAAGCTGCATTTACTATAGCTGCAGTAGCTCTGTAACTTACACAGTATCTATCTGCTGTTATTGTTAAGTTATCATAAATAATTCTGTTCTGATGGTTTTGTCTCAGCTCAAAATCTGGAACAAAGTCAATATCATCACTGTCATCATCAATTTCCATGCTCTCATCTTCCATAATATGTAAAGGGTCCAGTTTGCTGGTTGAGGCAACATTCATACCTAGGCTTATCTTGGCTCTTCTTTCTGATCCTTTAACTCTATCATGAGTCCTTTTTCTTGCAGAAGTCATTACTCTGTTGATTGGTCCTAGTTGGTTTTTTCTTTGTTTCTGCCCTACAAAAGACTCCCACTCAATCATTAGAACTCTAATATCACATCTGCAATCCATTCGACTGATTTTTTTATCGTAACAAGTACAAGTGCAAATATCAAACATTTCATTGAATGTCTCCACCTTCTGCTGAAAACTGTTGTTTCTTTGTTTTAATGGTACTTTATTTAGCTTTGCTGCAGATTCTATCAATCGTTCAACTTTTATAGCTATTCCTTCAAATCCTATATGTGGAAAGGAAAACTTCTCCCAAATGGCTTCCACATCTTCAGTGACAATTCTGTAACATTCTTTTGCTGTTCTAGAACCTTTCAAAATCAGTTCTTCTCATTTTCTTACCAATAAATAATGCCTAAATACATCAGCTATTGAAGGTGGAAATTCTGCAGGGTGACCAAATGTTGAATTGTGCATTTTGCTTCTTGTTACCATGATTTCACTTATTTAGGCCTAGTAGCATTAATAACAAGAAACTAATTATTAAATTCTAGCAATTGAATCATTCAATCTGAATTTAATATAACTCATTCAGAATTAAATCATAACTCATTCAATCATAAACAATCTGAAACTAAACAAAAAAACGTGACAATAATTTATATAATTCATCTAATCTATCTAAATTAATCTATGTAATCTATTCAATCTATCTAAAACTCTATCTAAATAATCTATCCAAATTAATCTAATCTACTTAATAAGACTTAATATAATGCATGATTGTCACATTTAGGGTTTATATCTGTGTCTGTGGAGAGAGTAAAATATGGGGATACAATGGAAGGGGGTAAGGGGGGTTGCATATACTCATTTTTTTTTACAAGATGTTGAGATCATCATTTCCAACTATGTGCATACTGTGGAATTGGAGAAACTCAATTTTTGATATGTTTTGACCCCTCCCTACTGCATAACAATAAAAGAAAATGATGAACGAAAAAAATATCAAAAGAGGTTAGTTTTATGTAATCTAAAAGAAGCATATCAACAATTTAAGTTTAAGTTTCCAGCTCTCTCTATAGGATTTTCGAAATTTGCGATGCTACACCCCAAATAATGTTTTGGTGGAAGCAAGTGGGATGCATAGTATGTGCATCTGCACAATTCATCACAATGTTAAGTTAATGATGACAGGTTCAAGAATGGCAGAAATTACCAGTGAGGAAGAAACTCCATTGAGTAGTTACCACTGCACTTCAGCCAAAATTATTTGTGACAAAAGTCAACCTTCTTGCTATTTCGGAGTGTGTGATCAATGCCCTCAACCTGATTCACTAAAGGAAACTCTTCTTACATGTTATGAAGAAAAAGGTATTGATGAAATCCAGTACAAACAGTGGACAACAACAGATCGATCTCAGCTGGACTGTGTTATTCAAAATTAAGATGATTTCCTAGATACCTTTATTTCTCGACTAACTCGACTAAGGCATAATGATTTCATTGCCAAACAACAAGCCAAATATAAATAAAAAATGAACTGGATGAAGGTAATTTTTTGGTGATTGGGGACTTTTCTGAAAACTATTCCTTTGTAGTCCAAGATTGTGCTCAAGGATTTCACTGGAATAATTGCCAAGCGACTCTTTATCCATGGGTTTATTATTACAAAGAGCAAGAAAAAGTAAATCACAGCTCTCTAACTATTATCTCAGAGTATAATACACATGATACTGTTGCAGTGCATCTATTCATAAAAGTTTTAATAAATCATCTTAAGTCAAATTTTCAGCTACTGAACAGAATTATCTATTTTACCAACGGATGCGCAGGTCAATACATAACTGCAAAAACTTTTTAAATTTATGCTGCCACCATGAAGAATTTAGAGTAAAGGCTGAGTGGCATTTTTTTGCTACCAGCCATGGCAAGGGACCATCAGATGGTGTTGAAGGAACCATCAAAAGGGAAGCATCAAAAGAAAGTCTTCGTAGGCCATATGAAAATCAAATTCTGTTCCCAAAAGATCTTTTTGATTTCTGTTCCTTAAAATTGACTCAAATGTCTTTTAGCTTTGCAACACAAGAACAATACTCAAATGAGAAAGAATTTTTAGATCCAATTTTATCAAAAGCGAGAACCATACCAGGAACTCAAAAATTATATTCATTCATACCACTGACAAAAAATTTTTTAGAAGTACAAATGTACAGTGCCTCAGTTGAAAGTCAAAAGGAATTGGCTTCCCCCCAACAAGCCACTCAATTAATTGAAAATGTCACAGGATATGTAACAGTGGAGTATGATAACCACTGGTGGATTGGGTGTGTGATGGAAACATATCCTGGTGAGGGTGAAGTGAAAGTAAACTTCCTTCACCCTTGTAGTCCAAATATACTTACAGTAGATTTGTCCAACAGTGGCTGCATCCTCCAGCGCAGGACACGTCAACGCGAAGAGGCGACGTCAAACCAAAACATCAACGCGCTGGTGGCCAAACTTCCTCAAATCTCCGTGCAGCGGGCTGTCTACGGTTGGCCAGACTGGCAGTCGACGGCCTGTTGCGTGGCACGGTCAGAGTGCCGATCGGCTCCCGGGGCCGGACCTATTCTCAGCGTGCTATTTTTTCAATTACAGGGAACAATTGCGTGCTCCCCGAACTACTCTTACTCTCTGGCGACATTAAGACTAATCCAGGCCCCACTACAACTTACACATGTCACCATACACAAAGACATAGACACAATAGCACCATGAGACACATACAGAAGTATAATATTAACATATTACAGTACAACGTAGATGGCCTCACAAACAAAATCATGCAGCTTAGGGAATTCGTACACAAACAAAACATTCACATAGCACTTATACAAGAAACAAAACTAAAACGCACACACAAAACACCCACCATCCCTGACTTCACGGTGATCCGTCAAGATCGTACTGGGGGTAACGGGGGTGGACTCATCACTTACGTAAAAGCATTAGCTACACTGATGCTACCCAAAACATTACAAACACAATCCAAGCAGATAACACGATAGAAATACAGGCAGTTAACATTAAAACACGCGCAAAACACAACACCACACTAATCAACATTTACATCCCACCAGATAGTTCACCTCAGGTGCCAGCCAATTACAATCCACAGTTACACAATCTTGCCTCTCTCACTAATGTCATCTTAGGAGGAGACTTCAACGCCAAAGACACTAGTTGGTACCTGCACAACCAAAACAACACCAGAGGCGCCAACATAGCCACACAACTAAACAGCCTCTTCATTCTTAACAATACAGAAGAACATACACACATACCACATCAAGCAGGATACTCAAACTCCTCCCCAGACATAACGTTCTGTTCCCCCTCACTAGCAACACATACACAATGGAGAACAGAAAAACAACTGTCATCAGACCACCTGCCCATCATCATTACAACACATTCTACACTCTGCCCCAACAGCCTTAGGCACACTTACAGAAATTACAAGAAAGCTGATTGGGAACAGTTCAAAATACAGACTGAGGAACAATTCACCACATTAAACAGCACACCCATCATAAACATCGATACAACACTCAAGACATTTAATCAGATTATCAATAATGCAAACAAATACATACCCAAGGGCAACATTAGGAAATACAACCCAAATTACACTAGAGAAATAGCCCACCTCATAAGGCAACGTAACAACCTCAAACATAACACACAAACACCACACACAGAAGCCATAAAGCAGCAGATACAACAGCTCAACACAGAAATAAACAACAAACTCAAAGAAAAACAAACAGAAACATTCAGGGAATTCATAACAACACTAAACCACTCCACAGATACATACAGGCTATACAAGACTATAAACAGCATTACCCACTCTAACAGCGGCATTCACACCTCACACGCAGCTATCTGTCGAAGCCAAAATAATATCCCAACATACACACAACAAGCTAACATTCTAGTTAATCACTACGCAAAGATAAGTCACTTAAACAGAGACAACAACCAGAAACACGCAGACAAACAAACAGCCAGACACAAGAAAACCTACAGACTCGACACGACCATTACACCCTTCAATACAGATCAGACCACCAAGATCATCAAAAACATTAAAAATTCGAAGGCTACTGGACCAGACAACATATCTAACATACACCTTAAACACTTGGGCCCACAAGGAATACTAGCTCTCACAAATATCAGCACATATTCATACCAACACTGTATTATTCCTGACATATGGAAACAAGGTAAAATTATTACACTACTCAAACCAAACAAAAATCCAACAGAACCAGCTTCCTATAGACCCATTACTTTACTATGCACACCTTCCAAAGTAACAGAAAGACTAATCTTACAAATCACCAACCCACACATACCACTATCGCCTACTCAACATGGATTCAGACCTCACCACTCAACCACGACATTACTCACTAACCTGACGCAGCACATCATGGATGGCATCAACTCTAGAAGACCAGCTCAACGTACACTATTAGCAACAATAGACATTAGTAAAGCATTTGATGCTATCCCACGCTTCCCTCTCATAAACAAAATACTCAACACAAACATGCACAATAACACCAAAAGGTGGCTGAGCAACTATCTCTCAGGAAGATACTCACATGTCACATTTAATGGCAAGTCATCCAAAAACAAGCTTTTTCCGAACGGGGTCCCTCAAGGCTCTGTTCTCTCACCAACACTCTTCAACTTATACATGCATGACATTCCAACACCCATAGATAACAAGCTTACCTTATCATCATATGCAGATGATATCACTCTAACATCCACCCACAACAACATCGACACCGCTACAAATAACCTACAAACATACATAAACAGTATACAAGACTGGCTCACACACAATAGACTCAAAGTAGCGCCCACAAAATCAACCATCACCTTGCTTACAAGCAACACAAAAGAACACCAGGTAATTCCACAACTTACACTAAACAACATCAACATTCCACACACTCACAGAACCAAAATACTAGGTGTCACATACAACACATCATTATCTTTTGCAAACCACATTCAGGACATTAAAAACAAATGTACGTCAAGACTTAACACGCTTAGGGTACTAACAGGCACAAACTTTGGACACCAGCAAGAAACAACATCACTCATCTACAAACAATATATTCGCTCAGTTATGGACTATGCTAGCCCATGCTGGGCACCCATTATCTCAAACACACACATAAACACCTTACAAACAATACAAAACAACGCACTTCGTATCATTACAGGATGCACTCAAACAACACCAATAGAACACCTGCACACAGAAACAAAAATACTAAAAGTTAGGGAACATTTAGACATGAGGGGAACACAATTCATGGCAGCAGCGACAACTAACCCACAACACCCTTGCCACTACATGTACAATCATGCACCAACACCTCGCACCATTAAGGTAACACCAGAGAGACATTATAACCAAATACTCCATTCCATACCACGCCCCACAGACATCACACAGTACAGAAAACACATACACACACACCTAACCCACAAAGCACTGACACAACTCAGTCCGAATGCGGTCCTAGGTGCGAAGCCACCGCCCATTAACAGGTCAGAGATCAGCCTGAGCAGATCGGATCGAGTTAACTTAGCACGATTCCGATGTGGACATCACCCCAACTTATGGACATATAAACACAGACTAGACAACTCCATAGACGACACCTGCCACCTGTGCCAAGACACACCACAAACAATTGAACACATTATGACGGACTGTACCGCTCTAGCACAACAACGAACACAACACAACATCACGAGTGCGCTGAACCTCTGGTCCACTCCGGAGAGGGCGATCGGTTACCTGCGTGCCGCCGGCTTGCTCGATCAGGGTGGGCTGATCGGCTAAACAACAACAACAACAACATCCTCACAATCATAAACCCAACGACAGCTACTGGAAGAACATATACAATCACAAAAAAGAAAACCAATGAAGCCAATATAATCCTGAAAAAGCGTCATCTTAAAAAGTAACCAAGAAACTGGATACAAACTTATTGTCAAAAACATATAATCAAAAACTTACAACTGCATAGAAAATGTGAGTATTGCTATTTAAATTGCTTATCGACATGTATGCCTATATACTGTAACTAACTATATTTTAATAATTACACTTATGAATACAGTTCTAAGGTATAATAGGTATAAAATTTATCTTTTTCAGGTTCAGCATGGCAATATGAAGTGTTAATTCATCAGCAATACCTGTACAAGTTAGTCATTATTCACTGTTCAAACTTCAAACACCTAAATTTCAAGTTATTTTTAAATGCAAAAATATATAGGATTTGTGATAAAAGTTACTGATACTTTTAGAGAACCAAATAATTTGTTTGTAAAAATCTTGATGCTTACCTATAGGTATATATCAAATCATGTATGTAGCTATATTATAATATGTATATTAGGGTGGTCCACTCTTATAGGGGTGGAATTTTTTTTTGTGATTTGTTTTTATTGCTGGGTTGTAACTTATGAGGATGGATGAGAAAACACCTCTGGGAAAGTTTTATTTGAATCAGTTAATTTGTAGGGGTAGCACATGACACGAAGTTTTGGTATAATCTGAAAATCACAGCAAAGTTAATCTTGGTGACAGTACATGACTATTAGGGTAACTAACAATTCCGAAATGAATTGACTAACAATTCCCTCTGCACCTCATTTGATCTTTGTTTTCTCGCCCAGTTGCCAGGCTGACTTCAGTGGTTGAGGAAACTGCTTCCTGTAGTTAGCAACAACTTGCAGAAGATACTGCAGTTGTTCCTCATTCCTGGTGTGGCAGCCATTGTATTCATTAATGAGAGCAACCCCCCTCTCTGCATGATCATTCACGACAGAGAGGTTTGCCACTGATTTCTTTGCTATTTGGTAATCAGGATCACTGTCCCAATCCCGCACCTCCTTCCTCAGGTATCCCACACCTGACCCCAGGGACAACAGCAGTCTTTTTGAGTTTGCTGTTACTAGTGACTCGATTGAAGCCCCCTCAGCAACACCTTTCCTTCTCTTCTGGCAATCAGGCTTTCCTTCAACTTCCTCCATCGCCTTCACCATTGCTGTTTTAGTCTCTTCAGACACCTCAGGATCGAAAATCGCGAGGCCCACCATCTCCTCCGAAAGATACCAAAGATGACTGCTGAGTTTTTTTAATGCCACTTCCGAAATTTTGGGGTCATGGTATTCCCAAAGACTCTGCAGAAGACTGAGGTCGCTGCGAGGCGCAGCAGCAGCTATTGGCGGTCATCCATGCCTGCAGGTAGATGGAAACAGCGAAGACACTGACATCCTTAAGACACTTTTGCTCTCGTGGAGTGAGGGCTGGGATTTGTCCCCTGAACAGCCACATCTTCAATGAATAGATCACCTTAGATAACCATCTGGCTTGGTGCATGGGGCCAGGTCGCTTGAAGGTGTAGTTGTCAATGCTCCCTCCCAAGAAAATGATGGCCAGATCGAGGAATTCCTGATAGTCATCTCGAAAGGATTTTGAGGAGTGTTTTTCCTCAGCAAAGCGGAGAATCCAATCTCTAATAGGGGCCAAGAGTCGATGTACCTCTTCATCATCCCATCCGGTGCCGTATGTTCCTGTGTCGATGAAGGTCCATTTGCTCTGAAACCTGCTGAACAATGGAACATCAGGTCCACTCGTTGGGCCATAGCAAGCAGTGAAAACTCCACCGATCATCACTTCCATGATGTGATGATGGCAGGCAAAATGGAGAAGGTCTTTCTTCAACTTCTGCTCCAACAACACACACGCTCCATTCAAATGACCAGCATTGGAGGCAGTGGTGTCGAAACACATCCCCCACGACAGATTCTTCGAGGACCCAATCAGTCAATAATTCAAAAACTGCACTGGCTTGGTGTTCTCCTGATCCAGTTGGTATTTTGGGGACTCCAAGGAGCTGAGATTGACCCAAAAAGGAGGAAATGAGCACAGGCAGCCGATCCACATGCACATGGTCTCTGGTGTTGAGGAGGTCTGGAATAAGTTTTCCATCCCAGTGGATGATTGCAGGACCGGACTGAAAGGAAGCTTTTAGGCTACTGCAGATCATGATCCGATGTCGTTCTCTCTGCCGTTTGATGGAGGTCCGGGTGATGTTAAAATTCATTGGGCTGTGGCCAAGGCTCAATGCAGTCTCTGCTATTATGTAGGTTGCCATCCTGTCTGTAGTGTGTGTCCGATCTAGGGCAGCAGCTAGATTTGATGTTATCACATTCTTGACTCTTTTCACCTGTTTTGGAGGTCGCTTTCCACCTTTTGCCCATTCATCTTCGGTGGAGGATGACTCGTCAGTGACTGAGGATTCTGTTGAGGACACCAATACTGCTGTACCCGACGTTGATGCACCTTCATTGACTGCCTGCAATACAATCGAAGAAAATGGACAATTAGTGTTAACGAACAACCTAATCATTGCAATCAAATGAAAGTAGGAATTTGAAGAACAATCTCACCTTTCTCTTTCGCATCTCCTCCTCCATCTTCCTGTGAGCAGCTTGTTTTTCTTTTTCTGCTGTTTTTCTGTCTACTCCCACCATGCATCCCCGTCTTCCAGGCTCTCGCTGGGCCAGCAAGAAGGCCTTGTCTTCTTGGTTTTTGATTAGAGACAAGGCATCAGCGTGTGCCATATCAAATAGGTTCCGAACTGTCTCCTTGAATCCCTCTTCGTTGTACACCTAAATATAAATAATAAATATATATAATATATATATGATAAATGTATTGACTATTGTACAGTATAATATGTCATACTCTCGAGAAACTATTTTATTTATCATTGATCATCCAACTCACCTGCTTCTGGCTCCTCCTCATTCGTCCTTTTTTTATTTTGATCCAATCTTGGTGAAGATCCAAGATCTTTTGGATTTCTTTGTATTTTTCCCTTGTCGGGATTCGAGCTTTGTTCCAAAATATTTCAAGTTGACCCCACACTACTTGAGCACTTTCCTTCAACTCCTCCTTGAGATTAGTGTGGTGATGAAGGAAGCATGACAATACTTCTCCACGTGATGGTAATTTGCTTCCAAGAAGCTTGTCCTTCACTTTATCTCCTTCAAGGAGATAAAAGCAAGAGCTTCGAACTTGAGTCATCATATATCCAACCACTAAACACAACCAATGAACACTACACCAATAATCTGTCAAGGAAAAGATATTACTGGAACTGGAACATAATATACAAGTAAATCTACTAGGTAGTGCAAAAGTGCAAAAATGAAGTACTGTGTGCTACCCCTAAAAAGTGATTGATTTGGGAAAAAATTGGCCAGAGGTGTTTTCTCATTCATCCTCACAAGTTACCGCCCGGCAATAACAAAAAATCAAAACTTCAATTTTATGGACCACCCTAATGTATATATATGAACTATTTGTGAAGTTATCTTAAATAAAATGCTCAAAATTTTCAATATGCACAATTTCAAATGCTTGTGGAAAGCAAACCCATGGAGATCCCACTCCAATTGTTTGCTTGAATATGCTTCATCTAAAAGGTCTTTACTTATGCCAATTTTCATGACCTTGAATTTTGAACTCTGACCTGAGATCAAGGTCAAAGGTGAAATATAAATGCAACTTTTTTAATGGAATGTACGCGCTATGTGCATAATAAATATTAAAGTTATTCTGTTGTCTTTTCTGAGCACCAAAATCATTAAAATCCATCCATTAGATCCTGAGTTATGACCTTTCAAAATCACGAGGTTACGCTGCTGACCCCAAATTTGGGAGGGGGGTCATTACTCCCAAACTATTTGACCCAAGTGGCTAACATTTGGTCATGCTTCATTACTCATCATACCCAACTACTACACCTAAAATCATTAAAATTAGTGAGATCACCTGACATAAGGTGTACACATTTGACATGGAATGCCTCGATTGAGACAAGAAACCAACAGCAAGGAGTGTGGTTGATGACCACAACACATCATAGGCCAGAGGTAGCAAGGCCTCTGGATGGAAAGTATGATTTTTCAAATTAACATGTAGCCTTGATTGTTCATTAGGTGATCATTAGGTTTTACCAGCATTTGGATAAAACCCTGGTAAAACAATCAAAAGGTTTTACCTGCCCAACCCTGACACACACACACATTTACCTGAACCTCAAGTTTACAATCAGTGAAGTCCATATGTTCTTCAACAGGAATGTCTTCAATCCATTCATCTTTGATCTGATCACTCTGAAATTGGTTTTCTTTTCATCATATTCAATAATAAATTATTTATTTCAATTCATTTCTTAGTTTAATTAATAAAGTTGCCTTATAATCTATTAAAGCTTTAAAAATTAATTCATCAGCTTAATGTTTTCATGCATGCATTATTAAATAAATTACTAATCTCAGTCAATAATCTCTAGTCATGAGAAGAATGAAAAAGGTCTTTATGTGTTTTCACTGTGCCATGAATGGTAATCCGCTTAAACTACGGAAGAAAATAAATTTTTCACATTTATTCTTTACCTCCCATTTATCACAAATTTTCCTGCAGCCAATGGAATCTTCTTTGAAGTAATTTGTTTCATAGAAACTGACTTCTTCTTTAATATTAACTTCATCTTTAATGTTCCAATAATCTTTCAAATTATACTCACTTTCACCTTTTTCCATTTTGAAACTCATTACATCAATGAGTGATGAGAAAATTATTTTCCTCAGCAAAAATGGCTCTTTTTAGTTAACAGTTCATTATTTTTAAGGACATAAAATATTCCTTTACCTGAGAAAAAAATTTTAAAATTAAAAAGTTCATATTTTGCTTTTAATAGTTTCTTTCAAAGAAGTGTATGTGAAGAAATAACTTAGGAATGAAGATGCAGTTCTGTGCAATGGTAACTCAGCACCAAATCTATTAATACAGGATCTGGCCTAGAGTTCGTGTAAATTTCTGGGTGCAGAGGTTTTGACAACTGATCTAGACTAATTTTGGGGCGTAGAATCCGAATTTTTCTATGCCATCACACCAAATTGGTGTGAAAGTGGTAAAAATGGCAAAAAATTGGCAAAAAAGGCAAAATTTTATCAGTTTTTCATATTTTTGTCATATTCTTGAGTTGAAAAACTTTTTAAGGGCAATTGTTTATTTGAGAATCTGTGTTTGTAACATACTGCTGCCTGAACCAAGAAAACTGACAAAAATGTCAAAAAATAATAGCAAAAATAGTAAAAAATTAAGTAAACATTGTCAAAAAATCGCAAAAATGAAATGTTTGGCTATTTTGGTGCACAAACTAGCTCTAACCAATCTTATCAAACTAAATAGTCAAGAAATTAGATATTAATAGCTCTACTAAAATTTCCTAACACAAAAACATGTACAAATGTCTAAATTTTGGGTTACAATGATTAAAAATGGTTGTAGAATATTTGAAAAACTAGACAAAATATAAAAATAGTGCTAATTTCATAAAACTCTTAGGTTTGCATGTTGTAAAAGACTGAGAGATAAGATCATGTATTATTTCTGATGATGAAGTTGACTGAAAATCTTGCAAAAGTAGTAGAGTATTTGGCAAAAATGACAAAAACTGTCAGCATCAACTGGTTGTTGCTATCTGATACATTCCAGGTGGAAAACAAATGCTGAAGAAATTCCAACCATATTGGAGGACATTCATTTTGGAAGTGTTTTTAGGCTAGGTCAAGATCATTTGGATCACAATAGCTAGAGCATAAACCAAAACTATAAATTTTTAACTCTTTCCTTAGGTCCTTAGCAACATTTTTGACAGATGATTTCCACAAAGTTTCAACAATTCTTGTACTCTCAATCTGGACAGAATAAACCATCTGGGATTTTCGTTTGTTGCTAGGATATGTAAAATAAATGGTGTCCTTAAATTTGTCTATAAGCAGGCTCTAAACCAAATAGTTACTGATAGATTCATCCTGGTTCAGCTTTTTATTGATCTCTTGTCTCAAGTAGGTGACACTGTATCCACAGCTTGTGAAGTCTATTTTTGAGACTACATCATTAAACGCTTCTTAAACCATGTCAGTAGAACCCATAACTTCATTTTCTTGCTGTCTGTTTTCCAAAATCGTCTCTATTCTGCGATCATAGGCTGCAAAATGCTTCTTTATACAATTATTATGATAGAATACATCTTTGTATTCGTTCAACATTGCTACTCTGGTAAAAACATCGTCTTGGAACAAGTGAGCATAACTCAATAACTTTTGGGCACGACCTGGAGTACATATCTGAAACAAATCATGGTCAATGTTTCCACCTTTCAGTAGAACCCATAACTTCATTTTCTTGCTATCTATTTTCCAAAATCGTCTCTATTCTGCGATCATAGGCTGCAAAATGCTTCTTTATACAATTATTATGATAGAATACATCTGCAGTGAATACATCTTTGTATTCGTTCAACATTGCTACTCTGGTAAAAACATCATCTTGGAACAAGTGAGCATAACTCAATAACTTTTGGGCACGACCTGGAGTACATATCTGACACAAATCATGGTCAATGTTTCCACCTTTCAATTTGACTCGAGCTGAACCACAAAATACACACACTTTCATATCCTTGATATACTGTGTTTTAATCCTTTTGCTTGAACTATTTTCTGGAGGAGTTAATGCTTCCCCTAAGGAGGAATCTGAGGGTTCAGATTCAGCATTTTTAGACTTCTGACTACATTCAACAAACTTTTTATGTTGCATAGCACAAAGTGCTGTGATACTGGATATAAGGAGTCTGACTCTCAGTAAGATCTTTCAAACGCTTGCTTCTGTCATCATTTGGGTACGCAGAAGCCAACTGAAGCAAATTTTTTAGTCCATGTTCTCCGCTGCTCAAATATTTCTCTCCACTTGGGCTTTTGTTCTTCTGGCACAAGTACCAAGGTTTGAGCTATGCTTCTTTTCTGGCACAAGTTGACATACATCCTGAAAAAATAAAATATACTAAGACTTCTTGCAATTGCAATTATAATAAACTGGTTCTATTCTATACATATAAAAATTCACTTGTAACACATTGGTCTTCATATTTATGATTTAAATATTCAATTTGATTATTACTTATCATGATCTATCATCTGTTAAATCACATAATGAATACAGGGATCCTCAATTTGTAGCTACTACCAATACTAAACCTGAAACACAGTAAATATGACTTAGTTACTCGAAAGAAATCAAATAGATTGATTCTATAAGAAGTTCAAACATTTTACAACAAGCAAGCCTAAGAATAACAAAATTAGTAATTTTTTATATTTTGGCTATTTTTTCAAGTATTTTACAACCATTTTTATCAATTTATACCTGAAATTTAGACATTTGTGCATACTTTGTTTTAATAAATTCTTGCAGAGCTATTAATATCTAATTTCTTGACTATTTAGTTCAATATGATTGGTTAGAGCTAGTTTATGCACCAAAATAGCCAAACATTTCATTTTTGCGATATTTTGATAATATTTACTTAATTTTTTACTATTTTTGCTGTTATTTTTTGACATTTTTGTCAGTTTTCTTGGTTCAGGCAGCAGTATGTTACAAAAAGATTCTCAAACAAAATATTGCCCTTAAAAAATTTTTCAAATCAAGAATATGACAAAAATATAAAAAACTGATAAAATTTTGCCATTTTTGCCAATCTTTTGCCATTTTGACCACTTTCACACCAATTTGGTGCGATGGCATAGAAAAATTTGGATTCTGCGCCCCAAAATTAGTCTAGATCAGTCGTCAAAACCTCTGCACCCAGAAATTTATATGAACTCTGGGCCAGATCCTAGACTATAACTTATAAAACTAAAAATGTGGTTTACAATATTGGGACAGAAAAAGAGGCTCTTTTGTACTTGAGCCGGTAAATCTAACCAACACAGGTCTATAATTTATTCTTTCAAACTACTCTCAAAAACCAATATTCATGGCTGAAGTTCTGATCATCATTTTAGTCTTCAAACATGAAAGCAAACAATTTTAGTTATCTCAATAAGAATCAAAACCAGTATGCAGAATCTGTAAAATCTGATATTCAAACTTTTAACATATGATGCTTGTAAATATATGAAGAGTATACAGGGAAAATTGACACCAGACATGTGAAACTATATACATGTACATTAGGGTGACAATAAAAATCGAAATTTGGAGTTTTTTATTGGCCATTTGTTCAATGCTGCTACTACATGAGAAAACAATGTACTGTAAATATTAGGTCATTCAGACAATATTTAAGGGTGTCTCAAGTGAGGTAAATAATTCTCCTTATAACAAACATTAATTATTCATTACCTAGTAAAAATAAATTAATATTTTTTTTAATTAATGTAAATAAACGTTAGTTTTAGTTCATAAAGTTTAAGTGCAGGCGTACTCCAATCGTAATAGGGTGACAATAAAAATCGAAAGTTGGAGTTTTTTATTGGCCATTTGTTCAATGCTGCTACTACATGAGAAAACAATGTACTGTAAATATTAGGTCATTCAGATAATATTTAAGGGTGTCTCAAGTGAGGTAAATAATTCTCCTTATTCATTAATATTTTTTTTAATTACTTATTACGATTGGAGTACGCCTGCACTTAAACTTTATGAACTAAAACTAATGTTTATTTATATTAATTAAAAAAAATATTAATTTATTTTTACTAGGTAATGAATAATTAATGTTCGTTATAAGGAGAATTATTTACCTCACTTGAGACACCCTTAAATATTATCTGAATGACCTAATATTTACAGTACATTGTTTTCTCATGTAGTAGCAGCATTGAACAAATGGCCAATAAAAAACTCCAACTTTCGATTTTTATTGTCACCCTAAATTGTACATGGAGTTTTAAGGTGTCAGTGATATTGAGACTGATGCCCATGTTTAGAGGCTGGGAATGTCACCAGAGAAAACTCTCAACAAAAGCTGTCTACTGCTTAATACTAAATATTCATAAGTACAGAAAATAATTAGACTAGAAAGATCAGAAGTTACACCTTACAACACACATTACATTAAAATTTATCTAAGTGTGGGTCAGAAGATCTCAGTTTACGTGATGACTTGCCATCAATTTTGTTGTGTGTGTGTGTGTGTGTGTGTGTGTGTGTGTGTGTGTTCTTTTAATTTCATCAGGAATGTGGATAAAAGAAAAGAATGGTGTACAGGCCGAGAAAATACTCAATATATATTACCCAATTTATTACAGAAAGCTTACTGAAAACAAGAATATATCAAATGATGATAATGAACATGAATATAAATGGTAAGTGAAATACAATTAGCAAACAATGAAACCACACACACACACACCAAATTGATATCTGACATCATAAGATTTGTCCCAATAGGACAAAGCATGGACTCATTTCTGATAAATGATTTCACATTGCCTTTAGTGATAATATATATATGATTAGGTACTTGATCTTAAACTCATCTCATCTTTCATGGCAAAGTAACCCATATAAAGGAAATTCTAATGAAGTAAACTAATATTGAAAACCCTACTCCCTCCAATTTTGATGAAACTTGGAACCCAGAGTAGTTTTTGACCAAATGCCTCATTCTGCAAATTTCAATTCAATCTAAATGATGGTTCAAAAGTTACAAGTCAAGGTCACTGCAGGGTCAGACCATGACCTTCATTATTTTGAAGGCCCATGGCTTTGGCAATAATACTTGTATACTTTGAAATTATATTTTTTAAATCATGAGACTGAGGAGTCAAAATATTAAAGTTTTATTTATACAAATAGGTCTATATATAAATAAATTCACTCTTTGACCAACAACAGTAAATGACCTTTGAGGATCCAGGTGCCAAAAATTTTAAACACAAAAAATAAGATTTATCTTTTTTTTAATTTGGGGCAGTTGTAAAAACATTGCATATTTGACCCTAAATGGGTGCAGTTCACTTAAATATACAGGGTGTCCATAAATGTTTACCCTGAAAACAGTATGTTCTCATGTTTTAATGATGAATCTTGCATCCATTTTCTTTTTACAGGTGATCTCGTACACGCATAGAGTTTCTGTGCTGGTGTTTCATCTACCACATTTGCCACTCGCTAGGAGCGCTGTAGTATCTGTTCAGTTAAGATGGTGTCTGTGACAGAGAAGGTACAATGTGTTGTGTGGCTTGCAAAAACAAAATCTCCTGTCAGTGTTCAGCGAAGGTTCAGAACAAAGTATGGAAAGAATCCACCTGATGTGAAGTTAATTAAGTCATGGATGAAAAAATTCTTGGGAACTGGAAATGTGGAAAAGGGAAAGAGCAGTGGTAGACCATCAGTTTCCAATGGGACTGTGGAAAACATTCAAACTTCTTGTTAAAGATGTTAGAGATTTGGTTTATGCAACAGTTGTTCCAGATATCAGGACATTGCAAGAATGCATTACGGATGCAATTGCAACAGTTAACCCACAAATGTTGAAAAATGTGTGGTGTGAGTGTGAATACCATTTAGACATTTTACCTGCCACTAAGGGTGCACATGTGGAAGCTTATTAAGTTCATTAACTATGTATCAAAACTTTGTATGTTTATCTACTTATGATTAAAACTGTGTCTGAATATGAGTGTTCATTTAAAAGTTATAGCATGCTTTAATCAGGGTAATCATTTATGGACACCCTATAGAAAGGGATCCAAATTCTCTGATCCAAAAACACAAAAGGAGGTACCCCAAAAAAATCTTGTAAAACTGTTGTATGACAACAAAATTACAATAAAATTACTTCAAGCTGGAATGACTGTTACTGGTATTATATTTTTTCTTTTTAAGAGAAAACTGACACAATGAATACACACAACTCTCTTTTCTGGAAAGAGTATCTGACCCAATCAGTGGGTCAAATGAATTTTGACCTTGGAGTCAAGGAAGGTTTGACCATTTTTGGGTGCCTGAGAAGTAAAGTTGAACAGTATAAATCATAATCCCCATATTTCTGGAATTACAAAGAAAAACAAGATATTCTCATAAGCAAAGGAGTTATTTTTCTGCACTCAATGACATTCACCAAATGACAACTCATATTTTCAACAACTATGTAGGAATAGGTTCCCCAGTCCCTGGGCAATATTGTGGGAAAACTGGAGTACCCACCTGAATTTAACTCTAGAAATAGTTCTTCCAATGATAGGAATCCAATTCTACTGGCCAGCCACAAAGTACATGCAGATTAAGTAGACTGGAAGGCAGGAGATGAAAGTATGTTCAAAAATCTTCTCCCAAGCAGTACACTAGATATCAAGTGAGCAAAGACCATTTCCAAAAATGTCAAGCAAGAAGAGCAGGACCACCACAGTGCATTCAAGCAATAGAAAGCAAATAGTATATGCTTGGATGTTAAGGAGTGGGTAAAAGGAAAAGGTGTTCAGGCAGAAAAAGGAAGAGAAAGGACTTCAGGATAAACAAGAATGAACAGGAATAAAAAGCACAGTACAGGCAAGACCTATGCTACTGAAAATAATTCAAGAATTTTCTCTTCACTTAAAACTATACCAAATTTAGTAAACTTTATTCCAGTGTATGACTTTTTATCTAGTCTTATTCCCTGTGATGAACAAATGTAGAAAACTTTTATAGAGGGTGACTCATCAGCTTCACTGGAAATAAACTCTTGAAGATGTGACTTTAAAGCTTGACTTTTGCCTGAGGATGTTAAGCTTGAACTGACACTAGGTTCTAATGGGTTACTATGCCCCTCCTTTCCCCCCCCCCCCAAGTCCCAACTCTTTCAAAGCATACCGTACTTTTGAGTATTACCAAATATATTTCTTCAGGCTAACACTAATCTTCCCATCATGTACCATTACTGATATTTAATGATTTATAGAAAGCAAATTAGAAAATTAAGTTTTCCAGTTTTATTTATAACTTGTGTTGTGATGGTAAATTTGCATGTCAAAATCTCTTGTGAGAATAAGAGCAGAAATTTTAGTTTTAAGATTTTGTTGTTTAGATCTCTAAAGCAAGGTGGTTTAGGTTATGGTTAACAATAAATAAATAAATGAAAATGTTCCAGATTGTTTAATGTTCATTCAATTTTTATTTTCTCACAAGAATGGTATAAACCCAAATAGCCTTGTGGCCAAGATTTATGGCCGGGTTGAACTGCAGCCTAGACGCAAAGAGAAGGGAAAACAAGCTGGCTGGGTTCAGATGTAAAATGGTTTGTTTTCCCTTCCCTTTGTGGCTAAACTTTTGAGAGAGAGACTTTGAATCCACTTGTTAAATTGGACCATGACGTTGGTCATAAATTTGGGAAACCAAGTGGCTTTGAAGAAAAGAACTCTATTTTAAGGACAAGGGGGAGCCTTGTTTGGAAGGGAAGGTCAATGTCCAATCAAAGGACAATGATTCTGGGAATACCCAGTAAGAGAAAAGCTCCTCCTTTCCTTATGTATGGATGAAATCATTCATAGGGATGACTTTATGCATTGAAAATGTTTTGATAGGTCATTCAGAATATTGGAAGGCGGAGTCCTTGGAATTTTAAGGTGTATTTTAGATTTTTAAGTCAGTTGTATGTTCCAGTCTTCGACAGTTAAAAGTGGCTTAAAAGAATAACTCTTTAAACTCTGTGGCATGGTTGAAAATTTCTAAGTTGAGTTAAAACTGTCTCATGTTGTACTTAAAATTTGAATTGTTTTTGTCTTGTGCGAACTTAGTTAGAAGATCTTAATTACTGTTAGCCGACAGACCAAGAATTTTGTGAAATTTGAATTAATTTAATTTTGTTCAAATTAAATGTTAAACTAAGTTTGCGACCTATTAGGTTTCCTCAGGGAAGAGTCAATATCTTGTGTTGAAGTTGGTTCCAGTGGAAATCCCATAAGTTAGTGCATGACCATTCCATTATTTTGTGATGAAATCTAATTTATTTGACGGACTTGGTTTTGTTTTGTTCTGGAAACAAATCTGTGGAACTCACGCAGAACTGTCGAGAGTAACTTTCCAAAATTTTTTTAAGTAAACCATTTTTCCAACCTCTTCTTAGATTACGAAATTTGAATTTAGTGCTGTTGTTTTTTGTTACACGCAATTAAAAAACCCCTCTGTGGATAGGCAGAGTCATCCTGAAATAAACGAACATGCACATAAGAAATAGGTGCAATTGAAAAAAGGTGTGCACCACATAAATTAAGGGGTTGAGCACAACACTTGATTTAATAGAACTTCAACCCTCCCATTTCTAAATTTAAAGAAAAACCTTAGCAGTAATTATTCACAATTTATTCTGGAGATTCTACACAATAAGAAACTTTAATCTTTAATTAAATGATGATGGAACTAATAGGTTAGTTATAATGAGCATAAACATAATTTATGTATAAAACAGTAGAATTCTGAATAACTTTAACTTAAACTTTGGAGGGTCTTACTTTCCTACATTTTGACTACACTGTATTCACTGGAATTCTTCTCACTTGTTTATTTCTTAATTTATTTGGACAAGACAACATGTACAGCCACTTAATGAATTCACATGCAATAGCTTAATTAAAGATTTATAAGCCAAAGCTGCAAAAAGAGGGTACAACACTGGCAATGCTTCAAGTAATTTGGACTCGCATGCACAATACTGGATTGCCTGCCTGCCTTGAAGGAGCACTAAGTTTTGGATCCTTCGTGCTAAACTTCAAAAGCATAGCTACCTTCTGGCTTCAGTAATGGACTATGATCTTGCCTTTTCTTGAGTTCAACATGGACAAGAACTAAATACTGGATGAGGTTTAAACACTAGCTCCAGAGCTGTTTCTAGCAAGATACCCTATTAAACTGACTTGAGCACTTTTGCATTAACTGCAGCATTCTGCCTATGCTTGACTAGATGGACTTAATTTATACTTTTAACTAGAAACTATGAAAGCTGAGTGGCTGGAAAGAGAAAAAAATATGGGAATTTAAAAATAAAAAGACCCAAGAAAAGAGAATCAGCAAAAACCTACAGCAAAATATGTGAGAAAAATAAAACTGGGCAATGTATGGGTATCAGGGATATAAGTCTTAATAGATTGTACCATCCCATCTAGAAGCTGTTCTCAGAGCAAACTTTCCCTGTTCACTTCCATTCTTCTTTCTCATATCTCTGTCATAGTCTTTATGCATTTCCAACTGTTATGCTATTGAATTTACCACAATCTTTTGTTACAATTATTTATCCATAGTAGTGAAGGAATATTATGGGTAAACAAATTGATTTGTATATGTGCCATTTATTCATGAATAACCTTAAGTTAAAATCTTCACTGTACATTTTTTTATTGGCTGCTGCTACATGAAGAGAAGATGGAAGACTTCTCTCAGTAAAGATTTGTCAGGTTTATGGCAGTAACTAGTACCTTCATAGACCTTTAACATTTGCCTATTAAATGTTCAAGGCTCTTCCTCACAATTCCAAGGCCTGAAATGATTTCAACAGGGGTTCCTGATGATTAATTCAAAGTTATTAAAATCATCCAATTTAATCAATTAAATTTTTTTATAAAGGAAATCAATCATTTTTAAATTTTTATTCTATTGACTTTTTAAAATATTTAACACTAATAAACAGATAACTGGAGTCTCTCTGCTGCAGACTACCAACTTCACTATATTCATAGTAAATTTAATGAAAAACTAGCAACTGCTTTCTCAGCTACAGACATTTGCCAATTCACCAGATATCCATAGATAATTATTTATGGCACTGGTGGCTGTCTGTTGGTATGGGTAATGTTAAAAATCTGGAAAATCTTGGAAAAACAGCTGTAAGCAGTTACATAGTTATAGGCCAAGAACCCAAAAAGGAAGTAGGAAAGTTAGAATTAGCAATAAAAAAGGAATACTCAAAACTTATACCACACTGACACTTTTAGACATGTAAAGCTTTCACACAGGAATAGTAGTAATAGTAATGTGTAGAATAGACAAGGCTCTCTCCCTCCACCAGCTACTGCTCACAGAAAGTAGTGGTAAAAGAAGATTTATATTAAAGTAAGAAAAGGTATAATGAAGAATATAGCTTCAGAGTTCATTCACACCATGTTTACACTTACCTCATATTCTCAGTTACACACTAGAAGACAGCACAAAATAAAGGATAGTATGAATACTAAATTATTTCATCTACTCTACACAATTCATTTTTTTTAAGGAATTTCTTATTCATTTATTATTTCTCTGTAGCCAACCATACCCACTATAATGAAGACTTATCATGTAGTAATTTATATTGCATTCTTCCTCATACACAATGGGGAATAATAGTACAAAATATGCAGAATTGTTTTCTCTTCAAAATTTTGAAGTACAATATTTAAAACTAAAGTTCCACTCTTAGTAGCTTCCATGAAGATGAGTACAACTATTCCCAGGGTTTGACTCAAAAGTTACCAAGTTAGACGACCCATAATTTACCTAAAAAAGTACTAACATTCCTACACTATAAACTCAAATAGCATCCCTAAAATTCAAAATGTCTATTCAGAAGTTTTGGCTCCTAGCAGATCCCATCAAGCCTCCCTTTTCTACCAATGCAGTATCATTTGTCATGCATTTACTTAGAAAGCCAAACAACTATTGTTTGTGTATGATTTTGTATTTGAATATAAATTTTATTATTTGATTACATATTACTCTCTCATATACTTTACTAACAGTTGGGAGGATAGAAATCAGTCTGTAGTTTGAAGGGGAAGTTTTATCACCCAATTTATAGATAGGGCATACTCTAGCCTTTTACAGGCTATTTGTGTATGTTCTCTGCAAATTCTGTTTGGGATTTTGTCAAATATACAACTTTTATTTTTTAATTGTTTTATGGCTATCATTAGATGAGGAGCATCATGCAACAAACATTTTGGGGAAACACTGTCAGAGAAATAACTTTTAATCAGTTGTAAGAAATTAATAAGTCAATGCTTTAATTACATTTTAAGGATAAGAAAAGTCAACAGTATGTATACGGTTAATTTACTATACAGGGTGTTTGAAAACTTTCTGTACAAATTGTAATGGGGGATAGGCAACACCAAGACAAACCCTTTTCGTCTATAAGTGTATGTCCGCTAACGTCACCATTCGGCGCGAGAGGGCGCCGCTACAATTGGCTAAAAGTTGAAGTGGGCTAGACTCGCGCTTGCCGCGGGCATTCTGAAATTGGACGTAGTACACGTAACATGGAGCGCTTCACGACTGCTGAGATGGCTGACATGCATATGGTGTATGGGGCTGCCAATGGAAACGGAAGAGTTGCTGTGAGGTTGTACCGACAGCGCTTCACAAACAGACGTGTGCCAAACCACCAAACGTTTGCGCATTTGCATCGGCGACTGCGAGAAACTGGAACATTCCATGCAAACATGCATGACACTGGTCGGGAGAGAAACGTGCGCACTCCTGACATGGAAGAAGAAATCCTACGGCGATTTGAGGACAATCCAAGCGCAAGCACGCGAGGTGTTGCACGTATCCTCAGTGTGAACCACGACCTGGTCTGGAGAGTGTTGCACGAGCAGCAGTTACATCCGTTTCATCGTCAGAGAGTCCAGGCATTACAACCTCGGGGTTACCCTCTTCGTGTGGAATTCGCACGCTGGTTTCTGCAGCAGACAGCGGTGCAGCCTAATTTTCCG
This sequence comes from Bathynomus jamesi, assembly GCA_023014485.1. Taxonomy (NCBI): domain Eukaryota; kingdom Metazoa; phylum Arthropoda; class Malacostraca; order Isopoda; family Cirolanidae; genus Bathynomus; species Bathynomus jamesi. The sequence continues at coordinate 360,186 of JAJOZX010004168.1, forward strand.
GCTTATGTGCTGTTCTCAGACGACGCCTGTTTCACACGTGAGGGTGTGTTTAACATGTACAATTCTCACGTGTGGGCGCACGCAAATCCACATGCTACACGGGTGCATGCTCATCAAGAACGGTTCGCCGTCAATGTTTGGGCGGGTATCATCCATGGCAAGTTGATTGGGCCGTACCTGCTGCCTGCCCGACTCGACGGGCGGGTTTATCGGATATTTCTTGAAGAAACGTTGCCGGAACTGCTGGAAGATGTTCCCGTGGCTATTCGTAGACGAATGTGGTTTCAACACGGCGGGGCCCCAGCACACTCCAGCAACGATGTGCGGGATTATCTGAACGCCACTTTTGGGGACCGATGGATAGGCCGGGGTGGGCCCGTAGCCTGGCCACCGAGATCGCCCGATTTAACATGACTCGATTTCTTCATGTGGGAACACATGAAGAACCTCGTGTACGAAACTCCCATTTACTCAGAAGAAGACCTCGTAGCAAGAATCGCTGTCACCGCTGGAACTGTTCCCGAAATGCCGGGAATCTTTCGACGTGTACGTCGGTCAATGCTTTGACGCTGTCGGGCATGCATTGATGCTACCGGTCGCAACTTTCAGCACCTTCTTTAAATAAACATGCCTTCTTTAAATAAACATGTTACGCGTACTACGTCCGATTTAAGAATGCCGGTGGCAAGAGCGAGTCTAGCCCACTTCACCTTTTAGCCAATTGCAGCGGCGCCCTCTCGCGCCGAATGGTGACGTCAGCGGACATACACATATGGACGAAAAGGGTTTGTCTTGGTGTTGCCTATCCCCCATTACAATTTGTACAGAAAGTTTTCAAACACCCTGTATATTGGGGCTTATAAGTCTACTGTCCAGATTAGTCAATCCCCTAACTCTCAATTTCAGATTTAGATTTAGATTTTAGCCTATCCTGGGTGTTTAAGTCAACCACAAACTTGCTAACATAAGAGTAAAACTTTAAAAAACCTTGTAAAAATTAATTATCAAATCCTTCATCATCATTATCATAATCATGTCAATGAAATAGGGAATGCTAGGCTAGGTAGGTTAATCAATGAGAATGTTTAAAAGCTGTATAGGTCGAAGCCCTCTTTAAATGTTGTGGGTCCGGGAAATGCCAGCCTGACATTAAAAATAGTTTAAAATGCTGATTTATGATAAAAAATAATTTGAACACCTTTTATTGTAACTTCAATACTATTAGAAATAAATTGAACAAATTTAAGGCAATAATTGATTCTGGGAACTACAATATAGTTGCTATAATCAAAATGTTGTTAATTACTGTAATTCAGGACTGTTGGGGAAACTTGATATAGCGAGTTTTAAACTTTTTACTAATGATAGGTTACATAGGATTGGTGGTTGTGTTTTGTTGTACATTCATAATTACCTTAGGACTGTCAAGGTTAAGATTGATTTTCCAGCAGCAATGAATGCGATATGCATCGAAGTTAGGGTGCTCTAATTTCATTGTTGTTTATAGACCTCCCGTTCAACCCCTCGATACCAATAGCTATATCAAGCTTAGATATCAGGTTAAAAGATCTGTTAGGAATGCTAAGTGTAATTTTGAGATACTTGTAGCTACGGATAGTAAACATAATCCAAAGAAGTTTTTTTGACTATGTCAATAATCATAAGCCAATAAAAGATAACATAGGCCCTTTAGTAGATGCTAATAGTACTTTGGCTTCCAATGCTCAGGCAATGGTGGGTATTTTTAATAACTTTTTTGCAACAGTTTTTACTGTAGAACATGTAAATAATGTCCCCGACAAAGATGATATTGTTCCATTTAGTAGGAAGACTATTTTGAATGAAAAAACTGGTTACGAGGGTGAGATTGTGCATTATATCAATAAGCTAAAAGTTAGCAAGGCTCCAGGTTCTGATGTGCTTTATCCTAGACATTTGAAAGATTTGAAAGACATTAATAAGTTAATAAGTCACTGGAAGCGGGGATTATTCCTGAAGACTTCAAATTAGCTAATGTCACACCCATTTTTAAAAAAGATTACCACACAGTAGCTAGTAATTACAGGCCTATTAGCTTAACATCAGCTGTCAGTAAACTTTTGGAATCCATAGTTGGGGATTGTATCATCGATCACTTAGTTGCGATTTGATTAATAGTGACTCAGTATGGGTTTCAACACCATAAATCTTGTTTAATTTGTTAAAGTTCTATAATGAAATAGTGCATGAATACCATAGGCATAGAGCAGCTGACATTATTTATTTAGACTTTAAAAAAGCATTTGATACAGTTCTGCATAGAAGATTAATTGCGAAGATTAAAGCGCTTGGTATACTCGGTCAGGTAGCTAACTAGTCAGAGGAAAGGCTTCATGCCAGGAAACAGAGGGTCGTTGTTAATGGTAGGGAATCAGGGTAGTTGGATGTAGGTAGCAGTGTCTCTCAGGGTTCAGTGTTAGGCCCACTGCTATTCATAATCTACATTAATGACGTAAATGTAGGCTTCACCAGTAACATGTCAAAATTCTCAGATGATACTAAAATAGGTGGTAAAGTTCTTCATGTGGCCAATAGAAATGGGCTCCAAGATGATGTAAATAGGATTATAGAGTGGATGGATAAGTGGCAGATGCAATTTAATGATGACAAATTTAAAGTTTTGCAGATGGGTTTTCATAACAATTACATGTACACAATGGATGATAGACAATTAGTAAGCATTGATAAGGAAGTAGAATTAGGCGTACGTGTATCTGAGGATTTAAAAGTTAGGAACCAGTGCCTGCAGTCTTGTGGAAAAGCTAATCGGATGTTAGGCTTCATAGCGCGTAATTTCAAATTTAAATCGAAGAATATTATATTGCCCCTTTACAAGTCCCTAGTCAGGCCTCACTTAGAATATGCCATTCAGTGTTGGTGCCCATATTTGCACGAGGATATTGATAAGTTGGAAAGGGTTCAGCGATGTGCCATCAAACTAATTCCATCACTATGCAACAAGTCTTACGAAGATAGGATTAAAGAGTTAGACTTGCATTCACTCAAAACTTGGAGATTAAGAGGGGAGCTTAGTGAAGGTTTCAAAATCATCAATAAAATTGATAATGCAAATTTTGACAAATTGTTCATTTTTGATAATAGCGATACTTATAATAATGGATTTAAATTTATGTTTAAAGTAATTGATAAATGGAATAATCTTCCTGCATCCATCATGATGAACACCAGTGTTAATATGTTTAAAAACTGTTTAGATGTAATTTTAAAAATATTAACATTGTTTAAAATAATAAAACAATTAGCAACAGAAGCTCTGGGGGTAATGGTTGAGGTTTGAGTTTGTTGTTGATTAATGACAGCTTGTGATATGCCAGCAATAAAATTATACTTAAAAAAAAAAAATAAAAAAAATAGACTATCATGAACTAAGATGTAGCTTATAGTGTAAACTAACCCACTTTATTACTCTCTTCATACTTTTTTCTTTTCTTATCCTCTCTTTACTTATATGTCTGTAGTTTGCATGGTATGATAGTGTTTGAGTTAAGACTGTGTTCGCATGGTTTGTAAGCACTCTTATTTTACTTCTTTTCATCTTTTATCCCTTTTCTATTCTCTTCGACTATTTTTCCAACTTGTTGGCAGTGGCCAATGGATGATGTTAATTGCTCCTGTGCTAATTGTTTTATTAGTTTAAATGATGGTAATATTTTTAAAATACCTATCTAAATGGTTTTTAAACATATTAACGCTGGTAGAGTTCACAATGGACATAGGAAAATTATTCCATTGATCAGTTACTTCAAACATCATAAAGTTTTTAGCAATATTAATAATGAAATGTCTGCCACGTAACTTAAATCCATTATTAAGAATATTGCTATTATCAAAAATGAACAATTTGTCAAAATTAACATTATTGATTTTATTAATGATTTTGAAAACTTCAGTAAACTCCCCCCTTAATCTCCTAGTTTCAAGTGAATGCAAGTCTAACTCTTTAATCATATCTTTGTAAGACTTGTTGCGTAGTGATGGAATTAGTTTCATAGCACATCGCTGAACCCTTTCCAACCTATCAATATCCTCATGCAAATGTGAGGCCTGACTAGGGACTTTTAAGGGGCAATATAATATTCTTTGATTTAAATTTGAAATTACATGCTATGAAGCATAACATCCTATTAGCTTTTGCACAAGACTCCAGGCACTGGTTCCTAACTTTTAAATCCTTAGATGATACTTGGAGACCTCTTTATCCCACCTGATCTTCAGGGGATGAAAGCAACAGACATCCAAGGGCTGTAATTTATCTGTAGTATGGGGTGGTAATTTCTATAATTTTATTTTGGAAAATTTTTCTGACCTGGCTTTCATAATGATAGGAAGGATTAGATGAGGGGCATGCCCATCATAGCTTAGCAATAGTGGCCTTTGTGTGACAAGAGAGCAGAATTTGGCAAAACAGTCCATAAATATCTCCGAAACCATCCAGACATTTTCTGAACATGTATACATTGTACCAAGATATACATTTGGTGAACTCCAAGCAAGTTGGGGGTAAATTCCCTTGATCACCACTAATGGTGGTAAAATGACACCTTTGGCAGAGATGCCTGCCATCACAGTGATGCTCTCTCTTCCTGAGGTTGCCATTGTTCTTGAGGCTTGTATTCCAACAGGTGAGACAATGTTAGGCTTGAGAACCATCCAAATAAAGACTCATTTCATCAACATTCCAAATGCATTCTGGTCATTCCTCTATGCCCAATTTTAAGTTCTGCAGTCATGAGGTCATAGAAACCGTAAATGATGTTTGGGTTACTGGCTGCTATCTAGACTTTTTTCCAGAGTTGAAGGTTTCTTTGCAGAGAGCCCATATCATTTCAAGGAGTGGACCCAATCTTCCAAAGGCCTATTATTCAAGAATAAAAATAAAATTAATGAAAATGTGGAGTGAAACTGCGTAAGCAAATAAAAGATTTCCAGTTCTCTAACAATGTTATAATGTGCATTCTGGATTCTTATTTACACTGAGTCTATACACTGATTAATGATGACTATACAAGCTAATTATGCATTATTTCTACATTACTCTCATTATTTATTGACAGAGTGTTTTTCTGAGCTTATCTACATTTGGTAGTTAGGCGTGTATTCATACAATATGTAAATACTATGTGAATATTATGTTTTGGCTTTTGTTGTTACAATCAGTTCAGTAGTACAATAAACCACATGTTTAATTAACTCCATGCTGAAAAAACTTTTGGCAAAAGACAAACTTCCTGCCAGAAAATATTGAGAAGTACATTATGCTTCATTATTATAATTCAGTCACTAAATAAGTTTGTTAATAATTTAATAAACAAATGAAAATGATGCGTTTTATTTTATTATTAAGCATTAGTATTTATCCACAAATAAGTTGCAAATAAAGAAACTTTTAGGTTAATAAAGTTAATAATTGGAAAGAATAAAGTTAATAATTTCAATTTTTTAGGTTAAAATTGGGTCACCCTACTTATTTCTCTCAGCAAATTGTTGAACATAATCAGAAACTTTGCTGGTGGTGAGTCCTAAGACCCCATTTAGCAATCATTGTTAAACACTTGGTAAACTCCAATTCATACTCCTTAGGTATACTTGTATATGTTCCTGGCTTGGGAGTATTGTCCACATTAGTATCCTCTGTTGCATGCTTTAAGTGTCATAGTAATGTGGTTTTTCATATTTTAAACTTTTTAGCCACTTCCCTGATGCACATAACATTATTTTGAATAGAAACAATTCCATCTTGCATTTGCAGCAAGGTTGTACTATTATTCTTCTTGACATATGTGCAAGGCAAAGCTACGTTATGGAACAATAAAAATAGCTAAATAAAAATCTGAAACAACAATAGATATGATTAATAAGGTTTAAATATTAAGAAACATACCTACATTTACATTAAATAAAAAACATGTAGGTGGTCCAATTTACCCTGGTTGCATATTTCTGACTGATGTAAATAGTGATCAGGTTTGTGCACCAATAAATATAAAACTGCTAATAGTATTATATTTTTAGTACATTTACAGAGAAAAGGATATAATCTATTTTATCTCATTCAAATTTGAGGGTCTTACCATCAATAGTTCAGCTACCAGACAAACTTTTGACATTTCATGAAAATTGAAAATCAACATTCACTGACAAGGTTCATTTGGGCTAATTTTGGTGGTGGATTTTGTAATTGCCTCAAACAAACTCAATGGAATGACCTCAGATTTCATCTCTATGTGGGAAGGGTTAGATACAAAACTGCATGAAAAAAAAATAATAAAAAATGAGGTCACCAGTTCTACAGAAGCTAAGGCTAACAAAGACACTAAGATCCACTCTAGTTAGCCCGAGAGAAGGAAGAAAGTAGGGGGTTAAAAGAAGAGAATAAGGGGTTAAGTAGTAAAACCTATCATTCGTGAGAGAGAGAGACTCACCATCATCATCTGCCAACCACTGCCAACAACAAGTCAGAAAAATAGCAAAGAGGACAGAAGAGGGGTGAAAGATGAAAAAAGTAAAATAAGAATGCTTACAAACCATGCAAACATGGTCTTAACTCAAACACTGTCATACCATGCAAACTACAGACATGCAAGTAAAGAGAGGATAAGAGAAAAAAAATGTATGAAGAGTATAAAAAAGTGGATTAGTTTATGCTACGAGCTACATCTAAGTTCCTGTTAGTCTAATTTTTTTTTTCCCTTTTTTTTCTTAAATTTTGTTGCTGGCATATCACACACTGGCATTAATCATCAACAGATTCAAACCTCGACCATTAATCCCCAGAGCTCCTGTTGCTAATTGTTTTATTATTTTAAACATTATTATTTTTAAAATGCTTATCTAAATGGTTTTTAAACATATTAATGCTGGTAGAGTTCACAATGGATGCAGGAAGATTATTCCATTTATCAATTACTTTAAACGTAAAAAAGTTTTAGTGATGTTAGTAATGAAATGTCTGCCACATAATTTAAATGTTATTACGAGAATTGCTATTATCAAAAATTAACAATATCAAAACTTCCGTTATCAATTTTATTCATGATTTTTAGAACTTCAATAAGTTTTCTGAAACACACACATCAACCCAACTTAATTCTACCCTATTATCTAATTTAATCCTATCATTCTGAACTGAAGTTAAATCTTTCTTAATGTATAAGACAAAACCACCTCCCTGCCTATCCATTCTGATAAATAAATATTGTACAGTATTACCCCTCTATGCAAGAATAATTGGTGAGCAGCCAGTCTGGTGTACAGAATTTTCCAGTATGTAACAAATCCAGAAATTCCATTGAAGCGGTGTCAATGGAAAAGTTACATTCCAAGATTAGTCCATTCTGGTCCAAGCACTGCTGATAACGCGAAGCAATGGAATCGCAAACATCACAAAACATTTCGTTTGGTATTTGTGTGCATTCTCGTTCAATGGCTGCTCTCAATTCAGCGACTGTTGCAGGTTTTATAGCGTAGACTTTGTCTTTTAAGTATCCCCATAAAAAAAAGTCTAGTGGTGTGAGGTCTGGTGAACGCAGAGGGTATTCTACGAAACCCCTTCGTCCAATCCACATCCACATCGTGCCAAGTACCACTCGCAATACTCCACTCTTCGGTCCGGATCATCTTCATTAATAGCATGGACTAATCTTGGAATGTAACTTTTCCATTGACAGCGCTTCAAAATGCGTTGGACAGACGATTCTGAAATTCCTACCTCACGACTCGCTTGCCGCACAGATTTTCTTGGACTTTGGTGATACATTTCCAGTACTCTTTCTTGCTTTGTGGGGCTTGTCGATGTCCGTGGTCTTCCGGAACGCTTCTTGTGGACATTCTGAACAGTTCCATCGGCTTCAAACTTATCTCTAATTCGAGTGATGGTAAGTCGCGTTGGTGGATCTGTTTGAAACTCCCTCCTAAACTGTCTTTGCACTTCAACTGCGTTTTCACACTTCCAGTAGCATTTTAGTATGAATTTCCTTTGTTCAAAGCTTAGTCTGACTGCCATTATTAATTCTAATGGGTTTAACTTGGAAAGAAAGAAACACCAATTGAGCTATCAGCTGTTAAAGTGTGTATACATTTTTTTGGGATGCCCTGTGTATATATATATATAGGGTGTCCGAGAATTATCTGTACAAGTTTTGGATGTTATTAAAAGTCAACCATGAAGTGTAGAAATTCCATTGTTGTCCCATTTTACAGAGAATCTCATTAAGTTTTTTCTGATACCAAGTTTTGACAAGTTTTTTAGAAATTCCAGTGTGTCCGAAAATTATCTGTACAATTTCATCTTTTAATAAAATTCTTGCTAACACACGTTGCTACAAACATTCGATATGTGCACCATCAGTGATTCACAAAATATCCAATCGATAATCCAAATGTTGCCATGTACGCTGCAGCATATCCACATCAATTCGCTCAATAGCAGCTGTGTTCTTGCTTTTAAATCATTAATGTCTGCCACCCGCATACAAAAAAGAAAAAACTTGTCAAAACTTGTTATCAGAAAAAACTTAATGAGTTTCTCTGTAAAATGGGACAACACTGGAATTTCTACACTTCATGGTTGACTTTTAATAACAGCCAAAAATTGTACAGATAATTCTCGGACACCCGGTATATACAGGGTGTTTGAAAACTTCCTGTACAAATTGTAATGGGGGATAGGCAACACCAAGACAAACCCTTTTCGTCTATAAGTGTATGTCCACTGATGTCACCATTTGGCGCGAGAGGGCGCCGCTGCAATTGGCTAGAAGGTGAAGTGGGCTAGACTCGCTCTTGCCACGGGCATTCTTAAATCGGACGTAGTACGCGTAACATGGAGCGCTTCACGACTGCTGAGATGGCTGACATGCATATGGTGTATGGGGCTGCCAATGGAAATGGAAGAGCTGCTGTGAGGTTGTACCGACAGCGCTTCCCAAACAGACGTGTGCCAAACCACCAAACATTTGCGCATTTGCATTGGCGACTGCGAGAAACTGGAACATTCCATGCAAACATGCATGACACTGATCGGGAGAGAAACGTGTGCACTCCTGACATGGAAGAAGGAATCCTACAGTGATTTGAGGACAACCCAAGCGCAAGCAGTTACAGCACGAACAAAATACAATACTTGTGCTGAATCAGTGGAATCTGTTGATTCATCCAAAGCTATTGAGTAATATACAGTTCCTTTTTGGATTATTTTTTGAAGTTGCTCAGTTACATTGCGAGCTAACTCATGCTGCCGATCTGTATTAGTTCTTCTTGAAAGAGGTACGTCTTTATATTTGTTAACTTTATCTGGATCTAAGCATCTTACGACTTCAACAATGCATTCCTTTATAAGTTCTGCATCGCTAAATGGCTTACCTTTTTTTCCAAGCAAATATGCTACTTTATAACTTGCCTCAGTCGTAGCATTTCCTTGATGTAGGCCTAACACTGAATGGAATAATTCTCTTTGCTTTTGTTTTCCATCTTTTAATTTATTCAATGCAATCTTTCGAGCCTCACCATCTAATTTTGCATATTTATTGTCCTTATGAGCAACATAGTGCTGGTGCGCATTGTATTTCTTTATTGTTGAAATTATGGTATCACAGAGCAAGCAAGTCATTTTACCACTATTAAACACTACAAAAAATTGTAATTCCCATTCGTCATTAAAGACTATTTTCTTCTTTCAGAAGGCTGCACTTGATGACCCAGAAGACCGCAGGTTCCCCACCCCTGATCTAGAACATCATCTGTAAGTATAGTAACCCAAGGTAATATTATCTTGGCATTATAGTTGTTAAGGGAGGAGTTTGTAGACACCAATCAACCAGGGAAGTACTCTAGGAGATGATGTTAGACAGAAGATAGGGAGTGCTGAAACTCTCATTTCTCCTGTCACTGTCCTCCTTAGCTGATCTTTTTGTCTCATCTATCATGTGAGCAGTCCAGCATGCTCTTAAACACATACTTCTCTCCCTAGTCCTCACTATATGCACATGCATCTTACACACTACATAATCTTTTCAAAAAAAAAATAAAAAAGGCAACTTCAAGAGCCTCAGAGTTCCCTGGGGAGGGGACCATAAATGTCCCCACTTCTGGCTACCTCCCTGCTGATACTGGGAATGCAGACTGGGCAGTGGAGCTGGACCTGCTACCACCTGTTAGAGATGTTCTAGACCTCTATCTGAGTCACTTTCCTTAAATTTCTACAACATTCATGGTCTTTTCTCAAATTTTCAATCTGTTAACCACCACCTCTGCTCCTCTAAACCTTATCATCTTTTCCTCACTGAAACTTAGGTGTCTGGGACAACTGACAGCAACCCCTTTTCTGTACCCTCTTTCTCAATACTCAATTTCACTCCAAAGATAGATGTTGCGTATATTAGGGTGCATCAAACGCCCTTAGGTTCTTGGATTTTAATGTCTATTCTCTCAAATGTTACACTTGTTGCTAGAAGTGTGTATGCCAAACATTAATTAAATCGGAGGTGGTCCTGGATGGCCACCGGTCACTTTTATATTTTCGCGGCAATTTTCGGGGGCCGCGCTATGTAAAAATATCTATTTTTTTTATTTACCAACCAGTTGACTACTTACTTTGTTTCTTTTAATATAGAGTTGCTAAGGGGTGATTTACATAACATTTGAGAGAATAGACATTAAAATCCAAGAACCTAAGGGCGTTTGATGCACCCTAAAGGGGTGATTTACATAAAACATGCACCATAAACGAAACTTCACTTATAGTCTAATAATATCCTTTATTGTCTTTCAGAAACAATGGAAGCTGTAACAATGGAAGCTAAGAAGACCAGATTAGCAAGTGCCATTTTTGGTCTTGGCAATGCTCTTACAGAAGATGGTACATTGACAGGAGTCCGCCTCCCAACTTGCCGGCAGGTTCTTCGATGCGTGATGTGGCACATCCAGAAAGAAATATGTGAAGGCAAACAAACACAGCCACTCAAATGGAAATCTGCCAGCATAGTCCTTATCCAGCTGAAAACATTCTACACTAAAGCAAATATTCCTATGCTTTCAGACCATCAATGCTGCAAACTAATACTTGACCTTCTTAATGACAATAACAAATTGCGTCAAATACCTGTTTCTCGCAGAGAATCTCCAAACACTTTGGCTAAGTTGCAATCCATGAATGAACGTCTTGATAAGACCTTTGGTGTATGGACAAAAGATGCAATGACAAACATTAAGAATGAGGAAGATAGAGCATTTTAGAGTCAATGAAATCTGACAGAGTAGCCTCATTTGGTAGTGTTGACAAGAAGAAAGCTGATAAAGATCGTAGAAAAGAAAAACGCATCTTAGCGGAAGCTTCAAGACGAGAACGTCATGAATCATCCAGTGTACAAGAGATGAAAAGTTCTGTATGCTCTGATGATAGTGCCTCTGCAGATAGCTTGGAAGAAACTGAAGAAGAGGCGATTCCAGAGCTTCAAAGGAAGCGTAGTCACCACAGATCAACATATGCAGGTACGTCTGCCTTTATTCCTCATGATATTCTGAAAAGGCCTTCAGTCGTGTCTGTTGCTACTCGACTAAACATAACTCCTGTTCAACAGGCTGTGCTCACCGAAGCTGTAATTCAAGAGGCAGGAGGTGATCCACGTCGTGTGGCCAAGTCGTATTCAACTGCTGATAAGGCTCGACGATCAATAACAAGTGCTATCGCCAAAGATATTCGAGAAAATTGGATCGCCCCAACAGCTGCAACACTTCACTGGGATGGCAAGCAGATGCATACGCTCACAAACAAGAATGGCAAGGAAGAAAGATTGCCAGTGTTGGTTGGGAATGCCACTGATGTAAAGCTACTGGGAGTGGCTAGATATCCTCGTGGAAGTGATATGTCATCAGGTGACATCATTGCCGAGCACACTTACACGTTTCTACATTCATGGAAGTGCAAACAGTCAGTTGTCAACTTATGTTTTGACACAACAGCATCAAACACTGGACACGTTACAGCTGCCTGTGTTACCATTCAATCAAAACTGGACCGTGCTCTTCTGTGGTGTGCATGTCGCCATCATGTTGGAGAGGTAATCCTGGATCATGTGTTTGACGCTCTCAAAATTGAGACATCAAAGTCTCCAGAAGCATCTTTGTTCCAAAGATTCCAGAAGAATTGGGAACGCATATCGCATGCAAAGGATGAAAGTTTAACCAAAATTGACATTTCAATGTACAATGATGATGCACAACAACTGCTTTTATCCTGCAAAAACAAGGTTTTAAGCACAATCCGCACAAGCGCTTCATACTGTAGGGAAGACTACAAGGAAATGGCACAACTCTGCCAGGTAGTCCTCGATGATGATGTCACAAAACAAGGAACACTCCACAGACCTGGGGCCATGCATAAAGCAAGGTGGATGTCAAAGATTCTTTATTCCATCAAAATATGCCTACTTGAAGAGCAAATTTCTGTACTACCTCGAGGAACTGTAACAACACAACATCAACAGGAAAAACTGAAGGAGTTTGTTGTTTTTGTTGTTTATATTTATTGTGATTGGTGGCTCATACGTCAGTCTGCTTCAAATGCCCCATGGTTTGATTTGTGCTTATACAAGACTCTGCTCAACTATAAAGCTGTCAACTCAATCATTTCAGTCAGCGCTGTGAAAGCCTTTGATAGACATTTGTGGTATTTAACCCCAGAACTGGTTGTTTTGGCACTGTTCAGCAATGCAGTACCTCAAAAGGAGTGTCGTGCCCTTGCAGATGTGTTACTGGCCATACAACCAGATGAAATGCCAAGCACTCCAAAACACCGCTACGGTTCTGGATATGGCAAACCGTCATTTCCAAAAATTACAGAAGCGACAACCCTAGCTGATCTTGTGAACGAGGACTCGTGGTTTACAGTGAACCTTCTTCACCTGAATATGACCTTCCTAACAGAGGATGTTGACAATTGGCAGAACAATGACCACTTCAAGGCAGCCAAGTCCATTGTGGATGGGTTAAATGTTGTGAATGACCCTGCGGAGAGAGCAGTAAAGCTCACAACTGATTTTGTCTCAGCTGCAAGAGGAGAAGACCACTTCCAAAATCTTCTTCAAGTGGTTGAATGTGACCGCAAAGCGAGGCCAAATTTGCGGAAACGAGCAAAGTTGGAGTAGTGACATTGGCATTGTGTTTTATACATTTTCAACTTTCAATCAATGTAAGTATAGTAATACCGAATATTTGTATATTAGTATTATAAGTAATACCGAATATTTGCCGAATATTCGGTGCATCACTACTAAATATATAAAAGTGGCCGGTGGCCACCCAGGACCACCTCCGATTTGATTTATTTTTTGCATACATACTTCTACCAACAAGTGTAACATTTGAGGGAATAGACATTAAAATCCAACACCTTTTTGAAAATCATGGGGCGTTTAATGCACCCTAGCGTATATGTACACAATGACCTAACTCATTCTCGTATTTCCAAACTCAAATCTTCTGAATTCTATACCCACTGGCTATGGTTTACATGCCAATCTCAAACTAAATATATCTGTGCTATTTACCTTTCCCCTAAGTCTATTGACTATCCAAAATTCTTTACTACCTCACTTCCAAAGTGGAATACAGGAGTTCCTTGTTTTATGCAAGGGATGTGTTCCTGGAAATCCTTGCACAAAGTGAAATTGCATAAAACAAAAATGGTTTTACCATTGATTTAAAGCTAAATATTAAAGATGGGTTCTAATCAGTACTTATATGTTGTTATAAACCCAATACTTTACATGTAAACCCAGTCCCCTCTATATATAACAATTGAATACATACATATTCCAAAAGAATAACAACATGGATGATATATAAAAATAAAATTAATCAAAATAATTAACCTTTTCAGGGTTTGCCCGGTAGTACGCTGTGCAGAACTACATCCAAGCACAGAGGCATGAGTAATATGTTACATGGTAACATCAATTTTCTCAATGAGTTGCATGGTTATGGAAAAACTATACGCGCTCACAACATGGTATCATATGTGGTACATTTATTTCATAATTAAATATAAATTATTAATTAATTGAATTAAATATCTATACAAAATTGCCTCGGGATTGGCGACATAGCCTATTGGGAATGAAATAATTGAATTGCCATACGTACAAAGAACCTGTATGTATGAATCAGCCTCACATAGCAACAAGAAAACCCAATTTATTGTTTAGTCTACCAAAGAAAAGTAGACTAAACAAAATTTTGCGAGAACGGCAAAAAATACAAGCGAACCAAGGAACGGCTCTCAGGGCTGTTTATGTTACAGCGAAGCTTTAAACGCGGAGGATGTCTTTGTCCCCCCTAGAGTCCTGAGTGAATTCCTTATAATATAAAACCTAGTGACTATAAAAGGATAGGCCTATTCCTTCAGGGGTTTATATAGTGACTGCCTATATTAATTACCTTAAGTAAATTCGCCGCGTAACTCCATCGTGGCGACCCTACACCGAAAATGATCGTAACACCCTACATCGAAGCAAAACAAAGACGAAGCAAAACAAAGACCCAGCAAAAATAAGGTGAGGCAATTTCAGTTTTCATTAACATAAGGATTCCCAACTCCCGATGCTAGAATTACCGTAATTACTTAAATATAAAATGGTCCTTTAACAACCTACATATTTATAACTCTCTAACGAAAAAGCATAGGGCTTTTGTTGGTAACCCTCCACTGACGTCTGTTGGAAATTTCCAACAGATGAGGGCACAGGCAATCAACCCATAGCCCTATATAGTTTTTTCATATGGTGGCCCTGTGTATGGGGAACTAACCCCTCTAAAATTTACACTGACACACGCAGAGGCTAGGCTTAACTCAGTAGGCCTAACCCCAATTTCAACCGTAACCCCACTATAGTTTTTTCATATGGTGGCCTAAGCAACTGGGAACCGATTCCTTTACCTTTACACTAATCGAAAACAAAGGCTTGTTCATTTAATAGGCATAACTTATTTTAGGTCCTAAAAATAATAGGCCCGCAACATTAAGCCTATTTAATAGGTCCTACTCTTCAAATTCAAAACTAAGCCTTGTTAATTTAACAGGCTTAACTCATTTGAGGTCCTATAAAATAATAGGCCCAAACATAAGCCTACTTGGTAGGCCCAACAAATAGGCCTATTTAGTAGGCCCACCTAACTTTACCTTACATAATAGGCCTACCTCTTAAAGTAGGCCTTACTCTTTACACTCAAGGCCTATCCTAACTAAAAACATTGTGAATTTTTAATTTAACCTGTGGCGCAGGTTATATAAAAAACTTATTACTGTACAGTAATTTAACTTGCTCAACATCATAAAAATTAAACTCAGAACTTTAACACTAACAACAATTATGGAAGACTTGGACAAAAGGGTAAGAAACCCAGACCAAGAAAACAAAAATACAGACCTTGGGGCTACGGCACCATCTCAAAATCACAAAAAATTAATGAGGAAAAAATCAGCACGTAAAGGTGTCATCACCAAACTGTACAATGATTTCAAACAAAAGGAACCTACAAGATATGATCTTGAAACAACATTAAATTCTATTACTCATTACAAACAAGAAATTTTCATACTAGATGAAGACATAATTACAGAAATTGATGACACAATTGAACTAACAGATGATGAGTATTCTACTCTCCTACTTGACAATGAAAATTACATTACAAAAATTAACAACTATATTTCTGAAATTCAAAACCAACTTGATGAGTGCAAAAAAGAAGACACATACAAAAGCTTCTTAGAAGCTACAAGAAATGCTTCATTTAGCCCTCCCAATGTGGCTGAGGGCAATGAACTAAAATCAAAATTGCCTACACTTGCAGTACCCACTTTTGAGGGTGACAGAGCCAAATTTCAATCTTTTATTGAAAAATTTCACAGCCTTATAGGTAATAAAAACTACATTACAGATGTTGATAAATTTAGTTATTTAGTGAACTATCTGAAAGGCCCAGCCTTAAGATTAGTGGAATCACTACCAGCCATAGGTGCTTCTTATTCTGTAGCAATAGAATTACTTAACAGAAATTACATGAATAAGGATGAAATTATACATGATTTGGCTCTTAAAGTCATGAACATGCGAACCCCAAAAGACAACTATGTGACCTCTTTGACTTTTACTGTGAGTTTGAATGTCTCATGGGACAACTTAAAAACAATAATTTAAACATTGCAGAAACAGCTTGGATCATTCAAGCTGTTGTTTTTGAAAAGCTCCCTTCTAAAGTCAAAGAGATATTTCATCAGAGGACAACTGACATATACCCTAGCCTTAATAAACTAAGAGAAGATTTCCCAACTGTACTAGCACTTTACAAATCAAGTTACACACTCCCAAAATTTAACACAGAACAAGAAAAAACCAACAATGCAGAAAACCAAAAACCTAACAAAAGATTTCAACACTTACCAGTTACATCAAAACACAACCGCAAAACTCAATTTGCAGAAAATAAAGTGACAGAAAAAGACTCAAAGACTCCTACTCTGCAAAACTTTAATGTAGCTACTTTTGAGTATAATCCCACACCATGCAAATTTTGTTTTAGCAGTGAACATTATTCTACAAATTGTCCCAAATACAAAGACTTTACAGCAAGGTCAAAACGTTGTGAACAACTAAACTTATGCAAAAAATGCACTGGATCAGGGCACCAAAAGTCAAATTGCAAATCAAATTTGATATACAATTGTAAGTTTTGCAACAGTTTTGACCATGTTACCCCTATGTGTAATACACACACAGACATTGGAAAAACTGACAAACATTATGAACAAACACCCAAATCAAACCAAAACAAACAGAAACAAACCAAAAATGCTATGAATGGACATATCAGTTCATCTAGCATTAACCACAATTCAAAAATTCTTTTACCAACCACAACTTTGGAAATCCAAAACAAAAGAGGACAAATAGTACAGGTTAGGTGTCTTTTAGATACCTGCTCACAACAAACATTTGTAACTAAACAACTGATAGAAAAATTGGGACTTCAAAACCAACAAGGAGATGAAGATCTCTCTATTTCATCATTTATCAATAAAAACCCAGTACAAGCCAGTTTTAAAACTGCAAATATAACTTTAACTCTTGATGAAACATTTGAAACCCTTAAGGTTGTTGTTGTGGACAAAGTAGAACAAGAAAAAATACAAATAGCTGGGTTAAAACAAGCTTTGCTCCAACTTCAAAATAAATACACGATAGCTGATAAAACCCTTAATGCAGATGTAGTTGATGATATACATATGCTCATGGGGGCTGACTATCTTCATCTGGTCCATAGAGGCATCATTAAAATTGGAGATGGAATAGCCATACAAACTCCCACAGGTATTGCTCTTTTGGGTGACATAACTAAATACCATCTTACTACTGACACAGAAAACACAGAACATGAACAAAATTTACGCAAAACAAAATCACCACAGTCACAAATTTCTGACTATGTGACAAACTCGAACTACAAAAACACTGTCATAATCCCACATCATTTGAATGAAAATGATTCCACATTGGATGAAGGGTTACAGCAGTTGTGACTATTAGAATCAGTTGGCATAAAGGACAGTACTATTACACATGAAGACCAATTGATGACAGAACAATTTAAGGATACATTACAACACAGAGACAATCAATACTATGTGGAGCTGCCTTGGAAAACACCTTGTCCAGAAATAATGGACAATTTGAAAGTAGCTAAGGCACATCTGTATAAAAATTACAGAAAACTAAAAAATGACAATCTTTTAGAACAATACAACAACATATTCAAGGAACAAATAGAAAGGGGCTTCATTGAAGAAGTTACTGATGAACCCTTTAAAAAACGAGGTTGTCATTATTTAACACACAGGGGAGTTTACAGAGAAGACTCATCCACAACTAAACTAAGAGTAGTATACAACTGTAGTTTAAAAGACACAAATTCTGTTAGTTTAAATGATTGTCTCATGGAAGGCCCAAACCTTGTCTCAGATCTTGTAAAAATTCTCCTTTGCTTCCGTTTAGACAATTATGCAGTACAAAGTGACATAGAAAAAGCATTCCTCTGTATAAATTTGAAGCTTGAGTATGATAAAAATCATCTCAGGTTTTTGTGGTTGAATGATCCACATGACCTTAACAAAGGTTTCAAAACCTACAGATTTAAAGTAATTATTTTTGGAGCAAATTGCTCTCCAAGTATTCTTGCTTTAACAATTAGAAACCACCTAAACTTATTTCAAGAGGACTTAACAGTTCAGTTTTTAAAACAAAACTTTTATGTGGATAACCTCATTGGTTCCACTGTAACTGAAGAGGAATTGCTTGAAATTTACCAAATGTCACAACCCATAATGAAGCAAGGAAATTTTGGATTGAGAGAATGGGTTTCTAATTCTCCTAAATTAAATGAACAAATAACAAAAGACAACAATGGGAACATTGAACCAAACAATTACACGAAAACACTTGGAATGCTTTGGTTTTTAAAACAGAATTCTGAACACGATGACACTCTTTGCACGAAGAGTTATAACTTAAATCCAAATGCCAATACAAAAAGACAAGTGCTTTCAGAATCATCCAAAATTTTTGACCCCATTGGATTATATTTACCAGCAACCATAAGATCCAAAATCCTTTTGCAAGACTTATGGAAAAAGAAAATTGATTGGGATGAACCACTTTCAGTGGAAGACCAACTTCATTGGAAAAAATTAGCCACAGACTTGAACAAAGTTCAAGACATCTACGTACCAAGATGTGCTGGCTACAGATTGAAATCGCAAACACTACACATTTTTACAGATGCCAGCACACAAGCTTATGGGTGTTGTGCCTATTTAACAAGTGAAAATGAAAGTAACTTGGTTTATTCAAAGGCAAAAGTGGCACCCTTAAACCAAAAGAAAACTGTACCACAACTTGAATTATTAGCTGTCTCATTGGGAGTTAAAACAGCAAACTTTCTTTCACAAGTGTATAAAGAAGTTGACATAACAAACATTTACTTATGGACAGACAGTCAAATTTGTCTAACATGGGTGACCAACACAGATACAACTTCTTGCAAAAATATATTTGTGAAAAACAGACTAACAGAAATCAAAACTGCAAACACAAACCTTGGTATCAAATTTAGGTACATAAAAACAAAGGAGAATCCTGCAGACTTTTTGACAAGAGGGCTCTCTTACAAGCTGTTGAAAACAAATAAAATCTGGTATGAAGGGCCCGAATGGCTAACATGTGAGGATCTTTGGCCAGCCAAAGTAGTTAACCTCACACTCAACTCTACAACAACTGAAAAGATCACTGAGGACAAACCTATATTTGACTATCACCTTTATTCAGACCTAAACAAACTCTTGAGAATTACAGTCTATTGCTGCAAGTTTGTCAATAGCTACCTTCTCAAACACTGTCCTCAGAAAGCCTTTTCTAACTTAACAGAAACTGCAACAAAATACTGGCTCAAACAGATACAAGCTTCAGAATTTGACAAGGAGTTGAAGTATCTTAGGTCCAGTAGCACATTAAACAAAGGTATTCCTTCACTTGTCATGGATCTAAATCTGTACCTGGATACAGAGGGTCTGATAAGGTGTAAAGGAAGGCTTAACAAGTCAACTTTGACTTACAACTCTAAGCACCCAATTCTTCTTCCAAGGAGAAATCACTTCACAAAACTCATCATCAGGGATACCCACAACAAAATACACCACATGGGAGTCCCACAAACCCTGACAGAGCTGAGAAAAACTTACTGGCTACCAAAGGGTAGAACTGAAACAAAGAAAATTTTAAACACATGCATTCCTTGTAAACGTATCCATTCACGACCCTTTAAGACCCCAAGCCCTCCAGACCTACCTGTGGAACGAGTAACATTTACTCGGCCATTTGAAACCACGGGTATTGACTACACTGGAGCGGTAAATGTGAGTTTTGGAGACAAAATGGATTCAAAGGAATACAAAGTGTACATTGTACTCTTCACCTGTGCTGCCACACGTGCCATATGTCTAGACATAGTAGAAGATCTGACAGCAGAAGCTTTTATTGCTGCTTTCAGACGATTTTGTGCACACAATTCTGTACCCAAAACTATATGGTCAGACAATGCCACATACTTCAAATCTGGTGAAAGAATTATTCATCAGATTTGTGACAGTGAAACAGTACAAACTCATTTAACCAAACACAACATAACCTGGAAGTACATTCCTGTTAATACACCATGGTATGGTTCAATTTGGGAAAGAAACATACAAACTGTAAAGAACTGCCTTAAAAAGACTATTGGGACAAA
This sequence comes from Bathynomus jamesi, assembly GCA_023014485.1. Classification (NCBI taxonomy): domain Eukaryota; kingdom Metazoa; phylum Arthropoda; class Malacostraca; order Isopoda; family Cirolanidae; genus Bathynomus; species Bathynomus jamesi. The sequence continues at coordinate 380,580 of JAJOZX010004168.1, forward strand.
ACATCTACAACTTTTTGAACTCATGACTATTCTGTCAGAAATTGAAAATGTTGTCAACAACAGACCATTAACTTATGTGGGAGATGGTATTAATGAGCCAGAACCTCTCACACCAAACCACCTAATTAAGGGAGAAACAGTAAACATGTTACCAGAATCTGAACATAACAGTACAGAGGATCCAGATTGGGAAATAGGACACAAAGAACTCAACACAAAATACCAACATTTGACACAAATCAAAACTCAATTTATAACAAAATGGAGAGAAGAATACTTAACAAGTCTTAGAGAAAGACATAAACAATTAACAAAACAAAGTTGGAATGATTCAGTCAAAATTGGGGACATTGTGTTGATACATGACAAGACACCAAGACAACATTGGTCAATGGGAAAAGTCTTGGAACTCAAAACTGGTGAAGACGAAGTTACCAGGGTTGTAAAACTGAAAACAGCAACTGGTGAGACCACCAGAGATATCACATTACTATATCCTTTGGAGTGTGGGGCTAAATTAGAACCATTACCCCAAAGGATGGATCAGGATACTATTGGGGAGGAATCTCTCAATGTGCCTGATGTAACTCAGACTAAACCAGACAGGCCTCAAAGAAAGACTGCTTTGAAAGCCAGAAAACTTTTACAAGAAAAAATTAAGACTGGTGACTTATAAAACTTACACAAACTGAGCAAAGTTAAAATGCTTAATAACTTTACTTTAATCCCATAAATTTCCTATACCTAAAGGGAGTCAAACTGATTGACATAACTTTAACTAAACTTGAGAAGTTGGCCTCTTGAACTTTAATATTTAAATAGGTCTTGAGTAACCTCTCTCTCCCTAAATTTCTACTTTATTCTTTTCAATCCATTTCACATGGTTTAAAACACAGTTTATCAAAAAATTTGATCTATAACATACAAATTTTTCTCCGGCCCCCCCCAGTATATGGAAAAACTATACGCGCTCACAACATGGTATCATATGTGGTACATTTATTTCATAATTAAATATAAATTATTAATTAATTGAATTAAATATCTATACAAAATTGCCTCGGGATTGGCGACATAGCCTATTGGGAATGAAATAATTGAATTGCCATACGTACAAAGAACCTGTATGTATGAATCAGCCTCACATAGCAACAAGAAAACCCAATTTATTGTTTAGTCTACCAAAGAAAAGTAGACTAAACAAAATTTGCTAGAACGGCAAAAATACACGAACCAAGGAACGGCTCTCAGGGCTGTTTATTCCAAGCGAAGCTTTAAACGCGGAGGATGTCTTTGTCCCCCCTAGAGTCCTGAGTGAATTCCTTATAATATAAAACCTAATGACTATAAAAGGATAGGCCTATTCCTTCAGGGGTTTATATAGTGACTGCCTATATTAATTACCTTAAGTAAATTCGCCGCGTAACCCATCGTGGCGACCCTACACCGAAAATGACCGTCACGCCCTACATCGAAACAAACAAAGACCCAGCAAAAATAAGGTGAGCAATTTCAGTTTTTATTAACATAAGGCTTTCCCAACTCCCGATGCTAGAATTACCGTAATTATAAATATAAAGAGGTCCTTTAAAGACCTACATATTTATAACTCTCTAACGAAAAAGCATAGGGCTTTTGTCGGTAACCCTCCACTGACGTCTGTTGGAAATTTCCAATGGATGAGGGTACAGGCAATCAACCCATAGCCCTATATAGTTTTTTCAAAATGGTGATTACATTAATCTGAAAAATGTCTGCATAAAGCAAAAAGTATTCCCTACTTGTTCAATGGTGTTAATCCGAAAAAATGTAAAATGAGGAACTCCTGTACATTCTTTCCCACTCTCTCTTTACTGAAATCTCCATTTTAGGAGATTTCAGTGTTCATCACCACCTTTGGGCTTTTCTCTCATTTCACCAACATGCCTGATGAACTAGCTTACAACTTTTCTATCCTAAATGACGTAGAGTAGATTGTACAGCACCCTACTCATATCCACAATCACCTTAGATATAAGAAATAAATCCAGAATGTTGGGCCTACCTCTCATCTTTCTTCTTACTCTGTGAAACTTTCCTCTCTATTGGGCTCCTCTGATCACAACCTTATATCTGCTTCCTCTCCTATCACTCCAATTTGGCCTTTGGATCCTCCCAAGAGGCACCACCTTTTTGCACTTTGGCGCTGCTGATTGGGAGGCCCTTAGGCAGTACTTCTGTGATTTTCCATGAAATGATTATTGCTTCCATGGGCTGAGGCCCTTCTGGGTGTGCTGAACACATCACAGAGGTGATTCTCTTAGGCATGGAGGCATACATTTCATATTCTATTCCTACTACAAATGCAAAAATCCTTTGTTTAACTTTAGTTGTTCTAATGCTATCCACAACAGAGAGGAGGCTTTCAGAAGGTACCATCACCATCTAACTCCTGATTCTCACTCAGCTTATATTTCTGACCAGAATTGTGCAAAGTCTGTTCTTCAACTCACCAAATATTCCTTCATCCAACAAAAATGTGAAAATCTATCCAATTCTAATTCTTCTCACTCTTTCTGGCATATAACTAAGAACCTCTTCAACAACTTTACTGCCTCTTCTTTCCCTCCTCTTTTCCATTCCAATGGCACAGTTGCCATCTCTTCTCCTGCCAAAGCTGAACTCTTCCCTCAAACTTTTGCTTACACTTCAACTCTAGACGATTCTGGTGCTGTTCCTCCATCTCCTCTCCCCTCTGACTTTATTATGTCTGAAATTAGAATCTCTTCCAAAGATGTTTTTTCTACCCTATCTGGGCTCAACTCTAGGAAGGCAATATGGTCTTGATGGTATTCCTTCTGTTGTTCTGAAGAACTGTACTTCGGTGCTGACACCCTGCCTAGGCAAACTCTTTCATCTTTGTCTCTCATCTAGTACTTTTCCTTCCTGCTGGAAGTTTGTTTTCATTCAGCTTGTCCCAAAGAAGGGTGACTGCTCTCAAACCTCCAACTATCGTACAATTGCTTTGATTTCTTCCCTTTCCAAAGTTTTTGAATCTATCCTTAACAGGAAGATTCTTAAATACCTTTCATTTTCACAATCTTCTTTCAGATATATCAGTATGGATTCCAGATGAGACGCTCTATTGTTGATCTTCTTGCATATCTCTCTGACTCTTGGTCCTCCTCCTTTCAGGATTTTGGTGAAACTTTTGCTATTGCACTAGACATATCAAAAGCTTTTGATAGAGTCTGGCACAAATCTTTAATTTCCAAACTGTCCTCCTTCATTTTCTATCCTTCTATCTGTGCCTTCATCTCTAATTTCCTCTCTGGCCAATCTACAGCTGCAGTTGTAGATGGCCACTGTTCTTCTCCTAAAGCTATTAACAGTGGTGTTCCTCAGGGTTCTGTCCTTTCACCCACTCTTTTCCTTTTATTTATTAATGATTCTTTTAATTCACACTTCCTATCCTATTCACTCCTATAGCAATGATTCCACTCTTCACTTCTCCACCCACTTCCCAAAGCATCCCTCTCAACAGTCACTCCATAATTCACATAATATGGCTATGGAGCACCTGACCTCTGAGCTTTCTGCTATCTCTGATTGGAGCAGAGAAAACCTTGTAGCTTTCAATGCCTCAATAACTCAGTTCCTCCATCTGTCTGTCACAATCTTTCACACCACTATCCCTTTAACAACACACAACTCAATCCTTCCTCTTCTCTTAATATTCTTGGCATTTCCTTTTCTTTAATCTTTCCTGGAAAGATCACATATACTCTCTCTATAAAACAGCTTCTAAGAGGTTAGGTATGTTATACTGCCTCTGCAGTTTCTTCACCACAACTCAGTTGCTGTCTTTGTACAGGGGTCTTCTTTGCCCCTGTATGGAGTATGCTTCTCATATGTGGGGTGGTTCAACCCACACAGCCATACTTGACAGGGTGGAATCAAAGGATTTTCATCTCAACTCCCTACCTCTTACTGATTATCTTCAATCTCTCTCTCTTCACTGCAATGTTGCCTCACTCTCTCTTCACTATCACTATCATAATGGACATTGCTCTTCTGAACTCTAACTGCATGCCACCAACTTTAAGGAGAGCATGCAGTACCAGAATTTCTATACTTTCTCATTCCTTTTTTGTCCAACTATCGAATGCAAGGGTTAATCAGTATTTTCAGTCTTTCACCTACTCAACTATGGAACAATATTCCTCAATCCATCTTTCCTCCTGTCTATGAATGCCCATCTTTCAAATGCAGTGTCTAGGCATCTCAAAAACCCCAGACCTTGATTTTGGCTCTCTTCTTCTATGGGAGGGGCACTTTTATGAGCATTTACCCTTGGCCCCTCCTTCCTGCATAAAAAAAGTGATCTAAAATTTTCTAATCAGTGCTTAGAGGATAGAAATAAAGCAATAAAATGTTAGGTATTTTGGTAAGGAATGTTAGTTACAAGACTAAGGAAGTCATCTGTAAATTATATAATTCTTATGTTAGGCCTCATTAAGAATACTGCATTCAAGCTTGGTCCCCTCACCTTAGACATGATATTGATATGCTTGAAGGTGTGCAATGCAGGGTAACCAAGCTTATCCCTAACCTAAGAAGACTGGAATACATGGATAGATTAAGGAACTAGGTATGTTTAGTTTTGAGAGACATTGTATGAGGGGAGATATGACAGAGATGTTCAAAATGTTCTCAGGTTTGGATAATTTAGATGTACATAACTTTTTCTCACTAGAGACAGATGGGATAACTCATGGGCATAAGAAAATTGTTAGACTTGTAGACTTGATCTATGGAAATATTTTTTGTCATATAGAGTAGTAGAAACAAAACATCTTTATTGCAGATCATTCACAATCCATAGCCACTTTACCTAACATACAAGTACAATTTTATGTATTATACACTGAACGTAAGAGAAAAATGAGGCCAACATAGCCACTTAACCTAATATACAAGTACAAAAATAAGGCCAGCATAGCCATTTAACCCAACATACAATATGCATATATAATCTTTGCTACATTACAAAAATAAGGTATTGTAAACCAGCAGTTGTCTGAACCAAGACTACCATATAGGTGAGAGGTACATAGTATATGAAGACAGGGCATTGCACACTAACACATTAGAGTTGTTTTGGACCCTAGTAATACAATTATATATATTCTTCCAGATTAACATTTGGGTGGTAGGTAGGTTACACATAGTAAACATAAAACTGGCACTACACCATTTTGGTTCCTCAAATCTCTCTGCAGTGGGCTGTCTATGGTTGGCCAGACTGGCAGTCAATGGCCTGTTGCATGGCACAGTCAGAGTGCCAATCAGCTCCCGGAGCTGGACCTATACCAGCATGTTATTTTTTTATTTACAGGGAACAATTGCGTGCTCCCTGGACTACTCTTACTCTCCAGCAACATTAAGACTAATCCAGGCCCCACTACAACTTACACATGTCACCATACACAAAGACAGACACAATAGGACCATGAGACACATGCAGAAGCATAATATTAACATATTACAGTACAACGTAGATGGCCTCACAAACAAAATCATGCAGCTCAGGGAATTTGTACACAAACAAAACATTCACATAGCACTTATACAAGAAACAAAACTAAAACACACACACAAAACACCCACCATCCCTGACTTCACAGCAATCCATCAAGATTGTAGTGGGGCTCACGTGGGTGGACTCATCACTTACATACGTAAAAGCATTAGCTACACTGATGCCACCCAAAACATTACAAACACAATCCAAGCAGATAACACGATAGAAATAAAGGCAGTTAACATTAAAACACATGCAAAACACACCACCACACTCATCAACATTTACATCGCACCAGATAGTTCACCTCAGGTGCCAGCCAATTACAATCCACAGTTACACAATTTGGCCTCTCACTAATGTCATCTTAGGAGACTTCAATGCTAAAGACACTAGTTAGTACCTGTACAACCAAAGCAACACCCAAGGTGCTAATAGAGCCACACAACCAAACAGCCTCTTCATTCTTAACAATACAGAACATACATACATACATACCACATCAAGCAGGATACTCAAACTCCTCCCGAGACATAACATTCTGTTCCCCCTCACTAGCAACACATACACACTGGAGACATTCTACACTCTGCCCCAACAGCCTTAGGCACACTTGCAGAAATTATAAGAAAGCTGATTAGGAACAGTTCAAAATATAGATTGAGGAACAATTCACCACATTAAACAGCACACCTATCGTAAACATCAATACAACACTCAAGACAACAGCAGATACAACAGCTCAACACAGAAATAAACAACAAACTTAAAGAAAAACAAACATTTAGGGAATTCATAACACTAAACCACTCCACAGATACATCCAGGCTATACAAGACTATGAACAGCATTACTCACTCTAACAGCAGCATTCACACCTCACACATGGCTATCTGTCACAGCCAAAATAACATCTCAATATATACACAAGTTAACATTCTAGTTAATCACTATGCAAAGATAAGTCACTTGAACAGAGACAACCAGAAACACGCAGACAGACAAACAGCCAGACAAAAGAAAACCTATGGACTCAACATGACCATTACACCCTTCACTACAGACCAGACCACCAAGCAGAGGCATACCGGAGGGGAGGGTGACAGGGGCAATCACTCCCCCTTGAGCTAATAAATTATTAGCTCAACAAGAACAGGATGAGAATGAAAGTGAAAAAATTCTGGCACCTTTGATGTTAGTTCTTGCCTCCCCTACTACTAAAAATCTAAAGTGGCTTAGGATCACAAAAACTTAATCTAGCCCTGAGAATAATTTTCTTTTATGAAGGTAACAGTCCAAGGAAATGCTCAATCTCGAAATTAGCACTTTTTTATTCTTATGTTAATACAAATCTGAGCATCCTAATTGCAGTTTCCATTGAATATTATGTTACTAATCAGATTTTTATCATAATTTTTTTATTTTTTATTCATAATGTGTCTTAGCAGTAGCTAGTTAATCATCTCTAACTGAACGATGAGCTCATCATGAATGTATATAAAAATTATTTATCTCTATTTCAATTATACTTCTACAACTAGTTCCAAGTTCGTCCCCCACCCTTGGCAAATTTCTGGGTATGCCCCTGCCACCAAGATCATCAAAAACATTACGAATTCAAAGGCTACTGGACCAGACAACATATCTAACATACACCTAAACATTTGGGCCCACAGGGAATACTAACTCTCTCAAACATCAGCACATATTCATACCAACACTGTATTATTCCTGACATATGGAAACAAGGTAAAATTATTACATTACTCAAACAAAACAAAAATCCAACAGAACCAGCTTCCTATAAACCCATTACTTTACTAATACTATGCACACCTTCAAAAGTAATAGAAAGACTAATCTTACAAATCACCAACCCACACATACCACTATCACCTACTCAACATGGATTCAGACCTCACCACTCAACCATGACATTACTCACTAACCTCACGCAGCACAACATGGATGGCATCAACTTCAGACAAACAGCTCAACATACACTACTAGCAACAATAGACATTAGTAAAGCATTTGATGCTATCCCATGCTTCCATCTCATGAACAAAATACTCAACACAAACATGCACAATAAAACCAAAAAGGTGGCTGAGCAATTATCACCGGTCTGCATGAAAATTGATTTCTTTATTTTGAGTTGTGATTCTGAAGCAGTTCACTGCGCTGAATTAAAAAATGCTACCAGTGTTTTTCTATCACCCACAGTTTTAAAGTTATTAGCAAAACAATTTTGGGGCATTTTGTAATTTTTTACCTTTTTTATCTTTAATTAATTTTGTTTTTTTCATATTTTTCAGATTGATAATTCTAACATTACGTCTTTAAATTTTAATAATGGCTTCTGGAGGATGTACCCATAGTCCAGACATATTTTGTTATATTTGTGGTCGGTATGTTGTTGTAAAACAAAGGACAAATGTAACAACCTTCATCAAGAGAGCTTATCATGCTTATTTTGGAATTAAATTAGGAGATCAAGACAAAAATTGGGCTCCACACAAGGTTTGTCTTACGTGTGTTGCAGCACCAAGGAATTGGAGCAAAGGTAAAAAGAAAAGTTTGCCATTTGGGATCCCTATGGTATGGCGCAAGCCTAGAAACCATACCGACAACTGCTACTTCTGTTCTTGCAATGTTAAAGGTTATAATGCAAAGAATAAAGAGAGCCTTCAATACCCAAGTCTTCCATCTGCAATAAGGCCGGTACCCCATGGTCCAGAAGTTCCTATTCCCCGCCCACCCGAGAGTCTGGATCAGGGGTGGGGAACCTTTTTATGTGTGAAGGCCACATTGAAATTTGCCGCCCTCAATGAGGCCGCAGTCAATAAGTGTGACTATTTTTTACAGTAATTTTAAACTTTTTGTTAATATTATTTAAATTAATAGCTAGCAGGGAGTATACATGCATTTTAAGACGAATAATTTATTCACTTACCTTTTTAATAATTTAATGACTTCTTTGAGATTGCTTCTGGTGAGACAACATTGTGATATCGGGTTCTAACATGGAGGTTTTAAGTTTTAATTGGTCCTCCAGATGCTCATCTGTCATCTGTGTTCTCAACGAATTCTTGATTTGTGTCAAGTATGAGAATGTGGATTCACAATGGTATGTCGTAGAAAAGCACGAAATCAATCGGCGAGCATGTTCGCGAAGGCAAGGGTATTCTACCGCCTTTTTCCAAATTTCAATGGGATCTTCCTTACTATCAAACAGAGATTTCAGGATATTATCTTCAGACAACTCAATAAGCTCCATTTGTAACTCTTCTGGTGCCTTTGATTCATCAACTAAGTGAGGTTGAAAAGCTAGTTTCAGGGTGATATCATGCTTTTCAAAATCAATGAATCTTTCATTGTATTCTTTGATTAATGAGTCTAAAACAGATTCGTATTTTTTGAAAGATTCACAGTTATACTCTTCATTTTCATTAATTATTTTTGTTAACTGGGGAAAGTGTTCTTCTGAAAGTTTCGACTGAGCAAGAAGAGATTTGAAAAATGACAACTTCTTTCTAAATGCCCGAATTTTTTGCCACATATCATAGATAGATTAGTTTTACCTTGCAGCGAAATATTTAACTCATTTTGCTTTGACATTATATCACATAGAAATGCAACATCTCGGTGAAAATTGCACCTGATAATTTCACAATGTTGATTGTTTCCTTGAAAAAAGTCAATTATTTGCTCTCGCAAAGATAAAATTGTTGACTAATACTTGTCCTTGCGATAACCAGCGCACTTTCGAATGATAGGGCAAATCTACACTGATTATCTCATCATCCATCATGAGCATGTTTCGAAACTGGCGATGCCTCGTAGCATTTGCTCGAATATGTTCACAATACCTATACTTTTTGCAAAGTGTCATTTAAAATGACAGATTTGGCAGAGATTTGCTGATGCAAAATGCAATGAAAAGAAATCAGTGCATTTGGGCTCTGAGAGTTCTCTTTTAAGATGTGCAATAAATCCTTCATTCTTCCCATCATAGATGGAGCCATCTGTCACACACTCACCAAGTTAGTAAAATTTAGTCCAACTTCATAACATTTATCTTTAAAGTTGTTGAAAATATCAATCCCCGCATCCTTCCCTTAGGGTGCCTAAAGCGAGCAATTCTTCAAATAAATGAAAATCTTCAGTTACAGCACGAACAAAATACAAATACTTATGCTGAATCAGTGGAATCTGTTGATTCATCCAAAGCTATTGAGTAATATACAGTTCCTTTTTTGGATTATTTTTTGAAGTTTGCTCAGTTACATTGCGAGCTAACTCATGCTGCCGATCTGTATTAGTTTCTTCTTGAAAGAGGTACGTCTTTATATTGTGTTAACTTTATCTGGATCTAGCATCTTACGACTTCAACGATGCATTCCTTTATAAGTTCTTCATCGCTAAATGGCTTACCTTTTTTTCCAAGCAAATATGCTACTTTATAACTTGCCTAGTCGTAGCATTTCCTTGATGTAGGCCTAACACTGAATGGAATAAATTCTCTTTGCTTTTGCTTTCCATCTTTTAATTTATTCAATGCAATCTTTCGAGCCTCACCCTCTAATTTGGCATATTTATTGTCCTTATGAGCAAACATAGTGCTGGTGCGCATTGTATTTCTTTACTGTTGAAATTACGGTATCACAGAGCAAGCAAGTCATTTTACCACTATTAAACACTACAAAAAATTGTAATTCCCATTCGTCATTTAAAGACTCTATTTTCTTCTTTCAGAAGGCCGCACTTGATGACCCAGAAGGCCGCAGGTTCCCCACCCCTGGTCTGGATCAATACAATTCAAATTCTGATTCAGCTCCAAATCCAGACAATGATGATGTTTATGAACAGCCAACAGCTGACCGAGATCCTAAACCATTAACCCAAGCCGAACTAAATGACTTAGTCAGGGATTTGAATCTGCCTGAGGACTCTGCAGAACTTTTGGGGTCTAGATTGCAGGAGAACAATTTATTGGCATCCGACACATACTTCACTTGGTACAGAAATCGTGAGAAAGACTTTGTGCCTTTTTTCGAAGAAGATGGTAAATATATTTTGTTTCTTTCAGTTATTTTTTTATTCTTTCATAAACAAGCAATATGCTTGTCCAAGAGCAAGGAGCTATTTAATTCTGCTTTAATTAGGTTTTACTCTATCACCTAAAGATTTCGTGCTGCAAGGGGTGTTGTAATACCTCATCTGTCCCCCAAATGTTAACCACCCATTGATGGGAGGGGAGAGTATTTTTTGCTAGGAATGGGACTGGTTGTTATATATATTTACCCTACATTATTATGTAAGTGTTACTGTAGTCTATAACAACAAAATTTATGGTTTAGCATGTGCAATCCAATGTTGGTCTCGATAAGATGGTTCACATTTGGGGATAAATGGGGGATTTATGACACACCCTGTAGTAAGAAAACCATACGTGATAGGGAAAACTAACTATATTTTTGAGATCAGCACACTCAAATTATATAGAATCACCAACTAGTTTATAAAAATCAATTGACAAGTTTTCAAATGTGTACTGGTGTTATCTTTCAGGAAGATGCTCACATGTCACATTTAATGGCAAGTCATTCAAAAACAAGCTTTTTCCAAATGGGGACCCTCAAGGCTCTGTTCTCTCACCAACACTGTTCAACTTAAACATGCATGACATTCCAACACCCATAGATAACAAGCTTACTTTATCATCATATGCAGATAACATCACTAACATCCACCCACAACAACATCGACATCGCTACAAATAACCTACAAACATACATAAACAGTAGGGCGGAGTGAAAAACTCATTTTTCGAATTTTCAAATTGGCTAGTGTGGAAAATGTGTGGAGTAGTGAGGAAATAAGCTGGTATAAATTTATAATCATAACATTAATATCTTCAGGTGCCACAATGACCTTTCAATATTGAAAAAAATTAAAAAAAGCAGATTTTAACCAATAATTACAGAAGAGTCCACGATGCACAATAGACAAGAATTTATTCACACTTGTATAAAAATAGCTCAGTCAACCTTTAAAAAAAGTTTCTATTCTCTAAAAACAGTTTTCTATAGTCAGCTCACTCAGCTGTCACGTGAGTACCTCGGTTCAGTGTAGCTGTCGCTCTCGTAGCAGGTGGGTGTTCTGTTGTTGGCGTTACTCAGATAGTCTAAACTATATTTCTTATATATTTTGCATTTCTGTATTGTGTTGCCCTAAGTTTGCCATGTACTATTAACTGAAATTAACGTATAATTGATATTAGCTCTTTCTTTTTCAGATTTGTATACTTTCAAAATGTCTCGAGTTTGTGCAAAATCAACCAGGGCCTCAACTGAGTGCCCCATGTTTGGTATGGGGGAAGATTTGTGGCACAGGAATCTTCCTACATATGAAGGAGTTTTTTATTACTTGTTTGTAAGAAACGATTTGAAACAGAATACTAATAAAGATCCTTCAATATCTCAAATATTAGAACAAGTTGTTGATAAGTTGAAAACAATTTGGGAAAGTGCTTCCGTCCCAATTCTGTCAGACAGGCGAATTGAAACAATGTTCAGAAGCTACCACGAAAAGTATCGTGTCATTATGAAGCCATACCAAAGCAGAAAAAATTCTGAAGCTTACAAAGCAAAGATTGATATGTTCAAAAAAGAAGCACACACGAAACCTTTTGACATTGCAGCGTGCAAGTGCAAAGTACTAACACAATGTTCTTGTCCCAAAGAAAAAATGGTTCTAAAGGAAGAAGTGACGTTCCTCTTAGATCAAAGGAGTGAAAGAAAACTGTTTATTGATAGAGTAGATATTACACTCTCAAAGAAAAAAGTATCTACGTTGCTAAGAAAGCAAAAAGAAGCTGTGAGGCTCACCAAAGAATCTTCACAGGAGAAATTGCAGGATACAAATGTTGAATTATCATCATCGACATCAAATAGTGAAAGTGAATCTGGCGAAATATCAGATGATACATTTCCAGAGCCAGTTAGCTCGAAGAGAAAGCTCGAACAACCTGAAGAACAATTATTCAAGAAAAGGAAAACTACAAATCTACCTTCAGTGGCTACTGCTTGTGACAGGACTGCAGTTTCAGATCGAGCTGCAGCATTCATTGTTAGTGCAGTATTGCAAGATATTGGAGAAGTTTCTATTGACAATACATCTGAAGTAGTGGATAGGAGTAAAATCAGAAGAGAAAGACAAAAGAAGAGATCAGAAATTATGAAAGATCAAAATCAGGTCCCAATCAGAGGAATCTATTTTGATGGTCGAAAAGATTCTACACTCTTCCAAGAAAAAAAAAAGTCCAAAGTATATCAGAAGAAGGTAACAGAAGAACATATCACTTTAGTGAGAGAACCTGGTTCAGATTATTTGGGCCATTATTCTGTGAATTCTGGATCAGTTGAAGAAATATGTAAAGGAATGTTTGAGTATATTGGAAATAATGACATGAACCTAGAAAACCTTGTTGCCATTGGATGCGATGGTGCAGCAGTCAACACTGGAGAAAAGGGAGGCGTTATAAGGCTTATAGAATTGAAGCTGAAGAAGCCAGTTCAACATTTAGTGTGCCAGCTCCATGCCAATGAATTGCCATTACGCCATTTAGTTGCAAAGCTGGATGGAAAAACATCTGGCCCCCGCGGATTCACCGGTCCTATTGGCAGGGAATTAGAGAACTGTGAGAGTCTTCCTATTGTCGAGTTTGAAAGGATTGATGCTGAGGAACCAACTGTAGACTGTGAAGATCTTAGCACCAACTAAAAATATCTAATTGATATTCATCAGGTCATAACAAAGGGATATTGCTCTCCAGATCTTGCTCATCGTAGTCCAGGCAAAATGGCACATTCACGATGGCTGACTACAGCAAATCGTTTGCTTCGTCTATACGTTTCAACTGTAAGTCCATCTGAGAACCTCATGAACATTGCTTCTTTTATAATGAAGGTCTACATCCCAATGTGGTTTTCTATTAAGCAAAGTACGTCTTTTGTCAATGCAATGGCTCAAAACATGTTTTCAAAATTATTGAACTAACAAGAACACTGAATGACGAAGTAAAGGATATTGTAAACCCTGTCATACAAAGAAATGCATTTTTTGCAAATCCAGAAAATATTCTAGCATCAATGATTCATGATGACCGCAGCGCCATAAGAGAATTAGCGTGGAGGCGAATAAAGAAAGCAAAGCAAACAAACAAGGAAAAAGTTGTGAGGCGTTTCACAGTACCTGTTATTCAATTTGAAGCTACTGATTATACTGATTTAATTAATTGGCAAAAATGCATTGTCACTGAACCACCTGTGACAAGACACCTGACAGAAAATGAGATTGAAGAATTCATAGAAAACAAGAGTACCCCTCCATTCGAGAAATTCCCTTGTCATACACAAGTAGTAGAAAGAATGGTAAAATTAGTGACTGAAGCATCATCAAAAGTATTTGGATTGAACACGCGAGATGGCTTCATAAGATCAACACTTCAGTCACGTAAAAAAATGCCATCATTCGAAAGTAAAGCTGAATATAAAGTTTAAATAAAACGTTAATAGAAAAAACATGCGCAAGGATGGGTGGTTGGGAGGGCATGGGTGGAGCTCGACACGCAGCCACCTCCTCGTGGTGAGTTCTGGATTATTTAGATCATTAATCAAAAGAACATTGATCTAAATAAACTAAGAGCTGCGTAATTCAGTAACTATTTTGGTAATTGGAACACTTAATAATAATAATAACAAGTAAGTTTCAGTTATTGTACTAATGCAGAATATAAGAAAATCATTATATTTCACTTTTTTCGACGGCTTTGTGCCACCTGAAGATATAATTTCGCAGGACTAATATTTATGCACAGTCATTATCTATAGCACCCACATATTTTCCGCACTAGCCATATTTGAATTTCGAAAAAAAGTTTAAAAACCTCATTTTCGATCCGCCCTAATAAACAGTATACAAGACTGGCTCACACACAATAGACTCAAAGTAGGGAACATTTAGACATGAGGGGAACGCAATTCATGGCAGCAGTGACAAATAACCCACAACATCCTTGCCCCTACATGGACAATCATACACCAACACCTTGCACCATTAAGGTAACACCAGAGAGACATTATAACCAAATACTCCATTCCATACCACACCCCACAGACATCGCACATTAGAGAAAACACATACATACACACCCCTAACCCACAAAGCACTGACACAACTCAGTCTGAATGTGGTCCAAGGTGTGAAGCAGATTAGATCAAGTTAACAGCACAATTTCAATGTGGACATCACCCCAACTTACAGACATAAACACAGTCTAGACAACTCCATAGACAACACCTGCCACCTGTGCCAGGACACACCACAAACAATTGAACACATTATAACAGACTATACCACTCTAGCACAACATAGAACACAACACAACATCACTAGTGTGCTGAACCTCTGGTCCACTCCAGAGAGGGTGATCAGTTACCTGTGTGCCACTGGGTTGATCAGCTACCACCACCAATGTAGCATACAAAAAATATTATTATAAGCAACAGTTTATTCATATTTTTTTATAGTTCCACCACAGATGGGATGTATACAACGCAGTACAGTAAGTTCTAAAAACCTAAGTTTTAAATGATTCTGAACACATACCAAATTTCCTTACTAGCATGTTACCCTGTACATACAGCTTTTTACGGTGCCTCTCAATATCAAGTTCATCTTGCAGCTCGTGAGTAATTACATGACCCAAGTATTTACACGTGTCTTTGACAGGTATAGTCTGACCATTCATTTCAAAAGACCCACATGATACATGTTTCAGTAGATTACACCTAAAAATCAAAATACAACTCTTTTTCCCCATTATAGATGATGTCATTTTCTATACCATATTGTTCACATATCTCTAATAGTACTCTCAGCCCATGGGGAGAGGGTGACAGAAGAACAAGATCAGCATACATTAAATGATTAATTTTTCCTTTCCAATGATACAGTCAGTATGTGCAGTTTTTAGTTCATTGGTAAGGTCATCCATGTATATACAGAAAAGATTAAGGTGATAATATACCTCCTTGCCTAACACCATTAGTTACCTTAAAACCTGGTGATAGAGTGCTTTTCCATCTTACAAACATGGTCTGCTCTGTATACCAGAATCCTAAGTGTATATTTAGGTACCCCTCGACAAGAGTTTCTTGAAAAGTTTGTGATGGTTAACTCTATCAAATGCTTTTGATGCATCCAGAAAACAGGAATATACATTGCTACTTGACATCTTGTACTTTAGGACAGCTTCCTTTAGCATATAAATACACATATCAGTACCATGTTTCACTCTAAAGCCAAACTTAGTGTCGTAAGTCTGCAAGTACTTATCCAATTATAAATGACATATTCTAACACCTGAGAAAATATACTGGCAAGTGTTATTGGCCTATAATTATTCTTATCATAGATACTAGCACCCTTATTTTTAAAACTGGCAGCAATACAACTGACAAAATGGACTGTGGCAAGTACACATGTATCATACAGCTTGTGAAACACATTGCAAGCATAGGTATTATACGAGGGCTACAACATTTTAAATGTTCTGCTTGTATGCATTCTAGGCCACAACTTTTGTTATCACATAACTTATGAATAGCCTGCCAGATTTATGAGTCATTAATTAGTAGCTCCTCAGTGCATTCTACATTTAGGCACATATTTAGTCTATCTCCCCCTCTGAGACAATTAAATAGGGTTTCATAATGATTTTTTCGCAGTTCTGCAATGTTTTTTGCACCATGTACACCCTCTTATTACATTTGGCAAGGGAAGATTACTATTGTTAATTTTATTAACCTCCTTCCAGAATTCCCTACTGGAAGTATTGCTATTGCCTAATTTTCTGGCTAGAGATTCTCTTCATTTTTCCTTATAAATCTAACAGCACCCTTGAATCTAGCACAAGTTATATTTTTCAGTTGGAAGAGTTCCCCCTGCCTAGGTTACCTCATAGCAACCCATTCCACAAATACATTTTTTGCTACATCATACAAATCAGCACATTAGTTAATTTTAAGAAAAATTTAGACACTTTCATGAGGTTTAATGTAAATAAATGTAAAGTTATGCATATTGGGAATAACAACTTAGAATTTGAGTATCACATGAATGGAAATTGGATAAATAAAGTGGAAAAAGAGAAAGACTTGGGTGTCATTGTAAGTAAAGATCTGAAACCCTCTTGTCATTGCATAAAAATAAGAAATAATACAAGTGCTACATTAAATGTAATACAAGTGCTACATTAAATGTAATACAAAGATACATTGAATACAAATCCCCAGAAATTGTTGGTAGATTATATTTCATATGTGAGACCCCTCCTTGAATATTGTATTCAGTTTAATAGTCCTCATTTGGTGCAAGATATAGAAAGATTGGAAAAAGTTCAGAAAAGAGCTACAAAAATGATACAGTACTTTCCTGTTATCCCAGACCCCAGGATATCCTCACTTTTATCGTCCTAAATTCTAAATAAATAATGTGATAGTCCTAAATTACGGAGAACCAAATTTTATATATACATACCATATTGATGATTAGTTAGGTTAAGTTGTAATATTTTCATTAGTTTTAAAAAAATATTGACTAAACCTAAACAATCATCAAAAAAGTTTCATGTCCAGGATAACAGGAAAGTACCATGACAACACAGCTTTGTCAATAGAATAGTTAAATTTTGGAACAGTTTAACAGAAGAGGCTGTAACTTCAAGTAGCCTGGAAACCTTCAAGAAAAAACTAAATGATCTCATGACTGAAAAAGAGATCTGGTAATAATGAACATAGCCTATTTTAGCTAGCTACTTGACAAAGCTATTAAAAATGTAAATACAAGGAAATTCCCTTCACTCAACATGGAGTGGGGAGAAGTAGGGAAATAGCATCTTGGGTTAGGGGACACACTCTGTCCTTACACACCCCATTTAAAGAGTTCCCTCTGCTGAGTGGTGCTCCCCATAGTGCTTGGATGTACTATTGGATTGAAACTATGGAATGACTTAAATGCTGATATAAAAAATATTGAAAATGTAAATGTGTTTAAAACCAAGATGAAATCCAAATTAGGGCTGGGCATCTAGGATTCCAGGATATTATTTTACCTCATACTCAAGCAAATATGGTTTTGAAAGTTTAAAAAACAGATGAATGAAAATGTCAATTGTGAAAGGCCTTTGCATGAAATAAATATACCTCGTAAAAAACTATTTAAAAGTCTCCCCTGAAAATAGAATACGGAGAAATCTCAGGAAATGAGCCATCTACTTTACTTCCTCCAGGATCTTGATGCCCAGCCCTATTCCCAACTAATAATGGCATACTAACAAAAATCTAGGATTAATGCCCATTACTATTATTTATTAATTTCTCATGTGTAATCTAGTATTAAAAACATATTTCTTGGGATTGTTCAGTTCTTATCTCTCATGTATAATATTGGTTTTTTTGTATGGTTTTGGTATAATGTCTTCAATGGTGACCTTGCATGTGTCATGTCAGTAATGATAATTTAAGATTAATACATACTTTAACTATCAAATTAATAATACTTATTTACTTATATGTTTATTAATTAATAATAACTAGCTGTTTATTTTTAATATGAGCCCAGTAAATCCTAAAGCTTAAGGGCCAAATTAAATAAAATAAATAGTGAAGCTTCACAATTATTTGTCATTGTAAATCGTCGAACCAATGTATTTATTTTATTATTAATAGGTTATTCAATTTAAAATATATATATATATATATATATATTTTACTCACTTGCCTCACAAACACCTTTAAAATGGGAGACCACCAGTAGGTGTGCACACACACACACACACACACACCCCAGTCTTCACAAGCCCATCTACTCTATTTTCCTTTTAAAAATGTATTTAGTAGTTGTTGAGACCAGATTCTCTTGGATCCATACAATTACTGGTTTTAAGGTGTATGTAGCAGTAAAATAGACATGTTCCAATGGACCCAAAATTCTGCAGTCAATAGTGTATAATTTTTAGTGAAGTGGTGACTGGATCTACTACCATATCTTAGCATACCTTAAACCTTGACTTAAATTACATTTGAGTATTGGCTGTATTTATGCAGTATACAGGTAAACCTCAATTTATGATGTCCTGATTTACGATATTTCGTGTTAACAATGGTGATGAATTAAGACCATCTCCCTATTTGCGATCAAAAAATTTGCATTAACAATGGCCATTGGTCACCCAAACTCGCTGATGGTCAAAAGAGGGAATGCATCTCTCACACAATCCTGGACTTCAGCCTCTACAGAATCCCCAGAGGCTGTGTGGGAGTCAGAATGATGTCTCCACACTACCTTCAAGAGTCCCCTTAGCCTCAAAGGGGACATGTGGTGATGACCAGGCTCATTCTTAAATATGTGGCAAGTGTTGTTTAATTGTTTTCTATTGATTTTATGAGTGTAGGAATTTTTTTTTGGTGATACGTATGTGTTTAGGACTGGGCTAGGAATGTATCCCATTGAACCCCATGTTATAATGAACTCAATTTATGATATTTCAATTTGCAATGGGGTTTTCAGGAATGCAATCCCATCATAAATCGAGGTTTACCTGTAACCATATGTTCTCTGACAGTGGCGCCACCTCAATAGACCAAAGGGCCTCTTGTGTGCCCACTATAAAAATATTTTACGAGTCTTATGAGTAAAAGAGATAGTTTGTAGACTGGATATAGTGTATATTCTTAGCTTCAGTTATGTAGGCTACTTTGGTGGTAGTAAATAGTTGGATATTAATTAGCTAACTTGAGTTTGACATTTTGCAAGATTTTGTTATTGTTATTAAAATATAGCTCACAACTTGGATTACCTCGATAGTCCTGAGTGGCTTCATGTTTTCCAAATGAAATGTAACGTAATGCCACTTCCTCTTCCAACTTACAATGATTTGGAATAATTTGCACCTCACAAAGTTCACAAATAAATTATTCCCAATACAATGGTGTAACTTCTATGCATGTGCAATAAAAATTTGAAGGATGCCTCTAAACCAGGGATGGCACCCAAAACCCACTGGAATTTTCAGTGGGTTTTGTATTTTTGGTCTGAGATTTTTATTTTAAAATAATTGAAATTCTTCTGATTGCTACATTGTTCAATTGTAGCTAATCAGAATACTTTGGCATATTGATTATTTCAAGGATTATTTCTTAAATTATGCAATGTGTAAATAAAGATTATGAAAAATTTAAAAGTTTTATTGGCCTTTTAAATGGTGTCCAGACTACATACACAAATAGAGTACAGTAAAACTAATGAATGCTAAATAAAGGTGTTTATATATATTATTCACAAGTATTACTTGATCTTAAATGCTTATGAATTACGAATGAATAGCTTGGTCTTAAATTTTGGATGCATTTAAGAAATTCTTTATTCTCTACAACTACAAATGGAATATTTGCTGAAAAGAAAAATCTGGCCATTTGCAAGTCTAGTTGTTCTTTTTTATCTACAGTTGTTTTAACCACATATGGCATTATCTGACCTTGCATTTTCTTGGCTGGAGTAGAATGAAAAAATGGTATGGAAGATTCAGAAGTGGTTGAAGTGAATGAAGTCTCACTACTGTGAATTTTAGTGTCATCATGAACCAGGCTTTCATAAGATTTGTTTGAAGAGGGTCTACTCTCAAAACTGCCATGTCTATGTGTAGGAGGAGTTGCTGATGTAGCTGTATTTGTAAGCTCATCTGCTTCATCATCACAAGCCTGTCCCATTTTTTATTGCATCGATCTAAATGATGTTTCATTCATTCTATTTTTTTCGAAAATACACATCTGCAGTATTTGCACCAAACTCTATTTGGTTGGTCACTCAACATTTTTACTTCATCCCATTTAGTAGCTTTAAGTTTGCCACCAGTATATGCAGGTCTAACTTTAGGCATTATTAAATAGATATTAACTAAAACTGATCTCTGAAAAAAAGAATGTTCAAAAATAAGAATACCGTAATGTCTACCGTCTAGGCCTGTAAACAAATTGCAATAAAAATTCAGAAAAACACGCTACCAGTGTTGATTTGATTCAAACTAGAAAAGCCACACTTTATGTTAAATGAAAGCACAATACCTTTCAACAGCACACTGCTATCTTCTTCAGTTGAAAGTGACCTTAAAATTGAAACAAAATATATAAATTCTAAAAATCATAGCTATAACTTTAATTTAAATTATGAAACCCAAAAACCCAGGTTTTTGCCAACCCTGCTCTAAACAAGGAATTCACCTTGAGAAAAATTTGGATACTTTCATGAATGAAAGAGATAGTTTGTAGATTGTAAATACTGTGTTTTTTTAGCTTGTTATGAGCCTACTTTGTTAGTAGTAAATAGTTGTATATTAATTAGCTGACTTCAAAATGATATTTTGCAAGATTTTATTATTATTATAAAATATAGCTCATGACTTGGAAAACCTCAATAGGCCCCAGTGGCTTCCTGTTTTCCAAATAAAATGTAATGTAATAACAAATGGTGTACCTATATTCTTAGCTTAAGTTACATAGGCTACTTTGGTAGCTCTGTAAATAATTGTATGTTAATTAGCTTACTCGAGACAGACATTTTGTACATTATTATTATAATAGCTTACTTGGATCAGATTGTTACTTACAGATCAGATTGCTTCATAAGAGCTATGTAATAATGTGTGTTTTACCAACTAGAATAGAATAATTAGATACATATAAAAAATTCTACTTTTAATGACATCTTAACCATATAATTTATCAATTAATTAAACAAAATATAATGTGTCCTAGTGTACGATAACAATATTGATTTAAAAATTATCCATTTAAAATATAGGTCTGCATTAAAAACTTCGTTTTTAGTTTGAATATTTCCTATCACCACCACCTCCTGACGATGTTTTGAATATAAAATCTATTCAGATTAATATACCATATCATGAACACATTATAAATATGTATACACTTACTCCATTCAACTAACTACCTAATATGTCACTGTCATTTCATGCTAATTACCATCAGTCTGATGAAAATAATTTGATTACAGGATAAACCAACAACATATATAGGTACTCCCCGACTTATGACAGGGTTACGTTCCGACAAACCTGTCGTAAGTCAAAAATAACCACAATGGTAGTGATGTGCGTTAACATATACGTAGTTCAATTAAAGTAAAATAACAAAACACACAAATTATACAAATAATAGTAAATAATAGTAGTAAATAATACTGTAAATAAAAATAAAATGATTAAAAAAATTATTAAAAAAAATAAAAATTCCTTTATACTGCGCCAGCCACAGTTGTCGTACGGCATACAACCAACTGATCGGAATTCAAATTTTTCGTAGTCTATTATTTTATTTTATTTACTTAATACGACAGTCATCGTCATAACTCCGGATGGACGTGTCGGGTAGTATCTGTATAGGTAGAGTAAGATCAGTAAAAATATGGAGATTCGCCTATTCTGACCGGAGACAAAGCTCAATTTCTGGAGATTCCAGCCCAAAACCAGAGACCTGGCAACCCTAAATTGATGATGATGTTACTCCAGGGCATTGCCTTTTCGGCAGTGCCCCTATTTCTTAACTTCTCAGTCTTCTTTCTCCCCTTCTCCAGAACTTGCAGTGCATTATTTCTGTTTGATCTATTTTATTTGCATCAAACAATAGTTCTCAAAGTATTTTGTTTTTATTCTCTACATAATGTTGCTGAAGTCTACCATCTAATCTACGCTCTTCTAGGTATTCTGGATAATTATTTGTTTTTTACACCCAGTCTGTTTTTATGATCAGAACAAACTTTGGTAATGGTTCAGAATACAGGTGCCACTTAATTAAGCAAAATTTCAAAAAATACCATAGAGACAAAGTTGTTTCCCTCATTAAAATACCTTGATTGCATGTGTCGCATAGTCAAAAAAACGAAGTTAGAAAATTACAAAAAAATATATATAGCTACTTCAGTGCTTTTTGGGTATGAATCCAGGAAATTTTGAGTTGGCAACCCTACTATCATTCATTCACTTCAGTTTGAAAATGGCTTTGGTCTGTGATGGATGTGCGGTGACACTAGTATTTTTGGTAATTGTTATGCTAACCTAACCTAACACGAATGTTATTACATTACACTGGTCTGCGTGATTTTAAAGGTCAAGGATATGTTTGTTGTTCTTTGGTCAGTTTCTCACGCTGATTCCGAAAATTGCATCCATTTTTCTCAATCAGGTCAACTTTTCAAAATATAAACACTTTCTAGAAATTATCATTTCCCGTTTTATTGGTAGGTGAGCGATACATGTAGTAGCATGTGTTGACTGGTATATACATACAGGCTTTACAGGCTGTTCTTACAGATCTCAAGAAGGGTACAGCACACTATAATAGGCTAATCAGGGATGAATGGCCTCTTCAGGGACTTCCGCTTGTGCCAGGCAGACACCACATCCCTCTTCAGGCACCAGCAGTAGTCGGCCAGCATATCTAAAAAACCTGACCTGATTGAGAAGAATGGATTACATTTCTGAATTCAGCGTGCGAAACTGATCCTAAATCAGTTGAAAAACCTCTGACCTTTGAAAAAAAGATTTGAAACGCAGGCCAGTGTTATCATTTGTATAATTTAGGTCTCGGGGGGTATGGGGGCAGAGCCCTCGTAAAGATCACGCATCACAAATTGATCAGTATAGGGTTTTATATTTAAACCTAGTTACTTTTTATGGTAACGGTTCAGAATAAGGGCCACCTCAATTTTTGTTTTTTCCTCCAAAACATGCTAAAACCATTGGTTTCCTGTTGTTTAGGATAAATTTGATCATCGCTATTACAGTAAATTATTGCTTGTGCTGTGTTCCCCCACCCAAAACCCCCGGTTCCCATGGTACTCCCCCTAGATTGTAAGAGGGGGGGGGGGGGGTGAAATCACTTCAAGCAATAATTTACTGTAATGAGGATGGTCACATTCATCCTAAACAACACGAAACCAATGGTTTTAGCATGTTTTGGTGGGAAAAACACAAAAATTGAGGTGGCGCCCCTATTCTGAACCGTTACCCAAACTTTTCTGGTCAGTTTTGAGGTATTTTGCATGAATCTGCCATCCATTTCCTGTGCAAATGCGTAGTTTTCGAGATATCATCATCTCGAAAACTAAGCATTTGCACATAAAATGGATGGCAGTTTCATACAAAACACCTCAAAATTAACCAGAAAAGCTTGCTCTCGTCATTTTTGTTTAAACTAACAAAAATATCACAACTCAACCTAATCAATCATCAAGGGCATACAATTGACCTAACCAGGCATTCAATTGACCTAACCAACCTAACCACAATACCTTAAAAAGATCTAAACTCTTGTCTTCATTGAGGGCAATATGGCAGATTACATCTTCAAAGTCAAATATACAAAACTGATACATTATACTTCTGGTCACAAAAACACTAAACTAACAGATTGCTAATAATGATTTAATTTTAAAACAAGACAAATTGAATTACGCAGAAATAGCCAGAATCACTAAAAATAGGAAATATTCACCAAATAGTCAATAAATATATATATTGAAAAAATACAAAAAATAGAAAATATATTTTAATAAAAAACCATATTTTATACAAATCTGCATAAGATATATATTTTCTTAGTCAGTTTTGAATGGCAATTCAATATATTATACTGTTTTAACCACACATGAGCATTTAAAAGATGAATATTAACCGTATTCTGGACACTAAAGTATGAAATGTTCTAAATCTTGTATTATTATAGTATTATACCTGTCTAACATCCAGCAATTATTATATGTTCATTAAGTAGATTTTTTAATTCTAAGACACTTTTCTTCTATAGCATTTCTATCGCAAATGCTTCATTTTTGATATAAAATTTTGGTAAATATTTACTATACCACCACCACCACCAATTTTTTTGCAAAATACACTTTTTGTAGTTTTTGGTGTGTTCTGTTCAGATCTGCTATTCATTTGTTGTGAAAATGACCCAATTAAAAGTTACGAGACACTGAAGTTTACTAAGTAAATATAGGGAATTTTGGGCATGAGCATGGGTCATTTCCACAACAAATAAATAGCAAATCAGAACAAAACACACGAAAAACTACTAAAAAATATATTTTGCAAAAAACCTAACCATACTAGAAAATATTAGGACTGATCAATTTGTGATGCGTGATCTTTACGGGGGCTCCGCCCCCATACCCCTGAGACCTAAATTATACAAATGATTATTATTAAGTTCTGTTATTATTAAGTTCCCGAATATAAAAATACCGTCATTGTAAAGTATTTTAACTGCTTTACAGCTATATCTGACTAAAAATTTTAAGTTTGAATAGGCGTTAAAATGAGAGAATAATGCTGTAATTGATAAATCATCTAATCCTTTGTCTTCATCTAGGACACATGACGAATCAAGTTCTCAAAGTCAAAATCACACGAATGGCACGTCATAATTCTATCACAAACACCACTAAACTGAATCCAATTTGAAAAAAAGAATTGCCAGAACAAAACCCAACCAACTAATTAAGTTGCAGAGTAGCGAAAAAATAGTCCAATCAAGAAAAATATTTTATGAAAAAAGTACATTATAGCCTTCACATACCATATCTAAATTTATTTAAAGGAAAATGGCATGAATCACTAGACAAGATGAAAATCAAAACAAATGAATGTCGTTATTATAAACGTGCATTTGATGTGACATCACGTCAAATCGATATTGTTAATTAAAATTTCAGAAGCAAATATCTTCGTAAATACAAATTTCCCCAAATAAAGACATACACTATTTTTCTTAGTAAATTATGATGTACTACTGGAAATATTTAATTTTACTTGGGGTGCAAGTGGTGCATGCGTGGCTGACCATTACATGTCTGCCCAATCACTGTGCTCCATCCATTTTGATTTGAATTACATACTTTGCTACCAGAATGGCTTCGTGTGACACATGCTCATTCGATTACCACCACTGTATTGTCGCTTTCTACGAAAATTATGTTAGGATAGGTTAGGTGAGGTTTAGTTAGGTTAGGTTAGGATAGGTTACATTAGGTTAGGTTGTTAGGATAGGTTAGGTTACATTAGGATAGGTTAGGTTTAAGTTAGGATAGGGTAGGAAGGTTAGGTCAATTTTGAAAGTGAAATTTGTTTTCCTATGGTTTTTGGTGTGTTTTGAACGAATCTGACCTTCAAAACCGTCGGAAATGACTCGTTTTCTGTAATTTCCCCACCCAAGAACTCCCGGTTCCCACCAGGGTCCCCCCATATTGACGGCTGGGGTGGAAAGGGATTATCTCAAAAACGAGTCATTTCGGACGGTTTTGAAGGTCAGATGCGTTCAAAACACATCAAAAACCATAGAAAAAACATAAATTTCACCTCCAAAGGGAAACCGGTGTAATACTATAAATTTACCAAATCTTCTGTATCAGTACCACACACTTCACAATTGGTACTCCCAATCTCAAATCTTTTTCTATCATTTATGTGTAGGGTGTTTGTTCTGCTTTTATATAGTAAAATTGAACCTATGGTATTATCGTATATGTCATCTTCACCCCTAATTTCATGCTTCCATTCTCTATATAATTGTAAACTAGTCTTTGATGTTACCCAACCTTCCATCTTCTTGAATCCCAAATCTTTACCTGTTCCTTAAACTACGATAGGCAACAGTGGATTCATGTTTTTCAAATGAATTGTTATGTAATGCAATAAAAGTTCGCCGACATATTCACCGAACAGATTCGTTCGCGCACGGTATTTTTGTACGATCTGATCTATAATGTTCAGGGATTTCATGTAAAGTTTCATACAAGTTGCGATATTTTCGTTAGTTTTAACAAAATATCACGACTTAACCAAACCAATCGTCAAGACTGTACAGCTGACCTAACCTGGAATTCAATAATTTTCCCGTAGTTTAACGAAAATATCACGACTAAACCTCATATGAAATCCTTGAACATTTTAGGGACTTCATGGAATTTCTAGTTAATGGAATTTCTAGTTACACAAATTCCCTATACGCATATTATATATATGAAATAGTCTTCCTAAACGCGCAGCTCCAACGTCATGAAGTCCATTTCCGAGGGGAAAAAAAAATATATATATAATATATATATATATATATATTTAAAAAAAAAATTATATATATATATATATATATATATTTAAAAAAAAAATTATATATATATATATATATATATATATTTATTTATTTATTTATTTTTTCCCTCGGAAATGGACTTCATCTTAATGACGTTGGAGCTGCGCGTTTAGGAAGACTATTTCATAATACTGTCTCTTCTTTTCAGGCTGCCGTAACTCAAACGGTCCCAGCGTAAATTCCACAAATTTCCCCTGTGCTCGCGAAGGTGTCGCAATTACAAACAATTTGAAGGTTCTATCCTTAAATGCTCGTAGCCTACGAAATAAAAGAAACGAATTTTTTCTTTAATTGCTTGTAAAGACTGGTATAATTGCGATAAATGAATCGTGGCTTAGCACTGGAACTCGTGACTTTGTAGGGGAGTATCAAATTAAAGGTTATAGACTTTTTGTTAAAAATAGAATAGGTAGGCGAGGAGGCGGTGTTATGTTGTATATCAAAGATAATATTGCGAACGTTATAGAAGTAAAGCACACAATTCCAGAACCGATAGATTCGACTATAGCAGAACTTAAATTGAACGATTTCAAACTTCTTGTTGCGGTTATATATAGGCCCCCTAATCAAACAGCTGATACGGACGAAGCGTTATATCGTGAACTAAAGAGAATAATCGGTAGTGAGCAGGTTTTAGTTATGGGTAACTTTAATTGCGCCAACGTGAATTACGATACAATGCAGGGAGACGCGGAAGGTAATCGTTTAGTTAATTTTCTCGAGGATAGCTTTCTTATTCAAAAGGTTGGGGAACCTACGAGGTTGGACAGTATTTTAGATTTAGTAATAACTACGGATGATAGGCTAATTACTGATATTCAAGTAATAGAACCGTTAAGCAATAGCGATCACAATATGGTAGAGTTTGTCCTCTCAGTAAGTCACTCGAAACCAACTAACTCGACAAAAATTCCTAACTTCCAGCACGAAGACTTTAGTAAATTTCGAAATAAATTGTCATACGTCAATTGGGAAAACGTAATGGGGAACTCCAACGCAAAACTAATGTGGGAATCGTTCGAAACAGTATTTAGAACTACAAATGAGGAATGTGTACCGTACAAAATTAAGCGTGCGAAAGTAAACAACAAGCCCTTGTGGTTTACTTCTAGAGTAGGAGATGTGATCAGTCTTTCCTCAGATGTGATCAGTCTTTCCTTGTGAACAGACGTGTTTTATCGAGTGTCCAGTGTTATCAAGTGACTAAGTGGTTTTCGTTGAAGTGTTTTAAAAAAAAATAGTGTTCGGTGCATTCTTAACTAAATTACTTCGTGCTACTAATCATTCATTAACGAATATATTTCACTTATTGACGTTATTCAGTACTATATTATTTGATCAAACCAAGGCTACTGCACGTGGCTTGCCTTGTTTGTTTTTCAAATCTATCAGAAAACGTGGAGTCATACGGTTCATTTTTCCTTCCTTCGAGAGATCAGGCAGTGTGTGGTCATAAACCGTGTGAAAAAGAGGAAAAACGTCGGGTCGAATCGCGGACAGATAAGTATTATAAATAGTCTTCTTTTACAGATCTTTTGTCGGTAGCTTAATTCTATATTCATTTAGTAAAATTTGTGTTACAAGAACCTGTTTCTGCGTTTCAAGAACGCGGTAGACCTACGTTGTAGTTTATTAATTTCCAAACGCTCGTTTTTTTTGTTTTGTTTTATTTGTTTTTTTTGTTGTTTAACTAATTTAAAGCATGGCACCCCCGTCAAGTACTTGCAGTCGCTGTGAAAGGAAATTTGCTGCTTACGCGCTTACAATGGCTAATAATAATGAACAGTTAGTTTGCAGGTGGTGCTCAAGCATGGAAGTCCTGAGGAACGAGTTAGAACGTGAGAGGGAGGCCAGGGTGAGGCTTGAAGAAAGCGTGATGCTCCTGACGGCAAAATTAGAATCCCTTGAGACTCCAGTTACGAACCCTCCTGCCACAGTTTCTACTAATAATATAAATAGTATTGATAGCCCTCTCTCTTCCCCTAGTTCACAACCCTTCGTTCGAGTGCGTAATGGAGCCCCATTGAAAAAACCTAAGACATGTTTACCAGTAATAACAAACAATAAGTTTTCTGTTTTAGGTTTCGATGATGCTGATGAACCGGAAATACGACTCGTTGGCGATTCCATTGTTCGAGGGCAGCTCGCGGAATTCTGTGGGAGTAACCCTCGTCGTAGGCGCTGTTACTGCTACCCTGGTGCAAGTGTGGAGGATATAACTAATAGTGTTGACCAATTTACAGACGATACCTCCGAGGACACAACGTATGTTATTCATGTCGGTACTAATAACGTTTTAAATTCTAGATCGGAAGAACTGCTGGCTTGGTACACGGACTTACTAGAGCGATTAAAGGAAAAACTAATAAGATTGTTTTAACAGGTATACTTCCTCGAATTATCCAACGTAACGATTTCTACAGCAAGGCGACCTATATTAACAATAACCTAAAGTCTCTTTGCCAGCAGGAAGGAGTGCATTTTGCGAAGTTTTGGAACAGTTTCTACGGCAGGAGGGACTTGTTCCTCGGATATGGACTTCATCTTAATGACCGTGGAGCTGCGTGTTTAGGAAGACTATTTCATAATACTACTGTCTCTTCTTTTCAGGCTGCCGTAACTCGAATGGTCCCAGCATAAATTCCACAAATTTCCTCTGCGCTCGCGAACGTGTCGCAATTCCAAACAATTTAAAGGTTCTATCTTCAAATGCTCGTAGCCTACGAAATAAAAGAAACGAATTTTTTTCTTTAATTGCTTGTAAAGACTATGATATAATTGCGATAAACGAATCGTGGCTTAGCACTGAAACTCGTGACTTTGTAGGGGAGTATCAAATTAAAGGTTATAGACTTTTTGTTAAAAACAGAATAGGTAGGCGAGGAGGCGGTGTTATGTTGTATATCAAAGATAATATTGCGAACGTTATAGAAGTAAAGCACACAATTTCAGAACCGATAGATTCGACTATAGCAGAACTTAAATTGAACGATTTCAAACTTGTTGCGGTTATATATAGGCCCCCTAATCAAACAGCTGATACGGACGAAGCGTTATATCGTGAACTAAAGAGAAAAATCGATAGTGAGCAGGTTTTAGTTATGGGTGACTTTAATTGCGCCAACGTGAATTACGATACAATGCAGGGAGACGCGGAAGGTAATCGTTTACAGAGCCGGATTTAGACGTGTGGAGACCCTGGGCAGCCTCCATGTGGAGGCCCCCCTACCTTAGGGGAAGACATAATTGAAGTCATCCATAAGATTCATAATATAATTAACATACATACACTTTCAAAACATCGTGCACTCTTGTGTCTGTCCATTCCACTCATTTCTGCAAAAAATGAAAGCCTCGGGTTACTCGGGTATTCCATTATAGTGAG
This sequence comes from Bathynomus jamesi, assembly GCA_023014485.1. Taxonomy (NCBI): domain Eukaryota; kingdom Metazoa; phylum Arthropoda; class Malacostraca; order Isopoda; family Cirolanidae; genus Bathynomus; species Bathynomus jamesi. The sequence continues at coordinate 410,824 of JAJOZX010004168.1, forward strand.
AGTAGGCCTAAAAGAGTAATAAAAACAAAATAATAATCAGTACACAACAAATAGTAATTGGAAAAAGTTTATGTACTACAGTGGTATTGGATGCGCGTGTTTTTTTGTTGATCATCTATCGGGTTTTTCTAGTTTCGGGTTTTTTCTATTTTGATAATGGCTTGTCAATATGTGGAGGCCCCCAAGATGTGGAGGCCCATGGGCAGTTGCCCACTTTGCCCACTCCTAAATCCGGCCCTGATCGTTTAGTTAATTTTCTCGAGGATAACTTTCTTATTCAAAAGGTTGGGGAACCTACGAGGTTGGGGGGTATTTTACATTTAGTAATAACTACGGATGATAGGCTAATTACTGATCTCCAAGTAATAGAACCGTTAAGCAATAGCGATCACAATATGGTAGAGTTTGTCCTTTCAGTAAGTCACTCGAAACCAGCTAACTCGACTAAAATTCCTAACTTCCAGCACGAAGACCTTAGTAAATTTCGAAATAAATTGTCACACGAAAATTGGGAAAACGTGATGGGGAACTCCAACGCAAAACTAATGTGGGAATCGTTCGAAACAGTATTTAGGACTATAAATGAGGAATGTGTACCGTACAAAATTAAGCGTGCGAAAGTAAACAACAAGCCCTTGTGGTTTACTTCTAGAGTAGTAGACATTATAAAGAGTAGAGATACGGCTTATAGGCTACATAAGTGCGATAAAGACAATTTGTGGTTACGAAACAATTACATATCTCTAAGGCGTGAAGCGAAAAGTGTAATAAAAAAGTCCAAGCGCGAATTTGAAATCTCCATAGCTTGTGACGGTAAAGAAAACCCCAAGCCATTCTTTCAATACGTCAATAATAGAAATCCAGTAAAAAGCATCTTGGGGCCTTTGAAAAATGTAAACGGAGATCTAGTTTCTGAAAACAAGGAAATGGCTACCTTGCTAAACGAATTTTTTACGTCAGTTTTTACTATAGAAGATGTAACGAATATCCCTACGGTCATAGTCATAATACCTTTTGATAATGGTAATATTTTGGATAATATTGTGGTTAGTGAAGCGAAGGTAATGCGCTATATTGATAAAATGAAAACGCGTAAATCACCGGGGCCGGATTCCATATATCCCATACAACTAAAAGAATTAAAAGATAGCATTGTTGTGCCGCTAACAAAGATTTTTAATGCGTCTATTTCTGAGGGGTGCGTACCAGATAATTTCAAGTTAGCAAACGTAACACCTATCTTTAAGAAAGGCGATAAAGGTGCGGCGGGAAATTATAGGCCAATCAGTTTAACGTCTGTTGTAGGTAAGCTACTGGAATCAATAATAAAGGATCGTATAGTCGAACACTTAGAATTGCATAAACTAGTTAGAAATACGCAGCACGGTTTTAGGCGAAACAAATCTTGCTTAACTAATCTTTTAGAATTTTTTCAAAGCGTGGTGGACGTTTACGACAGTCATCGGGCGGTTGAAGTAGTGTATTTAGATTTTCAAAAAGCGTTTGACACCGTGCCGCACAAAAGACTCATTGAAAAAACTAAGGCTCATGGAATCAGGGGTGTAGTAGTAAATTGGCTAGAAGAGTGGTTGCGAGGTAGAAAACAGATGGTGGTCGTTGATGGAGCAGAGTCGTGTTGGGTTAATGTAGCGAGTGGCGTTCTCCAGGGTTCTGTATTGGGCCCCTTGCTTTTTCTTATATATATTAACGATTTAGATGTCGGCCTAGTCAGTACAGTTTCAAAGTTTGCGGATGACACGAAGCTGGGTGGTAGGGTGATTAATGACGAAGATAGAGGTAAAATCCAGGAAGATCTGAATAAAATCGTTGATTGGTCAGTCACATGGCAAATGAGATTTAACGTTGATAAGTGCAAAATTTTGCATATAGGTTCGCGTAACGGTAATTTTACATATAGTATGTCAGGGAAAGAGTTAACAAGCGTAGAGCAGGAAAAAGATTTAGGAGTTATAGTCACTGGTGATTTAAAAGTAGCGAAACAAAGTACAGCATCGGTCAATAAGGCGAACAAAGTGTTAGGTTTTATAGCTCGAAATTTGGAGTATAAATCGCGCGATATTATAGTTCCTCTTTATAAATCATTAGTTAGACCCAATTTGGAGTACGCGGTCCAATTTTGGAATCCGCATATACGCAAAGATATAGACAAAATCGAAAGAGTTCAAAGACGAGCAACTAAGATGATTCCGTCGCTTAGGTCAAAGTCGTACGAGGATAGGCTTAAGGAGTTAAAATCGACTACACTCGAGACTAGGAGGCTAAGGGGTGATCTAATCCAGGTTTTCAAAATTATGAATGGGTTCGATAACGTAGAGATAGCTTTTTCGAAATATCTCAATATAATAGGACTAGAAATAACGGGTGTAAGTTAACAAGTAGAAGGTTCGAGACAGCAGTTGTCAAAAACATTTTTACGCATAGAATAGTAAATAGGTGGAATAGTTTGCCGGTAGAAGTAATTAGTAGCACGTCTATAAACATGTTTAAAAATCGATTAGACGCATATGTTGATAGATTGGGTATAGTTTAAGGTAGTAAAATTAAGGCTTTGTAGTGATAGATCCCACAGCTCAACACAAGTGTAGTGGTATTTAGGTTGGCAGCATCTTGGGTTAGGGGATACTCTGTCCTTACACACCCCATTTAAAGAGATTCATCTGCCGAGCGGTGCCCCCCATAGTACTGTAAGGTATTGAAAAACTCATGCTCTTCACTTGCCCCACAAACACCTTTAAATGGGAGAAAAATGGGTGCACACACATTTCTACATTACTGTACAGTCTTTACAGCCACACCTACATTTTCCTCCTAAGTATATATGACGCGTTCGGTGGAGAAGGGGCGAACGCCACAGAATTCGAAAAATGAGTTTTTTGTCGTATAATTATCCTTTAAAACCTTTGCTTTACCTATGCAAAAAATTAGATGTTAGTCTGCACTCTTTCACCGTAAAATTTAGGTTTTAATGTATCTCAGAGAAATTCACTCCGCATCATTGCCTCACAATGAACACATCTATCTACTTTCTGGTCACTCGACAATGCCCTGTGATGCTCAATTTGGCCAAATTGAACAAAATATAAAAAATAATCACAGCAATATTATTTACACCAAAAAAGATTATGTTACGGCCATAACTACAGCCGTTTCGCAGCGCTTCCTAGTTGTAGAAATGAAACAGGCTGATTTTCTCGATTTTGACGTCCTAAAAACGTGCATTGTCATTAGGAAATCAACAACTACTAAATTTACAGATGCAAGAAAGTTAATATTTGACTTTCAACACAAAGAAGGCTACGTAATATCTACTGCATACCGCACAACCCCAGATAATAGCCATCCCGTCAGACTGCAGAAAGGGAAAAAATCCTACAGTGTCAGTTTATTCAATCTAGCCCAGCAGACACTGCAACCAAAGTATTCCCAATTGCTGCCAATAACTAAGGAAAAAATAAAAGATCTCAAAGAATTATCAGACCTAATGCCTGCAACTGCAGTGAACTATTATACAAGATTGTTAAAGGAACTGGAAGAAACCGAAACAGTTGAAGCAGGTAATACAACATTCGACGAAGAGGACCAAATAATGGATTACACCAGTTAACATCAGAAGCTATCAATAAATAATACTGTAAAATTTCTTGGCGTTTTATTATATCGACATATTACACAACAATATTTTACTCAAATGTGTGTTTAAATTCATAACATTTCAATAAAACGGAAAAATACAAAGGTTTAACGTTTACAAACTTTAACTGCATTTTGTGGCATAATTCGAAAATGTTGCGTTCGCCCCTTCTCCACCGAACGCGTCATATATTGTAATGTATATGGTGGTAAATTTTGACTTGGTCCGCAATCGATATGGACCGTGACTTCTTTTTCGTTGGCAAGGTACTAGTATTGATGGATACCGTAATGAAATTGACAGGATTCTTTGGATCTGATATATTTGCATGTCGGTTATAAACAGATATAGAGTGTAACATATTTGTGGATAGTAGTCTATTATGACTTGATCCTCTGGAATCAGAGATTCTATCTTTAGTTTTAAATCGATAATTAATTAGTTTTAAATTGATAATTATTTAGTTTTGTAAAAATTGGTCGTTGCCAATGTACAGGCAGTTTTTACATAAATTTCTTAAGTTCTTGGGGTTCGGAACCCACGTAAAATTGTAGGTCCCATCCGCCACCACGGAGGACATACACAATACACAATTACGAATACAGTTAGGTAGACCAGCCATGAGTGGATCCAAGGGTCTTTGTTGGTCTGAAACATTATAACATTATAAAGAGTAGAGATAGGGCTTATAGGCTATATAAGTGGGATAAAAACAATTTGTGGGTACGAAAGAACTACATATCTCTAAGGCATGAAGCGAAAAGTGCAATAAAAAAGTCCAAGTGCGAATTTGAAATCTCCATAGTTCGTGACGGTAAAGAAAACCCCAAGCCATTCTTTCAATACGTCAACAATAGAAATCCAGTAAAAAGCGTCTTGGGGCCGTTGAAAAATGTTAACGGAGATCTAGTTTCTGAAAACAAGGAAATGGCTACCTTGCTAAACGAATTTTTTACGTCAGTTTTTACTATAGAAGATGTAACGAATATCCCTACGGTCATAGTCATAATACCTTTTGATAATGGTAATATTTTGGATAATATTGTGGTTAGTGAAGCGAAGGTAATGCGCTATATTGATAAAATGAAAACGCGTAAATCACCGGGGCCGGATTCCATATATCCCATACAACTAAAAGAATTAAAAGATAGCATTGTTGTGCCGCTAACAAAGATTTTTAATGCGTCTATTTCTGAGGGGTGCGTACCAGATAATTTCAAGTTAGCAAACGTAACACCTATCTTTAAGAAAGGCGATAAAGGTGCTGCGGGAAATTATAGGCCAATCAGTTTAACGTCTGTTGTAGGTAAGCTACTGGAATCAATAATAAAGGATCGTATAGTCGAACACTTAGAATTGCATAAACTAGTTAGAAATACGCAGCACGGTTTTAGCCGAAACAAATCTTGCTTAACTAATCTTTTAGAATTTTTCCAAAGCGTGGTGGACGTTTACGACAGTCATCGGGCGGTTGAAGTAGTGTATTTAGATTTTCAAAAAGCATTTGACACCGTGCCGCACAAAAGACTCATTGAAAAAACTAAGGCTCATGGAATCAGGGGTGTAGTAGTAAATTGGCTAGAAGAGTGGTTGCGAGGTAGGAAACAGATGGTGGTCGTTGATGGAGCAGAGTCGTGTTGGGTTAATGTAGCGAGTGGCGTTCTCCAGGGTTCAGTATTGGGCCCCTTGCTTTTTCTTATATATATTAACGATTTAGATGTCGGCCTAGTCAGTACAGTTTCAAAGTTTGCGGATGACACGAAGCTGGGTGGTAGGGTGATTAATGACGAAGATAGAGGTAAAATCCAGGAAGATCTGAATAAAATCGTTGATTGGTCAGTCACATGGCAAATGAGATTTAACGTTGATAAGTGCAAAATTTTGCATATAGGTTCGCGTAACGGTAATTTTACATATAGTATGTCAGGGAAAGAGTTAACAAGCGTAGAGCAGGAAAAAGATTTAGGAGTTATAGTCACTGGTGATTTAAAAGTAGCGAAACAAAGTACAGCATCGGTCAATAAGGCGAACAAAGTGTTAGGTTTTATAGCTCGAAATTTGGAGTATAAATCGCGCGATATTATAGTTCCTCTTTATAAATCATTAGTTAGACCCAATTTGGAGTACGCGGTCCAATTTTGGAATCCGCATATACGCAAAGATATAGACAAAATCGAAAGAGTTCAAAGACGAGCAACTAAGATGATTCCGTCGCTTAGGTCAAAGTCGTACGAGGATAAGCTTAAGGAGTTAAAATCGACTACACTCGAGACTAGGAGGCTAAGGGGTGATCTAATCCAGGTTTTCAAAATTATGAATGGGTTCGATAACGTAGATAGAGATAGCTTTTTCGAAGTATCTCAATATAATAGGACTAGAAATAACGGGTGTAAGTTAACAAGTAGAAGGTTCGAGACAGCAGTTGCCAAAAACATTTTTACGCATAGAATAGTAAATAGGTGGAATAGTTTGCCGGTAGAAGTAATTAGTAGCACGTCTATAAACATGTTTAAAAATCGATTAGACGCATATGTTGATAGATTGGGTATAGTTTAAGGTAGTAAAATTAAGGCTTTGTAGTGATAGATCCCACAGCGCAACACAAGTGTTGTGGGATGTAGTGAGGCAGCATCTTGGGTTAGGAGATACTCTCTGTCCTTACACACCCCATTTAAAGAATTTCTCTTCCGAGCGGTGCCCCCCATAGTACTGTGAAGTATTGAAAAACTCATGATCTTCACTTGCCCCACAACCACCTTGAAATGGGAGACCCAAAATGGGTGCACACACATTTCTACATTACTGTACAGTCTTTACAGCCACACCTACACATTTCCTCCTAAGTATATATATTGTAAAGTATATGGTTGTAAATTTTGACTTGGTCCGCAATCGATATGGACTGTGACTTATTTTTCGTTGGCAAGGTACTAGTATTGATGGATACCGTAATGGAATTGACTGGATTCTTTGGATCTGATATATTTGCATGTCGGTTATAAATAGATATAGTGTAACATATTTG
>JAJOZX010004169.1:0-82500 GCA_023014485.1 Bathynomus jamesi
CGTTTCTATACATTAATATACTGCGTGGTCATTGCAGTTAAATGTGTATATATAATATATTATATATATATATATATATATATTAGTCTCGAATTAATATTTCCAATTATTTTATTGCCTGAGCACGGTGCTTATAATGTAGCTGTGGAACTCGACTAAGAACTGATATCACTTAGAAGCGAAACCACCCTACGAGGAAAAGTTGTATCGAGAAGTTGCGAACAACGACAGCATAATGAGAGGGACCCCATCTTGATGAAAGATTACGCTTTCGTGTCATCTTCAATAGCTCTTAGTAGGAGGGAGGTGAGAGAAATGTCTCGGATGTATTTTTTTTTACGCAAGGAGGAGGGGCCAAGGGCAAACGCCGCTAAAAACGCCACCCCCATAGGAGAAGAAGAGAGTCGAAATAAAGGTCCAAAGTTTTCGAGACGCCTGGACACTCCGCGTTTGAAAGATTGGAGATCATAAATTAGGGGGACAGATGGATCGAGGGAGGTTGTTCCAGAGCTGACCGGTTGGGTAGATGAAGGCTGAGAATACCGATTAATCCTTGCGTTAGCGTGTTGGATAGAAAAGTGATGAGAATGTGTCGAGAGTTCTGTACTGCGTGTTCTCCTTAAAGGAGTCACGCAGTTAGAGAGTTGAGAAGAGTAGTGTCCGTTATAATAGCGTATAGTAAAGAAAGAGTGAGGTAACATCGAGATGAATGTTGCGGAAGTTTATAAAAAGTGAATCAGACAGAGGTCCAGGACATAGTTCGCTCCAGTCACGATACAATCTTAAAGAAAAAATGGCCGATTATACAGTCACATGACACAGTACATCAAACGCAAACTTTTGGTGAATCCCGTACATGTTGATACGTTTCAGCGCTTGACAAGCCTTGAACCGATAGCATGGCAACCTCGATTATTCGACTTAACCTCTTCGCATTTTTATGTACTGAAGTATGTTATAGAGTAGCTTGCTAATGCTCTAATGGAGTTCGAGCGTGAAATACACATTGCAGTGACGAATGATGATCATCATGTGGAAATGCTCTAAATCATACATATTAATAACAAAAATATGACTAAGTATTTCTGCACCATTTTCTTTTAATATTTTCTCTCTCTAATATATGTATGAGAGAGAGAGAGAGAGAGAGAGAGAGAGAGAGAGAGAGAGAGAGAGAGAGAACACAAAAGTAAATAGACACCACGATGACTGTCCTCGAGAACAAATGGCAAAGTGACAAAGCTCATCAATGGAATGCCAAAATGTGTATGAGCTTTTATATAATGGAAAAGGGAAAAGCAACACGATTCTAAATATATTCCATTCAATAAGTTTATTATTATTTATTGATTTTAATTATCAAATAAAAAACTGGAAAACCGAAGGTGTCTATTTACGTTTGTCAACTCTCTCTCTCTCTCTCATATATATATATATATATATATATATATATATATATATATATATATGAGAGAGAGAAAGACACGACAACAGTGTAGTAACATCCTTTGCTAACGATACAAAGATCAGCAGAAAAATTGGCAATGCAGAAGAGGTGGAAGCCGTACAGAAGGAGACAAACAGAATATACAAATGGTCAGAACGCAATAACATGAAATTTAACACAGAGAAATTTCAGCTCTTGATATATAGAAGAAATGAAGAACTTAAACAGACAGCATATTATGCCCCAAATAGACAAGAAATTCAAAGCAAGAAAGCAAAAGATTTAGGGGAAATAATGAACGATGATGCAAAATTTGTAACATAGAATCAGATTAGCGATAAACAAAGCAAAAAGAGTTACTGGGCAGTAGGTTTTCTCGTTTTAAAGGGTTTTCACAATCCAGGTTTTCCGGGACAAAATCGGCCATCGTCCCAGGATCCCAGGATTTCCCGGTTTATAAAAAATAATGATAAAGCCTCAAAATGTTTAAGCATAAAATAAATATAGATTAGTTAGTTAATATTAAATATAAATATATAAGTATTTTAACACAATAATGATAAATATAATAAAGGATAGAACCTAGGCCGAGTTTCAAACACTGCAGAAACATAAATACGATATATAGCCGAGGCGACTATACCTATAATACTAATTTGCAGCTTTGCACTTCAACAAAAATAAATCATATTATAGTGTAATTTACACTAACACAACACCTTTTATATACTTCTAACTAATTTTTAGTAAAAAAATATCAACAGCAAAAGGTGTGCCACTGAAAATAATAACCGAAATTAAAATCCACTGAAACACAAAATGTTCGATTCAGGGAACACCGAGTAGAAGGGAAAAAAACAAAAAGAAAAGAACAAATCAAATGACTGGCTTTCAGTCCGAGTCAATCACCAAAAATACCAGTTATATTACACATGCACAACATCATGCAGGGCATATTATAGGTACTATTCGAGTTGTACAACGCAGCGTGATAGTCTTTATGTTTGTATTTTCTATATACAGTAGTAAATTAACGTAAAACTATTTGAAATAACGTTTTTAGAATACTTTGTAAGCCCCGGGAAATCCCAGGATTTAAGGTTATCATTTTCATTTGAGAAATCCTACTGGGCAGCTACTACTAAGAACCTTCAAAAGAAGGGACGAGAAGTTAATGATTCCCCTGCTGAAAACACTAATCATAACCAAAACTTGAATACTGCTCAGTTTTAACTCTTGACGTCCCCATACAAAAAAGAAGAAATTAATAAATTAGAAGTAGTCCAGAAGAATTTCACAGCCAAGATTGATGGCTGCAAAGAACTCAACTACTGGGAAAGACTTTGTAAATTAAATCTGTATTCCCTGGAAAGAAGAAGAGAAAGATACACCATAATTTACATATGGAAAATGGTCGAAAAACTGGTACCTAACCTCAAACTAATCCCACTTAACATCCAAACAACACCTGAAAATAGGAAAAGTAGAATGTGTAGTGTTCCTAAACTAAAGGCCGGACAAGGGACACACTCAACACTAAAAGAAAATAGCTTGGTTGTCAGGGGAGCAAAACTTTTTAACTAGCTTCCAAAGGACCTCAGGAACGTCACAGTAGTCAAAGTTGAAATCTTCAAAAGAAGACGAGATGCCTGGCTCAGGACGGTACCAAACGAGGCAGGTGCTATGCGCTATGCTATGTGCGATAGCGATCGCAAGAGAGTAACTCGACACTAGCTTAAATTTCGTGTGAAGTGAGACCGACGCACGGAACTTTTACCAGGTGTGTGTGTGTGTGTGTGTATATGTGTATATATATATATATATATAATATATTATATATATATATATATATATATTATATATATATATATATATATATATTATACTATATTAAATAAATTCAAGACATTGATATCGAAATTGAAATAATAATAATAATAATAATAATAATAATAATAATAATTATAACAATACGGTAGTTAATAATTTAAAATCATTTAAAAATGATTTTTTATTTAAGACGAGTAATAAGACCGTATGATAATACTTTTCATTTTACAAAGTGTACAGCATAAGTTGTTCCTCCTCCAACATGAAGTTAGACCCCCGTCGGTAGTTCAATTAAGGATTTTTTAATACTATTATAAATAACGAGTAGGGAGAGCGATACAGAGCGGTTAAAAAAGCAAGTAACAAATTAGAGGCAATTGCGAATAGGTAAACTGAATATAGCGTAATGTTAATATAACAGAGAGTAATTGTTCATTCCATAAATCCAATGTTGAAATTGACTCTATATACATTCACCACATAATTAAATAAGTAATGGTGACTACGCTTCTTTTAAGACCACTCCCGCTCGTAAATCTAAGGCCCTTGTGGGGACCGACCGATGGAAGATGCCACACTGGGATCATAAATCGAAGTTATACGTTAAATTCCTACCTCATCCACTGCAGGAGGTTCAATTTCGGAGCTTGTACGTACGTTCTCCTATCTGGCAACAGATCTGTGCTCCTACCCGAGACCGACTTCCATTTCCTTATACCCTCTACCCATGCCAAAGCATAACTTGACCAATATAATGCCTGACATAATATATATACATAATATATTTTAATATTGCCATGTTTTAAGAACTGTTATGAAGAAAAGGTTAGTTGGGGTCAGGCACGGTGCTCGCTACAAGAAGAGGTATAGTAGTCCCTTACGAACCATTATCGTGTGGGCACACTTTGGTACAAAAAATAATAGAATACCCACAGCAACACTTTGGAAATATATATATTGTGATCATAATGCTTTTATTTTGACAAAAACACCGAGTAATGGACCTTACATAGGACTCTTACGGCGCGCAGGACATCGTAAAAACTAAATATATATAAATTCCTATCTAAAATAGAATCTCTAACTAAGCTTTTTAATAAACACACTCATATGCTCATAATACCTTATTTCATTTTCTATGCAGTAATATTCTGAACTATCTCTCAATCTCATATATATAATATATATATATATATATATATATATATATATATATATATATATATATATATATATATATATATATGAAGCTTTTAGTATGAAATTGTCACTGAAGTTTATTATTAACATTTGGATTGACCCTGGAACGGAAAAGGGCCACTCACCAACAACAAACGCAGCAGGTATAATCTTTGATACATTACGGGAATTACACACGTATCATCTATAATCAAAAGTAACCTCTGAATGACTGTCGCCCTCGTGACCAACACCGATTTTAAAGTCTTAAATCCTGCGCTGCCATTGCTGATAACATTCCTTATTATACACAGAGTGATTCAAAATGCTGTCTGAAAGGTGTCTATTCTATAACTAATTTTGAGGCAGGACTTTTGAATCACACTGTATATATGTACGGACGGTTCCGCGAAAGCTTTGATCGTTCGTTTCCCCTTGCGCGAAGGGTCAAATTAGCGCGTGCGCAGAATGACTTCCGGAATGCAAATGATAGTAGTACTGTCGCTGCATTACGATAAGTGGATCCTTTCTTTCAAGAGGTCGTGTTATGACGCGTTACCTTCCTTAATAACGCGTAATCGGTGTTATTATTATTCCTTATTCGCGTTTCTTTTCTGATAATGTCCGGATTCACTTCAATTACTCAACCATTTTTGGGTAATTACTTTTTGGTCGTAATCAACATACATTAATTATTTATGCTTTACTCTTAAAAAATATATTATGCTAAACCCTCACACACACACACACACACACACACACACACACACACGTGTGTATATACATCAGAAACAAACATTATTTTGTGCAAATATATATCATGGTTGGATCAACAATTTAATGGTTAACAAATGGTTACTTAGCCATGCATTTGGTTTTAACCATGCAATTATTCCTCTTTGTGTAACGCTGAATTAAAATTCCAATTCACGACAAATAACTCCTATTCCAATTCCTCAATTTTTGTACGTGAATGTGAATTAAGGAATTAAATTTTGCGTACTTCAATTCATTAATCTGAAACTCATTTAATGAAAACAAAATAATCGCAGTTAAGTAAAAATACATCTTAAAATGTTCTTTTTTATCTTTTTCAATAATTTAAGCTTCAAATGAAGTTATTTGTTAAGTGGAAACATAACTTGATTCTTAGAAATAATTCTCTGCTTTCAAGTTAAAGCATTAATGAGTCTGACGGAAGAACCAATGATTATAATACAGTGTGTCCGTAAAGTCATGGTGGGATTTTAAATAGCTATATTATTGCAACGAAACATGATAATGAGATGAAAAAAAGGCAAATTGAAGAACAACTCTAAAAGAATAACTTTATTTAACGTAGTTCGATATGGGCTCCTCTGGTAGCCCTGCAGACATCTAGGCGGTGATTCAATTCCAGCCACACACGCCCAAGAACATCAGGAGTGACGGATGCGATAGCTTCCGTGATTCGCTCGTGCAAGTGATGAATATCCCTAATGGGTACACTGTACACGCTTTGATTGACGTAACCCCACAAATAAAAGTCCAAAGGTGTCAGGTCCGGAGAGCGTGGAGGCCATGGCTTCCATCCTCCTCTTCCTATCCATCTCTGTGGAAATTTTTCATTAAGGAATTCTCGAACAACGTTGGCATAGTGCGGAGGAGCACCATCTTGCTGAAAGATGACATTATTGTCAATACATTGGGGTCCTGCAAAATGTTCCAACATAGCGAGGTAGTTGTGTGAAGTCACAGTGGGTTCCGCGAAGAAAAGTGGGCCAATCACTCGATCTCGTGCTAAAGCATACCACACATTAACTTTCGGGCTATTACGCTCATGTTCAACATAGGCATGTGGACAGCCTAGACTAACTACGAGATAAAGGTTAAGCTTGGCCTAGACTAACTACAAGATACAACTTTGAGAGTTGTTCTTCAATTTGGCATTGTTTCATCTCATTATCATGTTTCGTTGCAATAATATAGCTATTTAAAATCCCACCATGACTTTACGGACACACTGTATATATATATATTGTGTGTGTGTGTGTGTGTGTGTGTGTGTGTGTGTAAACAAAATGAATGTATCAGTAATTGAAATAAAAATAACTAAATAAGGACGTGCTTAACTGCATTGCATGCAAATATTTATTCCAGAAATTCTTTCCCATTCTTCGATCGAAGTGATTCAAAGTCGTGGAATGCTCCTTTCTAGATGCTCCATTATATCGAAGACCTCGCAAACTCGTTCCATCAGCTTCGTTTCAAAGACCTTTCCTGCAGGTTTCCTGGAATGCTTTCTTGACTTCCTCCGCATATACTCTGCATGACCCATCCTGAACTGAAGAGAGATTCTAATCGAACGTGTGTGTGTGTGTGTGTGTGTGTGTGTGTGTGTGTGTGTGTGTGTGTGTATATATATATATAATTAAAAAAACTCGTGAAAATGAAAAATGAAAAGATTTAAGTAAAACTATTGTGAAATATGAAAATTTCTTTCGTTTGTACGGCGTCGATTAGCGTAAAAGGTTTCCCAAATGAGCGTTTAATAACCGAGAAGAGAAACATTACAGTGATCATCATCAACCTTAATTACGATTTAGTCGAACTTTCTCTTTTGAAAATGTCCAACAAAACGTTTGTATTTATGGCATTCACCGATACGATCTTATCGTATACTACTACTACTACTACTACTACTAATAATAATAATAATAATAATGTGGACAAAACAATAATAGCAAACTACAGGGTGTTCCATAAGTCCCTTTATCCTTGAACCTTTTCCTACTACTGTAGAATAGGGTGAGGGTAAAATGACTTACGGAACAAATAATAATAATAATAATAATAATAATAATAATAACGTAGATTAATTTTATAGACTGAAATACAACGTGTAGCACAGAGGATGTTTCGTTCCCGCGTTTCGTAAATGGTGTGGTGGTGAGATGTCGTACTCGGGACGTTGCCCACGCGACGCGGGAACGAAACCTCCTCTGTGCTACACGTTTTACTTGTCTCCATATATTTTACACACTTCCAAAAATCTAAAGAAAATGGTAAATCATAATTCTGAAAAACGAAGAACTGAACTCATACATTGTAAAAGAAAACTGATATACTGACATTTGGTTCAAATAAATCATTTATTTTGTTCAATTATAACGAAATTGAGCTTCATAATTTCTGACACACTACTTTGTTAGGCTAAAATACAAACAAATTCTTTGTTTAGATTAAATAAATAGCTTTTTGAGTGATATAAAACTAATAGAGAACAAAACAATTAATACCCTCTTCTATCGGAACACACACACACAATATATATATATATATATATATATATATATCAGGTCATCCTATAAGTAATGTCGTTTTTTAGATCGGAATTTGAAGGACAAAAAAAAAACTCGACTGAAACTTTTTAATCTAGTATATATTTTCCATCGGAATCAATGACACTGTGCCAACGTCCTACAAGCTTTTCAATGCCATGTTTATAAAATTCAGGCGGCTTTGAGGCAAAAAACGTACAAAGACTGGTGTACAGGTCATCTAAAGAAGTATACTGTTTCTCGTCAAGATAGTTTTGCAGACTCCTGAAGAGATGATAATCTGAAGGCGCAAGGTCTGGAGAATATGGAGGATGTGGAAATTTTTCCCACCCAAGCTCCTCAATTTTTGCAGAAGTGATCCGAGCGGTATGAGGACGTGCTTTGTCGTGGTGGAACACGATTCCTTTCCGATTAACCAAAGAAGGTCCCTCTTCTTTTAGTGCAGTGTTCAATCGATCCAGTTGTTGACATTAGACTTGAGCGGTGATTGTTTGGTTGTGTGGTAAGGTTTCAAAGTGTATTACACCACCTTTATCCCACCAAACACTAAGCAACACCTTCCGAGGGTGAAGATTTGGTTTTGGCTGTGGTGTCGCTGGTTCTCCGGCACAAACCCACTGTCGACGGCGCTTAACATTCTGGTACAGTATCCACTTTTCATCACCAGTCACTAAACGGTGCAAAAACGGATCTTGGAGTTCACGGGAATGAAGAGCTGTGCTAATGTTTACCCGCACCCTCAGATTGTCGAGCGACAATTCATGTGGCACCCATTTTCCTAACTTAGGCACTTTCCCGAGTTGTTGCAAATGTCGATGGATGGTGGACGGGGATGAATTGAGTTTCTGGGCCAATTCTTCGGCAGTTGTTGAACAGTCTTCTTCAAGTGCGGCTAACAGCAGGTCATCATCAAACTCAGCAGGGCGTCCAGAGAGTGCTGCATCTGTCAAACAGCAGTCACCATTCCTAAACTTTTGAAACCATCTTTGACATTTCCTCACATGCAGAATATCGTTGCCATAAACGTCCTGAATGTTTTGCGTTGCTTCAGTAGCACTATTCCGTTTTTTGAACTCGTAAAGCATTATATGCCTGATATGCTCTTCTGATACCGCCATGTTTATGAGGGGTTCACATAAAGCAAAACACACGTCTTCACTGGTCAAGGTCTGTAAAGTATGTAGCAAAACACGATAGATCTCTTCTTAGATATAACCTTCGGAAAATTTATGCTTAAACCGAGTAGGACTAGTTTAAACTTAATCTATCGTGTGTGTGTGTATATATATATATATATATATATATATATATATATATATATATATATGTTACAGTCAATGTGTGTAACCAGCCATTTCGCGTAATGTCTGAAACTTTTAGTCATTTCGTGAAATGGCTGTTTCACTTGGTCATTTCGCGAAATGACTAAAATCTTCAGCCATTACGCGAAATGGCTAAAATGACTTTTGTCATGAATTCATAAAAATAACAAACATCACAATAAAATTGGAAACCTTTGTTTAACTAACTAAATCTACTAAAACATACTATACACATCGACAGGTCTGTTCAAATAAGTGAGAAGCACTCTTCAAATACACATTTGAACACACTTGAACATTTAAACACATTTGAATTTGAATTTTTAATATAGAGGTTTTCAAATACTAACCGGGCCTTCAATGTTATTCCGATGTCCGCCATTGAAGGCCCGGTTAGGTCAACTGTATGCCTTGACAATTGGTTAGGTTAAGTCGTGTTATTTTCGTTAAAACTAACGAAAGTAACACACCTTAACCTAACCAATTGTCACGGGCATACAGTTGACCTAACCGGGAAAATGATCTTGTACGAAATGACTAAGGTCGAATTTCAGCCATTTCGCGTAATGGCTGAAGATTTTAGTCATTTCGCGAAATGACCAAGTGAAACAGCCATTTCACGAAATGATTAAAAGTTTCAGACATTACATGAAATGTCTGGTTACACACTTTGACTGTAACATACATATATATATATATATATATATATATATATATATATATATATATATATATAAATCCTTTCTGAACATAAATTTTAGCTTCGTGCTACCTAGCATCAAAATATTGATATGGTGTTCTTATCCCTCCATTTTTGGAAATGAGGTTTCTTCAAAAGTTCAACCTTAATCATTTGTTTCTAAAAATATTTGTTTGGATTACTAAAAAAATTCCTTAATAAAAATCAAAAATGAACAAACATCGCAGCTTTTCAAACAGAATCCTACACAACCCCCTTAAAACAAACCATCTAAATCAGTCATCAGAGATCTCTGTCAATCTCACAACCACCCTTACATCCTTCCTGTTTCCAAATTATTGATAAAAAATACCACAAACCAACTAACTGACCCCCCCCCCCCCCCCCCAGTTTGAAATCAGTGCGCGTATTTAGTGCAAAGCTAGTCAAGAATTGCCCCAACCCAATCTGAGAAATGAGGAGTGGGTTATAATGATGAGCCCGCTGCGCGTCATGTAATTGGCTGGACCCACTTCCATTCTTAAAGGGACTTATTTTTCGCGGTTGGTAGTGTTACTGCCCGTCTCGGGTCCCTAATTTGGGTGGAGGACGGTAAACGGAGCAACAAAGCTAGTACAAAGCCACGCCTCAACGATTACACCTCCACTTAGAATTTGTGTATCACTAAGTAACTTGCTTTATTTTGTTAATTTAACTTTACCATTACCGTTTTGTTGATCCGAAAAGAACGGAAATGGTAAAATCAATGTTCTTTTTCAATTTATTTTAACCTTTTGACAAATGTAATGCTTTTAATAATTTTATCCTTTTGTTACGATTTATGAAAAGGTTTTCAATTGTGTTTTTTTTTTTTTGCAACTCTCTCAAATACAACGCTTTGTAAGTCGACTTAATGTAGAGTAGGTTTGTTTGTATGATAATGACTTACTGTAATTTTAGTATTTGTAATGATGTTCTCTAATTCCAATAACGTATTATTATTTAATAAGTTTTATGTGATTTAATACAGTGTCTACAAAATTCACAAAATGTGTGTAAAATTAGACTATGTACGAAATTCTCTCTCTCTCTCTCTCTCTCTCTCTCTCTCTCTCTCTCTCTCTCTCTCTCTCTCAAAACCGGTCACCCCTGCTTCAACGCAGCCTAAGTGGTTCAATCGTGGCATCGCTTCGGCTATCCGAAATAGGAAAGTAGCGTATAGGAGGGCGAAGGCCCATCGTTCCCACGAGAACACTGAAGCGTATGTCCGCCTGTGTAGGGAAGTGAAGGCGAAGGTTAGGCTAGCGAAACGTAACGAAGAACTACGGGTGGCAAGCCTCTGCAAGGGGAACCCTAAGGAGTTCTTCAGTTATGTTAATAGTAGAAAGCCCATTAGAAGCATGATAGGTTCTTTAAAGGACGGAAGCGGCGTTCTGCGGACCTCCGACGCGGACATCGCTAATGTGCTTAATGAGTACTTTGCGGGAGTGTTCACCAGGGAGGATACCCGCGTCATCCCCGAGCCAGCTGTGAGGCACGAAGGTGCTGGCCTGGATAGTGTTAGATGTACCGCGACAGTCGTTGCTCATAGAATAGACAAACTGAGCGCGTTTAAGGCTCCTGGGCCAGACCAGTTTCTCCCCAGTGTTTTGCGAGAAGTGCGCGACCAGGTGGCTCCCCACCTGGCTACAGTCTTCAACAAATCGTTGGTGATGGGCCAGGTGCCTGGTGACTGGAGGGAGGCCAACGTGACCCCTATCTTTAAGAAAGGGGATCACGAAAGTCCAGGGAACTATCGTCCTATTAGTCTCACTTCAGTTGTAGGTAAATTATTAGAAAGGATAATAGCTGATAGAATCGTTGACCATTTGGATTCCTACAAGCTGCTTGGGGACTCCCAACATGGGTTTAGACGGCATAGGTCGTGTCTCACCAACTTGCTCGAGTTTTTCCACGTCATGTTGAGTGAGTACGATAAGAGTAGGGCGATTGATATACTTTATCTCGACTTTCAGAAAGCCTTTGATAAGGTACCTCACCGCCGGCTAATGGCGAAAGTGCGCGCGCTGGGTATCGGTGGGGAAATAGGTAGGTGGATTGAAAACTGGCTGAGGAATAGGCGGCAGAGGGTGGTAATTAAAGGGACTAGTTCGGGTTGGGCCTCGGTCACTAGTGGGGTTCCTCAGGGTTCCGTTTTGGGGCCACTGTTGTTTACCATTTACATAAATGATATCGACGGTGGCATCGTCAGTCGGATCGCCAAATTCGCTGATGACACCAAGCTTGGGGCCAATGTTGGGACGCCCGAAGCGATCGAGGAACTGCGTGCGGACCTAGGTAGGATAGGAGAGTGGTCCGAAAAATGGCAAATGCCGTTTAACTTGGGTAAATGCAAAGTGATGCACATTGGCTACGCCAATCCCAAGTCGGACTACTCGATGTTGGGCAGTAATATCGAGGTGACTGATTTAGAAAAGGACTTGGGTGTGCTAATTAGCAGCGACCTTAAGTTTACGAAACAGTGTGTAGAGGTGGAAAAGAAAGCTCAGAAACTATTGGGTTATATCAGGAGGCAATTTCAGTTTCGGAACAAGGAGATTGTGCTCTCACTGTACAATTCCCTTGTTCGGCCGTACCTGGAGTATGCTGTGCAGTTCTGGTCGCCCACCCTCAGGAAAGATATTGAGAGGCTGGAGCGAGTGCAGGCGAGGGCCACAAAGTTAATTCCTTCTGTTAGGCTTATGGGCTACAATCGACGGTTACGCGCCCTGAACTTGTTTTCGCTTGAAACTCGGAGGCTGCGCGGTCAACTGATCGAGGTTTTCAAGCTCTTACGAGGGTTCAACGATGTCGATTTTAGAAGTATGTTTAGTTTAAATGATAACCCAACTCGCAACAATGGTTGGAAGTTGGATTTGAAACGGTTTAGGACTAGTGTGTGTGGGAATTACGTTACGTATAAGATCTGTGACACATGGAACAGGTTACCTTCGGAAGTTGTGAACAGTTCCTCTGTGGATCAGTTCAAGAAAAGGTTAGACGAAATCTTGCACACTATTTGAGTGTGTAAAGACATTTAGGACCTCAGTCTGCGGAAATTTCTTTTCCTATAAAATAGTTAATATCTGGAACCAACTTCCCTCAGAGGTTGTTTCCAGTCAAAGTGTAAATCTGTTTAAAAATAGGCTAGACAAAGTACTGAACACACTCATAGTTTAAGATTCAAACCTCAGAAAACTCTGCAGGAGTTCCCTTGCTCGGTGTCTCTGTGAGCAAGCTAAATATAGAGCTATTTATATATTCTCCACTTTCCTGTAAAATTTCCTTGGCTACTTTTCCAGGGTCAAGGTATTTTCTTCAACCTTTTTCCGTACCTGCCTCTGGCAGGGAGGGAGCGGAGGGTGGGGAGAGAGCCTTCTACTTTTCTATCAGTTTTCTACTACTGCTAGGATAGTTGAAAGAAAAATAAACTTTTACAAGTTTTACCTGGCACCCGTTGCCATTGGTACCTCCTCGGTATGGGCCGCAAGGCCTTTTGAGGTACTTCTTTTCCTTGTAACTCCTTGTAACTCTCTCTCTCTCTCTCTCTCTCTCTCTCTCGGTTGGTAGTGTTACTGCCCGTCTCGGGTCCTTCATTTGGGTGGAGGACGGTATCATGTGTGATGATAAAGGCCTAAAGTTTGTTGATTTTTGGCCTACATTCTACGGAAATGGGGAATACTTTGGTTCGGACGGGATACATTTTAACCAGAAGGGGAAAAAGAAGTATGGTGATTTGCTGAACATTAATTTGTATAATCTTTTTAAACTAGGACCCCCCAAACCAGCAATTGATCCTGCTCCCCAAACAGTTAAACCTACTCCCCCAGCAGTTAGTCCCCTCCCCCAGCAGTTAGTCCCCCTCCCCCAGCAGTTAGTCCCCCTCCAACAGCAGTTAATCCCCCTCCCCCAGCAGTTAATCCCCCTCCCCCAGCAGTTAGTCCCCCTCCAACAGCAGGTAGTCCCCCTCCCCCAGTAGTTAGTCCCCCTCCCCCAGTAGCTAGTCCCCCTCCCCCAGCAGCTAGTCCCCCTCCCACATTAGCTAGTCCCCCTCCCCCAGCAGGTAGTGACTCTCCTTCAACGTTGGAGGGGGCTCAGGCTCCTGCGGAGATTGTCCCCTTGTTAGTGAGGGGCTCTTCAACTCCCGACAGCCCTGGCTGTTCGGGAAACGGGTCGTGCTAGGGGGCGGTCAGAACAGGGAGGCTCCCTCCGTGCAATGCTTTTTAATGCTAGGTCGATCAGGAACAAGTTTGGCGAGCTACGGGCGCTCTTAGCATCAGAATACCAGGATATCGTTGCTATCACCGAGTCCTGGATTCATACTGATCGTAGGGACTACGTTGGGGAGTTCGAAATTCCCGGGTATAGAATGTTTCGCAAAGACCGCACCCGTGGGGAGGGGGGTGGGGTACTAATATACGTCAGAGACACGTTGAGTCCGGTTGACTGCCAGTTCCGGTCGGAACGGGAGCTGCTTGGCGTCGATCTGAACGTGGGAGGGACGATCTATAGGTTAATCTTGGTGTACAGACCTCCGCATCTCCTCCTCGAGGAGGATACAGCCCTGTACACCGAACTCAGTAGCCTGCTAGGGGATAGGGTGTGTGTAGTTTTAGGAGACTTCAACTGTCGCAGCATAAAGTGGGAAAACAGGACTGCCGATGCTGAAGGGAGGAGGCTAGTTGACTTTGCTGATGAGAACTTCCTCACTCAGTGGGTCAACGAGCCTACACGAGGCGAAAGCGTTCTAGACTTAGTATTCACGACCGAAGACAACCTCGTCACTGGCCTCACCGTTGACGAATCATTGGGCGGGAGTGATCACGGTCTTATTAGGTTCCGTGTGTGCGTCCCTCGGGTGAAGCATAGTAACTCGAGAGGCAGTAAGCTCGATCTCCGGCGGGCGAACTTTGTTAGCCTCAGGGATAGCGTAGGAGAGATGGGGTTAGAGGTTGGCGGCGATGTTGAGGGAGTGTGGAGTGCATTCCGGGACGAGTTTATGGTGCTGCAGTCTGTGCCATACCCTCAAAACCGGTCACCTCTGCTTCAACGCAGCCTAGGTGGTTCAATCGTGACATCGCTTCGGCTATCCGAAATAGGAAAGTAGCGTATAGGAGGGCGAAGGCCAATCGTTCCCATGAGAACACTGAAGCGTATGTCCGCCTGTGTAGGGAAGTGAAGGCGAAGGTTAGGCTAGCGAAACGTAACGAAGAACTACGGGTGGCAAGCCTCTGCAAGGGGAACCCTAAGGAGTTCTTCAGTTATGTTAATAGTAGAAAGCCCATTAGAAGCGAACCTCCGACGCGGACATCGCTAATGTGCTTAATGAGTACTTTGCGGGAGTGTTCACCAGGGAGGATACCCGCGTCATCCCCGAGCCAGGCGTGAGGCACGAAGGTGCTGGCCTGGATAGTGTTAGATGTACCGCGACAGTCTTTGCCGATAGAATAGACAAACTGAGCGCGTTTAAGGCTCCTGGGCCAGACCAGTTTCTCCCCAGAGTGTTGCGAGAAGTGCGCGACCAGGTGGCTCCCCACCTGGCTACAGTCTTCAACAAATCGTTGGAGATGGGCCAGGTGCCTGGTGACTGGAGGGAAGCCAACGTGACCCCTATCTTTAAGAAAGGGGATCACGAAAGTCCAGGGAACTATCGTCCCATTAGTCTCACTTCAGTTGTAGGTAAATTATTAGAAGGGATAATAGCTGATAGGATCGTTGACCATTTGGATTCCTACAAGCTGCTTGGGGACTCCCAACATGGGTTTAGACGGCATAGGTCGTGTCTCACCAACTTGCTCGAGTTTTTCCACGTCATGTTGAGTGAGTACGATAAGAGTAGGCGATTGATATACTTTATCTCGACTTTCAGAAAGCCTTTGATAAGGTACCTCACCGCCGGCTAATGGCGAAAGTGCGCGCGCTGGGTATCGGTGGGGAAATAGGTAGGTGGATTGAAAACTGGCTGAGGAATAGGCGGCAGAGGGTGGTAATTAAAGGTGCTAGTTCGGGTTGGGCCTCGGTCACTAGTGGGGTTCCTCAGGGTTCCGTTTTGGGGCCACTGTTGTTTATCATTTACATAAATGATATCGACGGTGGCATCGTCAGTCGGATCGCCAAATTCGCTGATGACATCAAGCTTGGGGCCAATGTTGGGACGCCCGAAGCGATCGAGGAACTGCGTGCGGACCTAGGTAGGATAGGAGAGTGGTCCGAAAAATGGCAAATGCCGTTTAACTTGGGTAAATGCAAAGTGATGCACAATCCCAAGTCGGACTACTCGATGTTGGGTAGTAATATCGAGGTGACTGATTTAGAAAAGGACTTGGGTGTGCTAATTAGCAGCGACCTTAAGTTTACGAAACAGTGTGTAGAGGTGGAAAAGAAAGCCCAGAAACTATTGGGTTATATCAGGAGGCAATTTCAGTTTCGGAACAAGGAGATTGTGCTCTCACTGTACAATGCCCTTGTTCGGCCGCACCTGGAGTATGCTGTGCAGTTCTGGTCGCCCGCCCTCAGGAAAGATATTGAGAGGCTGGAGCGAGTGCAGGCGAGGGCCACAAAGTTAATCCCTTCCGTTAGGCATATGGGCTACAATCGACGGTTACGCGCCCTGAACTTGTTTTCGCTTGAAACTCGGAGGCTGCGCCGTCAACTGATCGAGGTTTTCAAGCTCTTACGCGGGTTCAACGATGTCGATTTTAGAAGAATGTTTAGTTTAAATGATAACCCAACTCGCAACAATGGTTGGAAGTTGGATTTGAAACGGTTTAGGACTAGTGCATGTGGGAATTACTTTACGTATAAGATCTGTGACACGTGGAACAGGTTACCTTCAGAAGTTGTGAACAGTTCTTCTGTGGATCATTTCAAGAAAAGGTTAGACCAAATCTTGCACACTATTTGAGGGTGTAGAAAATTTTCCCTGGCACCCGTTGCCATTAGTACCTCCTCGGTATTGGTCGCAAGGCCTTTTGAGGTACTTCTTTTCCTTGTAACTCTCTCTCTCTACTTCCTGTACCCGTAAATAATAACATTGTTTCTGCTCATGAAATGGTGGGAATTGAACTAAATCTGACCAATAAAATATTACATCTATTTCTAATATATAGGCGACCTCACTACCCCGTTGATGAGGATATAAACTTGTATAAGCAATTAAGTCGATTAGTGAATAAGATAAGTGTAATTTTTGGTGATTTTAACTGCGGTAATATTAACTGGGAAGACAAAACAATTGATGCTGAGGGCTCAAGACTATTGGAATTTACGGATCATAATTGATCAAGTCAGTGGGTTGACGGTCCTACTAATACTAGGGGTAATAGTAAACTAGATCTCATATTCACGAACGAAGATGACCTAGTCTCTAACCTGACTATTGGTGAAACTTTGAATAACAACGACCACAATTTGATTATGTTTGACCTCAGGGTTCCAATTACTACTCGAGAAAAGACGCACAAATGGTTGGATTTCTCAAGAAAAAATTTTGAAAGCTTCCGAAATAGTTTAGACACTCTCGAAGTTCTAATAAACGAGGATATCAATGAGCACATATTGGGATCAATTTAAAATACTACAGGACACTTTTATACCCACTAAAATAGTTTTCTCCCTGTCAACCAAAACGCCGAGATGGTTTAACATTGAAATTAGCAATGCTATTACGGAATGAAATAGAGCCTACAAAATAGTTAAGCCACATTTCAACCAAATTCAGAAAAATATAACCCTACATCGGAAGGTTAAAATCTTAATTAGATCAGCTAAACGTAATGAAGAAGCTAGAGTTGCCTCACTCTCTAAAGTTAACCCGAGAGAATTTTTTCCCACGTTAACGGCAGAAAGCCAATTAAAAATTCTGTAGGTATAGAAATGGCATACTGAAATTTAGAGATATAAATATAGCGAATACGCTGAACGAGTTCTTCGTTACAGTTTTCTCAATACCAAACCCGGGTTATGTATGACGGTGATCATCCCCAGGGGATCGTAATTTTCACGAGATGAGGCGCAGCAACTAATTGACAAGTACATATCACCCAGTCCCGACTTATTTCTTCCAAGGGTATTGAAAGAAGTTAACCACAATAATTGTTGATAATTTATTAACCACATTCAAACACCCATTCGAATTAGGGAAAGTTCCAACCGACTAGAAATTAGCAAATGTAACACCAATCTTTAAAAAGAGAAATATGGAAAATTCCTTGTAATTACCGCCCATTCACTTCAATGTGAATTGTCGGCAAGCTGTTGGAATCATTATTACGGAACGTATTGTGTATCACCTGGAATCAAAGAATTTAATTTTTGATTCTCAACATGGAACCAGGCGACATAGATCTTGTCTAACAAACCTGTTAGAATTTTTCCATAATATGTATAATTGTATATGTTATACGATACAACTAGAGCAATAGATATAGAGCATTTCGATTTTCAAAAAACTTTCGACAAAATCCCTCATGCGAGATTGATGTCTAAAGTTAGAGGACTTGGAATCATAGGACTCGTTTCCATCTGAAATGAAGATTGGTTAAGAGATAGAAAGCAGAGAGTGGTAATAAATGGAGTGGCTTCGAAGTGTGCCCCCGTCACCAGTGGAGTTCCACAGGGTTCCGTTCCGAATCCTTTACTTTTTTCATCTATATTAACGATATAAACATTGGGCTCCTAAGTACAATTTCTAAATTTGCAGACGATACCAAATTAGTAAATAGTGTAAGTAATAAGGAGGGCGTAAGAACGCTTCAGAATGATTTTGACAGGTTGGGCAAGTGGTCTGCTACTTGGCAGATGCCATTCAACTTGAACAAATGTAGGGTAATGCACAAAGGTTTCTTCTTCTATAAAATAGTTATGATAATATCCGGAACCAATTTTCCTCGGGGTTGTTTCAAGCCAAAGTGTAAACATGTTTAAAAATAGGCTGGACAAAGTTCTGAGTACACTCAGGGTTTAAGACTGTCCTCAAACTCACGTATATAACTTAAGAAACTAGTATTATAACGTAACTCTACGGGAGTTTGTTTAAACACTTCCTCCTAAACTTAATTCCCCCTCTACTCTACAGGCCCGGATTTAGAGAGGGCCCAGAGGACCATGCCCCCCGCCCTGACATTCCAGCACCTTTGTCACTACAAACCGAATTACAATGCTGGGAAGCAAAGTGGACTGCTTGGACACTTCCAAATCCACGTTCTATTGCGGAAACACTCAAGCGTACACTGGCCACTTTGTTCCCAAATGTCACACCGATGTTGAATCTTCTTGCTACCATATCAATTACATCTTGTGAGTACGAGCGTTCAGTCATTCACTTACGCACGCTCAAGACCTACACGAGATCAACAATGGGCGAAAATAAGCTAACTGGTTTAGCTCTATTCATATAACTGTAGATTCGCCGCATAATTCATCTGAATTATAACATTATTTTAGACAACTTCGCGAGAAGGCAACCACGTCGCATAGAATTGGTTGATGTTCTTCAGGATTAGACTGAGTGAGTGAGGGTGACTGGCCGTTACGTCGTCTAGCATTGGTTGTATATAGGTAGTGATGGCACAAAATTGAATTTCTGTGTAAATAATTAATTTTTGCTGTAAATTTATGGTGACTTTTATTTATATATTCTTAAAGCTGTAATTGTGACGCATAAACAGCTGTAGATATTATTTGCTTGTATACTTATGTATTAAATGCGCTCATTTTTGCTGTTTGTAATTGATTTGGTAAATATGGTAGATTTTATAATTCCTAATTGTGTGCACACATTCATGCATTTTTTAACGCGACATTCTTAGAGATGTACCTATCTGCAAAGTACTGTACCTATATGTGAATGTACCTTGCACTTGTTTGGTGTGATTTAGTTCTAACCTCTAGGTATATATAACAATGTGCTGTATTTCATACGTTTGTCAACTGTATACAGTATGTGTTCACTTCAGTATGAAAGATTAAAGAATAGGTATACATTTTATTTTTTATTGCCATTGGCTTATTAATCTTTGAAATAGATTTGCTTGGACCCCCTGATATGAATTTTAGATCCGGGTCTGCTTTAGAGAGACGGCTCTGGTTGATTGTGCCCCACATAGCATGATCAACTATCGAACAACTTTTTTTTTTTTTATCACTTGCCTCATAAATACTCATTCTCCATAAGGGACAAGTACATGGGGATAAATACAGTGACCTTCCACTGACATTCCTCGTCGGAGAGAGATTACCTCTACTCTCGTGGTGGTACAACACCGCGAAGTATGAACGACTCGATATATCACTTACTGCATAAACACTTCTCACGGTGGGAGGCCCAAGTTGAAACTCGGCAACATTCAAAGAACTGGTAGATACATACACATGACAGACATTCAATTACAGAAAACACGCTTACACACTTGCCTACCTTGTTAGTATGTCTCGGAACAGAGTAGAAAAATATTTGTAGAAACAATTTCATAACAAACAGAAAAAAATATATTTAAAAAATGCAAGGCATGGATTAGGTGAGGGGAAAGTTGCGTTTCTGCCATTACGATTTCTTTTTGTCTTCTTTCTCTTGGATTGCTGGATGCAAGTGATGGGCGAGGGCATGGTGAGGAAAATCTGATTTCTAAATTCCCGTTTCCATCACTTTCCTGCAGAAGCGTTTCATCACTTTGCCGGCGTGGTGAGTTTGCGCTTACATGGATGTAAACATGGAGAGTTTAACCTTTACCTCTCTCTTAATCCATCTGCGGCTAGCCTGAAGTGGGTCATAGGGTCCTTGTTCGACCGATACCTCAGTAACTAGAGCTGTAAATATTTTGTATAACATCAAAACCATACGTTCGAGGTTTTTGTGGCGTACCAAGTGGTTGATGTGCGAACGGCACAAATATATTATTGGTTAGTTTATACAGCGGTGTTATTTAGTGTACGATCTCTATGTGTGCATAGCGTAATTGTAGAGCTAGTTTATATATTCTTCTTCCTTTAAAATTTCCTTGGCTACTTTTTCAGGGTCAAAGTATTTTTTTCAACCTTTTTCCGTACCCACCTGTGGCGGGGAGGGAGCAGAGGGGGGGGGAGTCTTATGCATGCTTTGCTATCCAGCTTTCTACTACTGTTAGAATAATTTTTAAAAAGTGCACTAGTTTAATTACAAGAATCTCCCCGAATGAACCGGAAGGTCTTTGAGGCTTCCTCTTATCCTTGTAACCCCTTGTAACTCCTTGTAGCTCTCTCTCTCTCTCTCTCTCTCTCTCTCTCTCTCTATATATATATATATATATATATATATATATACCGTACTATAAAAGTCATTATATATGAAAACTGATTACAAACATCTAAAAGTGTACTTAAGAATCAGTAATTACGTGAACAAAGGATACTAAATTAAAAAAAAGAAATTAAATACAAAATAAATGAAGACAAAAACATTATTAAAAATTTTAAAATCTTCATTAATTTGAGCTTTCCATTACTAATGATTTTTTTCATTCTTACATTCAACATCCGCAACACGGATAAGAAATTTCCAGGAATGACGACACTATGGACAAACATCTTACGAAAAACCTCAGTCAGGATTATTGTTTGCCTGAAAATTACTACATCAAACAAGGGGAATTTCTCCAAATAACTTTATTTTAGTGATGAAAACTGTCATTATTAACGCTATTCGAAACGAAATAACGGAATGATGGGCGTAGGCGTTAAAAAGTGATGTTTGAAAATTTTGGGAGTGAGAATTTTATACAATTTGGTGTTGGAATACATTAATTCTGCATAATCTTTTCATGAATACAATTCACGACTCAAATATTTTGCGAAATTCGTTAAAATTTGAAAATGTGCGCCTTAAGTAATGTTAAAGTAACGTTAAATTAACGTTAACATAACGTTAAATAACGTATTTCATACGTGTTAAATAACTGCGAATAAATTATAACAAAACTTAGAGTTAAATATCATTATATAAACGTTGAAACGAAAAGTAACGTTAAATAAAATGACGTTATAAAGGACTTTAGATCAGCATCGGATGACGTTAAAAATAAACACCGCTACGAAGTGAATGACGAAGATCGCATCATCATTCATTTTCGTCCGAAATGATCGTTGTCGTGAAACTTTGTTTCGCCACAATTAAGCCGTTTTCAAGTCATAAGTCAAAAGGTCGGAAAATTCGTTGATGAAGGAAATGCCTTCGACGCATCTTTGCATATGTGTCACCTTTCGCCGCCTCACTTCACCGGGGAAGTGTTTCGAAGGTCGGAATCAGAGGTCCCCAACGTTCCTAAAGGTCTCGTCGAGGACCACCGAGGTCATAGGGGTCTTCTGACCTTTGATCGACCCGGGAATTTTTATTTTGACCTTCTTCCTCTTTGTCCGTCAACCGGAACGATTTCCAAACTTTGCGTTTCCGTCAGGGGGAGAAATCACTGGAAACGCTCTGGAAAAAAGTTCTCAACAGCATGAGAAAATTAAGAGAGAGAGAGAGAGAGAGAGAGAGAGTGTATATATATATATATATATATATTATATATATATATATATATATATAATTATGTGTGTGTGTGTGTGTGTGGTGTTGAAAAGGATGGAAATACCAAGAAACAAAGTGTGTGTGTGTGTGTGGTGTTGAAAAGGATGGAAATACCAAGAAACAAAGTGTGTGTGTGTGTGTGTGTGTATATATATATATATATATATATATATATATGATACACAGACAGTGCATGGAACAAGGAACTCTTCTGGGATAATTAAATCCACTATAGTCCGAATAAGTAATGGTAAATGACAAATACCATACAGTTTCTTTTTCATGATGCTAGCCCGACGTGGGCAACGGGTCACTCGCAAAAAGGTCCCATAAATATAGCTTCCCTCACCTTATGGGACCTTTTTGCGAGTGACCCGTTGCCCACGTCGGGCTAGCATCATGAAAAGAAAAACTATGGTATGTGTCATTTACCATTACTTATTCGGACTATAGTGGATTTAATTATCCCAGAAGAGTTCCTTGTTCCATGCACTGTCTGTGTGTATCATAAAAAACTCAGGGGACCATTCTGAGTTCATTCCCATATATATATAATTATATATATATATATATATATATATGGGAATGAACTCAGAATGGTCCCCTGAGTTTAATATATATATTATATATATATATATATATATATATATATATATATAATATATATAAATAATATTTTTTTTTTAATATTTCGTTCACGAGTTTATGAAAGAATAAGAGCGAGATAGATTCTCAACACGTGTAACATCATTCCCATGAAAGGAGCAATGCCAATGTGAAGGAGAACCAAAACATACCACAAACCCCTTCAGTAAGAAAATAAAACCTATTCCATCGTTATTATAAGTAAACAAAAGATTTTTTAAAAACCTAAAATTATTTTTTCTTTTGAAAGTCTACCTCCAATTATGGCCAAATTTCTGGATATTGAGCAGACCCGAGAGAGAGAGAGAGAGAGAGAGAGAGAGAGAGAGAGAGAGAGAGAGAGAGAGAGAGAGAGAGAGAGAGAATTACCAATATTAAAAGAACTTTATTTAAGTTCCTTGCAGACATTTCAAAGGTTACACTGCTCCCATCTTCAGTAAATGTAACCAAAACTGTGTATATACAAAATGCAAACGCACTTTACGCAGAGTTAAATGAAAAGTCACGTAAAAGTGTGAATTTAAAGTATGAAAAAAACAAAAACGAGTAAAACAAATTCTAAAACCAATAAAACGTCAGTTTTTGCTATGTTGAATACTGTATTAAAATTAAAAATTTGATAAAGAGTATATAATATTTGTGGTTGGTCACATACTGTAACGGAGAGGACTAACAGTTGTACGTGGAATCTGATCTAGCTACGAGTCGCTACATCATCTGAAAAACGGAGAACGGTCACTTATCCAACTAAAAAATTTGATAAAGAGTATATAATATTTGTGGTTGGTCACATAACGGAGAGGACTAACAGTTGTACGTGGAACCCGATCTATCTACGAGTCGCTACATCATCTGAGAACGGTCACTTATCCAACTACTGATCATGTCCAACGTTGCTTGACCTCGCTCATCCAACGAGAAGCGTTGTTACGACGTGGTCACGACGTGGTCACGACGTGGTCACGACGTAAGCGAAATATTTGCTAAAAATGAATGAAATTGAAAATAACAATTGAAAAAAAATATGTTAATAATATTAACATTAGGACAAATGTCAGCTAAATTTACGAAGTTAATAGTTAACAATAAACCTAAAATTAACGTAATTCAAGATTACGGCAGCTCGAAAAGGGTTTTTGACTGTTAATCTCGAATTACTGTATTTTCAGTTAACTATGTTTTGTTAACTATTAACTCGGTAAGTTTAGATTAAATATGTCTTAATGGTAACCTTATGAACATACTATGCAGAGGGTTGACAAAAGTAAATAGACGCCACACGATGATTGTCCTCGAGAACAAAATGGTAAATAAAGCTCATCAATGAAATGCCAGAACGTGTGTCAGCTTTACCTAATGCAAAGGAAAAAGCAACACGATTCTGAGTATATTCATTCATTAAATCTATCATTATTTATTGACTTTTAACATCAAATAATAACTATGGGAAAAACAAAGGTGTCTATTTACTTTTGGCAACCCTCTGCATAGTATATTTTGGCATTACTGTTTCTTTTTAATTCAGTTTTATGACAAAGTTAATTATTACAATAATTTAACAAATCTACCGTTAACATTTATTGAATTAAAATGTCATGGTGGGGGTTAACCTCCTTCGCACCATCTAAGGTCATATAACGGAGGGGACCAACAGATTTACGTGGGATTCGAACCACGGGTCGTTACATAATCTGGATCCAACTATTCACCAGATCCAATGTTGCTTAACTTCTCTGATCGACGAGAAGCACTGTTACGACACTCACTACGACGTAACCCATTTATTGAATTAAAAATCTGATGAAATTGTTACCCCCCCCACTAACCCCTAAAACAAAATCTGGTTTTGTCGTAAATATAAATCATTTGAAGAAAGAAAATTATTATTTTTGGAAAAACTTTTTCATATTAAAATCTTTGAAAGAAAATAAATAAATATTTTTTTTTTAACAAAATTTTAACTGTCTCAATCAGAGCGTGAAGCCAAAGAGACAATTTCAACATCTCGAAGACGAGAGACAATCTCGATATTTCGATATCTCTAAGTTTCGACCTTTCGACGGGTGCCCAAATATTGTTTACCTTATCTCAAATGAGTCTGAAGTAGGGTTCAGGAGTCGTAATAAGAAGTTTTATCGGGCATCTCCTCTGTAATGCGATAGCGAGGCTCTCCAAACCAAATGTACAACTCTGGTTTTTCACAAGTTAAAGAATTGTTCCTTATCATTGTTTTAAAATGATACCTTTTTCTTATCTTCGTTAGTCAATTTTCTCAAAAGGATTTCACTCAAGACCAAATCGAGTCAAAATGATACATAAAAGTTTAAGATCTTTTAACCTTATTTTTTTTTTTGTATTACAGTATTATTATTTTTCAGGAAATAGAAGTGTGTTCGATTTAACTTATACACTACACGGTTTTGTTTCCGATTATATATTTTTTCATTTGTTTGTTTTTCTCTTCCTCGTGTGCAGAACACTCCTCTATACTTACGTCGTTTCTATACGTTAATATACTGCGTGGTCATTGCAGTTAAATGTATATATATATATATATATATATATATTTTTGCCCATTCGCCCTTGGACCCTCCTTCCTGCATACAAAAATTATATATATATATATATATATATATATATATATATGTAGTCAGGAGGATATGAAATCGGCACAGCTCTCAAGCCAGACTAATGCGGTTCAGTGCGCGAACTCCTGAATTATTATTTACCAGCACTATCAGGAGTCGAACCCCCGATCTCAGTATCTTCTGTCCGCTTATATACGGAAATAGTGTCACACACACTGATCCACAGTCTCTCTCTCTCTCTCTCTCTCTCTCTCTCTCTCTCTCATATATATATATATATATATATATATCAAAGCTGCATATAAGAATCACGTATATAAGAATACGCCGCCTGTATCACTTTTATTATTCCCAATCCAAGTTCAACCTACTTCGGGTTACTGATTATAAGAATTATCCGGATATAAAAATAATTTTGACAATCTGAAACGTGATTTTTATAAGCGGCTTTGAATATATATATATATATATATATATATATATATATATATATATATATATATATATATATATATATATATATATATATATATATATATATAGAGGGTGGTCATGAAGTCACGACTAAGTAAAGTACATTTACTTTACTCTATTAACAATATGGTTTTTAGGAAAAAAACGTCATATATGAACAGTTTCTATATGGATTCCATCATGTGCGCTGACAGGTTTAAACTTGGAGAAAGGAGAGGCACAAGCCCTACCTCCGTGAAGTGAGGAGTCATCGCACGGAACACACTTTAAAATTAAAAGGAAAGTCTGATGCCTCACAAACTGCAGTAGAATAAAACCGATTCCATCGGTCACCCTGTAAAAATTAAAGATGTTTTCACGCAACCAAATTACGGTGTAGTTATTTCTTTGGTATTAAAGGAAAATCTTGCACTTATAATGGAGTATTTTATATTTGAGTTTTTGAGGAAAAAGGAAAATAAAATAAATTTAATTTACTGCGTTACAAGTGTAATATTTTGGTATGATATGAAAGAAATAACTACATCGTAATTTGGTAGCGGTGGAGATGCCATCTAAATTATTACGAAAATTTTCCTTTACTTTTTTGTAATGCATTTTTGAACTACCCTGTACACACGTTTGAAGGAAATATTTTTCGAACTGCATCTGGCGTACCATAAGGACAACATTTTCCCCCAAACGTAATTTCTTTATTATTTATCCTGCTTATTATTATTTTTTAATAGCGTATATTTCATTTAACTTATTTTGAAACCAACAAAGGATGTCTTTAAAAAATTATTAAACTCTCATACTCAGTACCCAAATCATTTTTCAAAGCTGTTCAACATCCTTCAATATGGTTTATAACCCACTTTTTATACACACACACACACACACACACACACACACACACACACACACACACACACAGAGTCAAAGAATTAACATGTTTATTACCCTATACATTCCCCGAGCTTAATTACAAGGCAAATCGCCTAATAATAACATACATATCATATAGTACGTCGAGAGGAAACGATCTTACTTCTAGAACAATCGCAATAAGTAGATCATCATGCTTCCCTTTGGATCTGTAAGCCAATTATGGAACAATTACACTCTTTTCATACAGCTTCTCAGCTCCAACTTTGGAACAAAAGGAACCCTCTTTGATACTCAATTGTTCCTGACAGGACAAAAGGAGGAAATAGTATTTAATATGCTTTCAAAGCACGGAGAAGAGGACCCACCTATAATTATTATACATGCAATATTAAATGTTTTATTACACGATATTCTATACTTTATACAAAGGAAGGATGTCTTTTTTATATAACAATTTGTCTAATTTATATATGGAATACAAATACATATATATAAATACATATATATAACATATATATAAATACATATATATAAATACATATATATATATATATGTTTTTTTAAAAAGCCACATCTAAATTAAGATTAAATATAAATTTTTATACATAGCTTTAAAAGTAGCTTCAAGCTAAATTTAACAAATAAGGAGAGTTTAGAAGTTTTGAGTTCTGTAATCACAGATATATATATATCTATATATATTATTATATATATATATATATATATTGCTTAACTAACTTCGGGCGGTGCCCAGCCGTGCTTTTTTAATATTTTAATCTAATAATAAAATGGTCTTAAATATATTTCACGTCTCAAATTATTACCTGAAAGGTTCGTTTTAATCGAGAGAGTATTTGATCGCCTGCTTTTGTAAACAAAATAAAGTTCTGAAAGTAATATTGAGCAGTCATTTAAATTATAGTACAACTTGGGGTGTGATTGTCTCGGTATATATATATATATATATATAATATATATATAATATGTATATATATTATATATATATAAAATGTTCGAAAGTCTTTACCAATGGGAAATGCATTTATTTATGGAGCCAGATCATAAATGTACATTGGGTAGCGATACTTGGTAATATATATATAATATATATATATATAATATATATATATATATATATATATATATTTCACGAAAGTGACACGTGAAAAATATTTATGATGAATAAAACCACGAAGGGAAAAGAAACACAAAGTGGTGCTCAAGCGCTTTCGTGTTCCTGAGGATGTCATTAGACGAAAGCGCTTGAGCACCACTTTGTGTTTCTTTTCCCTTAGTGCTTTTATTCATCATATATATATATATATATATATATATATATATATATATATAAAATGAAAATGTTTATTGGCAAACCATTAGTTCATATGATAAATATTAATAATACAAAGTGACAACAGAATACAGTGAAAATTCAAATACTAAAGATAAAGATACAATTAATGAAAGATAATGTCGAAGTTAAATGGAGCTACAGACAAACATTTTCATACCATGAATTCCATAGCTTAGAAAAAACATGGCAGGACTGATGAATAGCTTGGATAATCGGGTTGGCTAATTTTTATTTTTTTGCATTAGAATCTATTAAGCACGTCTTGTTACCTCCGGGGCTCGAGACATTGTGGTTAGTAAACGTTTGCGAAGCTGAGTATCTCCGGGGGTAGGGGAATTTATGTAGGAGTCTGAAAGATCCGTTGTACGGCAAATTTAGGGTTTTGCCAGGACTTTTTTTTATAATTCACCCAGAGTTGCTGTCCGTATATATTAGTGCAGAAGGTACGAGAGAGAGTGGCTAACTTCACTCGTACAGAACTGGAAGTTCCTTATAGTCATATTCGCTTTAGCAAAGAGGCTTCGATATTGTTTCCTTATATCTGAGTCATCACTCAGAAGCTGGTGATAATTTGACCCAAATACTTAAACTCTTGTACTTTTATCGCTTCACCTCTCATTTTGAAACTAATATCAGCTGGCTGATTAGAGCCTCTGCGATAGAAATGCATAACCTTGGTTTTTGTAACATTAAAAGAATATCATGTTTCTGCAAATATAATTCATAGACTTTTAGCAGAAGGACTTATTAACCACATCATCGGCATAGGCTAAGTTATTTATCCACGTGTTAGCTATACAACATCCAATTATTGCCTCATAAGATAAACAATTAATCCATCAATATACACATTAAACAGAAAAGGAGAGAGCAAAGAGCCTTGCCTCATCCCGCAGGAGGAACCAACCAAAACATTCGGATTATCTCACCCAACGTAAAAGATTGGTGGGTATACCAAAATTTCAATAAATTTAATATGTACAATTGTACATGGGAACTTTCCTTGTCCTTTCGTTTTTTAAATAAAATATCCCTTTCAGTCACTGGGTACCCAATTTGGTAGCCGAAAAATAAACCATATTGGTTCTTATATACCCACACATAAAGGCAAATTTCTTTTTTACCCTATGTCATAATTCATGATCGAAAGGGATATGGCTTACTTATATCTAAGAAACAGCTATAAGTAATCATTTAAGCGGCGTAACAAGAGTTTCTCTATATTTTCAAGGAGGTGGCGGCGACAGCAATAGGCCTGTAATTATTGCTGGGTAAAATGTCTCCATACTTATTTTTGACAAGGGACAAAATATACACCCTCAATATACTCTGCAGGGATATAACTGTGACAGGGCTACTTCTAAGGCAATTTTAGTGGGTGGATTAAAATAGTTTTCCTTTTTATTTATATTTTATCACAAATAACACAAATCAAATCAAATGTATATGTTCATGCATATACTGTGTACTCATATATATGGTCTTATTTTATTTTAGCAGGTGGATGAAATCTTTCTGTACGTGGACAACTGCCCACCTACCTCTTTTAACCCACTCACTAAAATTGTCTTAGAAGTAGCCCTGAACTGTGAGCAAGCATGGCTGAGAAGAACACGCGATATGGAGACCACGTCATTGGCATATTTTAAGTGCTCATTCGATAGGTCATCAGGTCACCCCTGAAGCAGAATTAGTCTTTAACCCTTTAATTAGACTCTTAACTTCAGGAACTGATATCAAAGCATTTTCCTTGGGCCATCCCACGGGCGTTTCGCTGCAGGCTAGCTTAAAACTAGCCCTACTCACACTATTAAGTGTTTTAATAGTGATTTTTCCACAGCCTTGCAATTTCTTCCTCCCCGACACCCCATCGATTGTTGGTGTGAGGGCATTTTTGACACCCGTTTCATTCTTAACGAATTTCAAAAAAAATTTATTGCCATTATTTAAGTTGGCTTCACAGGCTTTTGATGCTCGAATAGAATCTTCTTGCTGTTTCCACTGCCTTATGGCTGCTTTATACTGACCCCTACTTCTACAGATATTCATGTAAACCGGTCCTAATCTGGGTCTACCATGAAGGCACCACAAATCGTAGGCGCTGTCGACCCCCTCTTCAGAGAGGCAATAAAATCATTCCATTCAGGAATAATCTTAGCATGATAGTTGTAAAATTTAATAAGGGCCTTCCTGCTTCTGGATCATCTAAAGATCAGGGACCCCAGCTTTCGTTAGTTAGCCTTATAAGGCTAACTAACAAAAATATCACGACTTAACCTAACCAATCGTTAGATCAACCGTACGCTCTTGACGACTGGTTAGGTTAAGTCGTGATATTTTCGTTAGTTAGCCTTATAAGGCTAACTAAAGAAGGCTGGGGCTCTGATCTTCAGGTGATCCCTGCTTCTCTTAACAGGGATACTAAATTATATATCTATCTAGCTATCTATGAGTTTACAATGAGAATCACTTGAACAAAGATTATTACAAGCAAGATGTCAAATTTCTAAATTATTAAAGAGGTGACCTGTTCGGTGCTACTGTAGTATGCGGTCTACCGTTCAAAATATTTAAAAGGAATTGAAAATGAATTGAAAGGAATTATAATTTAATTTACACAATTAAGGAATTATTAAAGAAGTTAAACATACTACTACCGCATACTTAACGGTAGACCGCATACTACAGTACGCCCTTGATGATTGGTTAGGTTAAGTCGTGATATTTTCGTTAGTTTTAACGAAAATATCACGACTTAACCTAACCAATCGTCAAGGGCGTACAATTAACCTAATAATAAAATAATAAGAAGATAAGAAGCTATAATTAAAAGGTAGACCGCCGAATCGTAGGTAGACCGCATACTACAGTAGCACCAATTTTAGCTCTTGCTTACGCAACCTCTAAGCAAATGTGTGTGTGTGTGTGTGTGTGTGTGTGTGTTGTGTATATTTTTTTTGTTCGCAAATAAAGTTTGATACTGTTCTATTGTAAGCCATGATATTCTAAAGTCTGTTATAAGGCGCCAGTTGGTTAGATTTTGTGTTAAAAAAAAGTGATTATGAAGTCGATATATAAATGGATATACTGGTGCAACGTGGGCACATTATAAAAGGAGCATTCTTGCTCAATTAATGATAATAATAATAATAATAATAATAATAATAATAACAATGCTGTCTTGGGTTGTTTAACTTCCTTTCTCGCCCAATTGTTATTATTAATAATAATAATAATATTATTATTATTATTATAGCAGGACAAGGTATTTAGATACATTTTACCTCACCTATCTATCGATTCGACCTATTGGCGACAACTGAGTTTATCTTGGCCATTGAAGCGTTTCTGAAAAAGGATTGCAAAATAAAATGTTTTGATAACATACAT
The DNA here is from genome assembly GCA_023014485.1 of Bathynomus jamesi. Classification (NCBI taxonomy): domain Eukaryota; kingdom Metazoa; phylum Arthropoda; class Malacostraca; order Isopoda; family Cirolanidae; genus Bathynomus; species Bathynomus jamesi. The sequence goes on from JAJOZX010004169.1 coordinate 31,682, forward strand.
TTTTTGACCTTTTTAAAATATTAAAAACATTTCAGTTCAGATAAGTGTTTATATATATATATATACGTTTTATAGGCGCTAATACTGAAACTTTTTAACAGGAATGCCAAAAAAGGATTTAGATCTATTATTAGCATCTACTTTTTTAACTTCTGACATAAACCATTAAACAACGGATTTTTTTTACTATATAAACATTTAATTTGAAGCCATAAACTATGTTAATTCCATTTATACCCGTCAGTTATTAATCATTATTATAAATCAAAATTAGGGACGTATCCGAATTGCAGCGTTCGGTAGAAATCATACCAGATTAAGCCATCTTAATAAGTCTCTCTTAATTATGTTATCAGAGAGGATTATAATTTTAAATGAATTCCAATAAAAATTTGATCTCCCGCTTCTACTGTATGTAGTCTCGTTCGCGCGCGAATGTTAGCCTTATTGCGAGACGTCTTAAGGCGAAAACAAGACTGAATCTTGGCCTCGAATGTATGTATGTATGTATGTATAAAAAGTATATGCGGATACAATGCAGGAGTCGGTTCTTTCTATATGGAACGAGTATAGAGAGCGAACCTTTTTCAGGAGTAATTAAGACTAGGGAAGTGGGTTTTTTTTGCAACCTTTATAATGTGGTAGAGGAACAAAGTCCGTTCTTACAGTAAAAAAAGAACAAAAAAAACCTCTCAACTTAATTTGAAAAGAAAAAAAAAATATTGTTTTGGTTTTAGACTACTAAAAAAAGTATACTATGTTAAAAATTATGAGCTTCAATTTGGTTAAAATTAAATTGTAAATAATTTATGTTATTTCAAAGTAAATTTCGTTAGATTAAACATATTAAAATTATATTTATTTGACTTATATTTATTTATTTGACTTTGACTTCACGTGGAAAATTTTAAAATTATTAATTCCAAGTAAATATAATCTTGCACGTATTTAGTTTAAAAAGTTTAAAATTTATTATGAAAAATACCATTTATTTGATTCAATTTTAACGAAATTGAGCTTCATAATTTTAAGTACAGTAATTTGTTAGTCTAAATTCTAAAGTTTTTGTTTAAATTAAATACATAATTTTTTAGTGGATAAAGATAGACTTCCATATAAGGTAGGCCAAGCCAAAAAATATCTAAGCATGCACAAGATCGATAAATTAGTAGACCTCATGCGAGGCTATGAACATATGGGTGAGGTAATTGTTATAAATCCACTATACTAATTACATGTTATGTATGCAATATATGAAATTGTAAATACAACTTTGTAGCATACGCGATCCTCATTCGTTTTGTATAACAGTTTATACTTGATCTTATTTATAATGTTCATTACTTCGTTGTTAGACATAAGACCAAGAGCTTCAGTTTGTACTGGTACACGCAGAAGTAACGGAACTCGGGAGTTTCCCAGTTTTTACCCGTACTTGGTGGCAACGAGTTTGGGATATAACAGAGCCACGCTTCTCAAACTAGGGGTCGCGTAAATATTATTGGGGGTCGCAGAAACATTTGAAAATATTATTTTTTTCATAAATATACAGTGTTAGTACCTATTGCTTTTATGACATTGAGTGAAGGGTCGCGAAAAAATTTGTCTGATCCAAAGGGGTCGCAAGTGAAAAAAGTTTGAGAAGCCCTGACTTAGAGTATGCATATCACGATATTATGTTCGGCCTACGTGCATAAATACTAATTATTATTTTTCATCTTGTTAGATAAGAATTCAACAGTAATCTAATTTTTAACCCACCCTAGTTTTTGTCATAAAGTTACCGTCGAAATTCTCCTTTGCATCTAATCTGCATATAACCTACGTAAAGTCAAACTGGAATATAAAATGTCGACTTGGATAATGTCGAATGTACAGTGTTTTTTATAAAACCTATCTTCATTCATGTATACTTCATTTATAAGTATGTGTAGAAATGGTTTTCCACAGGAAATAAAGTTTTGTTAAAATATAAAGATATTACTCTATGTTTTATAAATTGAGGTATTGATCTTTTAATCTTTAATATTTTATAAATTTACTTAATGTCTACATTAGATATCTGGCAACTTCTTCACAGCCTAACGACTTTCTCCAGTGTTGCCAAATCTATAACCTTAAAGACGACACTTAAATTCTGAATGTTCCCTTCAGCTAAGATCAGTCACATAAAAGAGTTAATTATAAAATCAAAATTTATAATTTATTTGCTAACTTCATTATTAGATTAAAATTTATAAACTTTAACAATCTCTCGTAAACGTAGCACCACGGGAGTTCTCCCGAGCAGAGTGATGGTCGAAGCGAATGCCGGCTTTGCTGTCAACCGGCTAGTCGGTCGCTGAGTGCTCTTAGAGAGAGCTTGTTTGTAAAACCCTCTAAAATAAATGTATTGAACAAATTCAAATTTCATTATAACTCTTCCCTGTTAATCCATTTTTGTGTGCAGTGCATTATCCGGTTAAATAAACTGTTTAGGATAACGTTTCGTTTCTGTCCTTTTCACGAAAGCCAATCGATTCTTTCTCTTAACTCATCGAGAAGGAAGGACACAAAAAATTTGAGGGGCATGCACTTGTTCGTAAACACACAGTCAGACTAGAATCGGCCTCATGCTAGAGAGAGAAGAACCTGAAAGTAAACGGTATACACTTCGGCTGTAGAGGCAACGAAGCAACATACTGAGTCACCTAAAAAAAAGTGGTGGTGTATCATTCCGACAGTATGAAAGACATCTTCAATAGTTTCATAAACTAAACTACTTATAATGATATAAATTTTGTTGTGTACAGAGGGGCGTCAAAAGTAAATAGACCCTTTTGGTTTTTCCATAGTTTTTGATTTAATAATAAAAGTCGGATCACCTGAAGATCAGGGCTCCCAGCCTTCTTTAGTTAGTTTTATAAGGCTAACTAACGAAAATATCACGACTTAACCTAACCAATCGTTAGGTCAACTGTACGCCCTTGACGATTGGTTAGGTTAGGTCGTGTTATTTTCGTTAGTTAGCCTTATAAGGCTAACTAAAGAAGGATGGGGGCCCTGATCTTCAGGTGATCCTCAAAGTCAATAAATAATAACAGGTTAATTGAATGAATATATTTATAATCGTGTTGCTTTCCCCTTTGCATTATGTAAAGCTGACATACGTTCTGCCATTCCATTGATGTTGTTTGCAATTTGTTCTTGAGAACAATAATCGTCGTGTCTATTTACTTTTGTCAACCCTCTGTATAGTTGCGGTAAAAGGTTGGCTTAAAAATATAAATTTTCTTTAAAAAAGAGCTAAAAAAGGTGCTACTGTAGTATGCGGTCTACCTACGATTGGTTAGGTTTAATCATGATATTTTCGTTAAAACTAACGAAAATATCATGACTAAACCTAACCAATCGTCAAGGGCGATTGACAATGGGATGTAAACAAACAATTAGTAAACAAGATAAGAAGCTATAATTAAAAGGTAGACCGCCGAATCGTAGGTAGACCGCATACTACAGTAGCACCCTAAAAAAAATATTAATTTGTATCATTCCGTTTTCCTGTGAATATTTTATTCTCTTTGATGACAGTTATGTAAAACTTAAAAAATAAAACCCAATCATCTCCAATTAGTAATTTTTTGTTTTATAGAAATTGTGTGTTTTTAAGCGAACTTTTTTGGTAAATATACACTATATTTACTATAAAGTAAACATTTAATTCACGTAATCTAAGTTTTCAAACAATACGATGCTTTTGCTTTGCTTATTACAAACTATCATTTTGAACCTCTCCTGATCATTTCTATAGATATGACCACCGATTCAGTAATATAATTAAAGTTTATATGCATACGTGCAAAGATAAGAAGAAACTAATCTCTTCTGTTATCTCTTATAGTGCATACGTGACTTCATAGCAGTTAAGTATTACCCATTTACAAGCATATATTAAATATTGAGAGAGAGAGGGAGAAAAAAGAGAAAATATAAGAAGCTCCAATCTTTTTATTTTAACTACCGATTCTGGCAAAGGTATATAAATAAAGTAAATATAATGTATTAAAAATTTTGTTTCACGCATAAAAAATACTCAAATTTATAGTCATAATACGTTGGAAGCGAATAGCTAAACATTAGAATGTTTTAAACAGTCCGTGTGTATTTATATATATATGTATATAGATACGATATGTGTATTTATATACAGTAATATTTGTTTATAACGTCAGTGCGTAAAGGGTAATCTGATAACGCTTGTTGGTAACCTAAAATTAAGAGAATTGCCTTCGTAGCTTCTGCTTACGAGGAGGAACTGAAATACTGTCATGGTGGTTGGTATAGAGTAGTCCTCTTCCTGATTTATAGAGTTGAGAATTCTCGCCAGCGATACCCGTTACACGCAGAAGTGACGAGACGTAATTATAGGTACTGTCGCCGGTCCCCGCGAGTCGCGGATTTATTGGACCCGGATCACCGATTAATCGGCAGAAAAGCGTTATGCCAACGTGACTATTTTAATTATTAAGTTTTAAAATCTTAAAAGAACATAAATAAAATGGCGTTATACCGATAATTTATTTACACATTTTGACAACAAAATTTTATATATTATTTATAAACTGAAATTACAGGTGTTTGTATGCGCACTGAAAATACCTGGGTGTGTGAAGTTAATTCGAGGTATCGTGCATTCAATTTAAATATCTGACCTATATGCATGTACGGGGACACGTTAATTTATTATTAACCAATTTTCTTTGTTTATTAAGTACGTTAATTTTATAAATTGAATTTTTAAAGATTCTCAAAATTGATAAAATTTTCTAAAAATATACTCTTTTTGTTATTTTGAGTTTGAACAAAATGTTCAAATTGTAAACACGAAAAATTGGAAAATAATTCAAGGTGGATGAAAATAGTTTTATAAATACGTCGCAAATCTAACCTAAGTTGACCTGGCTTAACCTATGACCTATAAAGCTGATCCTGACTCAAATTGATGTACTTAACACAGGGGCTGCGCATCATTCGAAAACCTCTTAAAAACCTCGTGCTAAAGAGAAGATAACGATTTTGTAAGGTTTTTTTTTTGGCTGGTTTTTACAGTTTTTTAAATGTTGGTCAAAAGTAATTTTATTTAAAATATGAACCTAAAAGTAATTAAATAATGTTAAAAAAACCCTTATTTTGACATATCTTAAGATCCTATTAACTCTTACTGTTGAATATACAGGGTGTCCAAGAAATAATGGTGCAAAAGTAATTGGTAATTTTTCTTATTAATCACTATGTATTTAATATATATACTGTACATACTGTACATACAGTATGGTTAGTTACGTTTCCAAACTGTTCAAGCTTACTGTATATACTGTGTATATATAGTATGGTTAGTTACGTTTCCAAACTGTTCAAGTTTAGAACACACTCGTAAGATGACTACCATTTGTCACTACAATGCATATTCAATGTGGAATGGATCCAGTGACCTGTTTCTTTGAAGAGTTTAACCAGACTACTGCGTTTGTCACAATACAGAAGTGTTTTAATACTGTTATCAGTCCACCACGGGCTATCCAGCGCCGAGGAAAGGTTGCGTCTAGAAAGTTGCAAACAGTAGCGGCAGTGTGACGTAGCCCTATTTTGTTGAAAGATTACACTTCTCATGTCAACTCCAGTAGCCCTACGTTGGAGAAGGAAAAAAAATTGGTGCTACTATAGCGTGATTCCTACCCGTTTTGGTTCGAAATTACAGTACTGTAGAGTGTGATTCCTATCCAAGGTATAAATGAAAATATGGTAAATATAAAATGCTATTTATTATTCAATTTTATTTATTTAAAAAATAGTTTCGGTGCTACTATAGTATGTGGTCTACCTACGATTGGTTAGGTTTAGTCACGATATTTTCGTTAAAACTAACGAAAATATCATGACTAAACCTAACCAATCGTTAAGGGCGATGGACATTGGAATGTAAACAAGCAATTAGTAAACAAGGTAAGAAGCTATAATTAAAAGGTAGACCGCCGAATCGAGGTAGGAATCACGCTATAGTAGCACCAAAAAATTGTATGTTAAGCGTAGTTAACTCCATTCATGACACGATCGTCAAAGAAAAATGGACCGATTATGGAGTCCCATGACATACAGTAGCACGCCAAATGTTAACCTTTGGTGAATCCCGTTCATGTTGATGTACTTCAACGCTGAATAGGCCACTTTGATCACCCGACTTAACCTCTCTAAACTTTTATCTATGGGGGTTATGTTAAAACACTTTTGTTATCATGACAAACCCCAGTATCTGGGAAGATTCCGTCAAAGAATCAGAGGTTATTGGATTCATTCTGCAAAAGCATCTTGTTAATGCTCTAAAGAAGTTTGATCGTCCAATACACACTGTAGCGACGATTGATGGTCATCATGTGAAGTGTTCTAAACTTGAACAGTTTGAAACGTGAACAACCATATATACTGTGTGTGTGTGTGTGTGTATATATATATATATATATATAATATATATATATATTAAGAAAAATATAACTAATTATTTTTTAAGTACCGTGTCTCAGACGCCCTATACATTACTTGCCTCATACTACTACAACAAATTGGTACTCTGCTAATAGTAAAATGTTAAATACAGTAATTATTGTTGCATATCGTGTGTATGTACAGTACAATGTACAACTAATTTCAAATGTGGGTTTTATATTTTGTACAACATATAAAGAGTAATTTATTGAAACTATATGTTCATTTTCTAAGTAAACGGGGTTTCCATTTTGTATTGGATAGAGTACAAAAAAAAACAAGAAAACAGCACACCAAAAACCCCCCACTATTTTTCTAACACTATATAATGCCGTGTGTGTGTGTGTGTAGGCAAAAATGAAGTTAAGTGTGTAATAATTCACCAATGAAGTGAGGTAATTTTTTTGTGAGATACCACTTTTGGTACCGCGGAACTTTAAAAATGTATATAAAAAAACAAAAACATTTTTACTGTCGGGGAAGAAAAGATCTGTTCTTCCTGATTAGGCTAAGTTAGGCTCGGATAAATTAGTTAGTATTTCACTATTTAATAACGTAACAGAAACCACCCTTCGAGCCCTTAATTACGTCCCAAACACCTCTCACGCCCTTCTCTGCTCGATGGTAATAAAGTTAGGTTAGGTTAATTAGTTTTTGAGATAATGGAATTAAAACAAAGTCGGCACTTCGCTTATGCGGAGTTTGGCGATATAAAATATTATATTTTACATTATCCTCATAATAACGGATAAAGAACATTTACATTTTACTAAATTAAAATGATGTAGAAATGGAAATTACATTCCATTAAAAAACAAAACAAAAAAAAAACAAAAAAACTGAAGATGATCCAAACTTGAAAGAGAAAGTAGATGAGTTTGAAGTATTACAACTCAATACTTTTCGAAAAGGAAAGTCTAAAACAATTGAAATTGCGTCCCAAGCTAGAATTCAACATGAGCTGATAACTCATTTAAAACCCGAACGGGTTTTCTTTTTATTAATTTCCAGAGTTAATTTCTAGTTTTTTAGTTTAAAATTAAAAGTGATTCAGAATTTTCAGCGCAAAGTCGAATGTACTATTGACCACTGTTGGACAACAGGTTTGTTGGGAAGAGAAACAGGTTAAGGAAAGGTGTTCTTTGAAAATTTAATTTAATTAAAAATTTTAAACCAAAAACTATTATTAGGTAGATTTATAAAAGAAAATTGAGTATTCTCAAAATGCGAAATTGAAATATAATACAATATAATAAATATATATATATTAGTAATGTACCGATTTCAAAATTTTACCGATGCAAATGCCGATTCTTTGCCTATATTTTAAAAAATCAATTCCCTTCTTAATTTTTAATAATCTAATGTGAAAACTTTAAATTTTCATATTTTTAAATTTCAAATTTGTTTACATGCTTTTCCTTAGCTCACTCCACAATACCAGAATTTGTTACTCATATACCGCAGCTATAATGGTGGACAGACAGACAGATTTAATTATTGGTGGTAAATAGACTTATTACTCAGTAAAATGATAAAATAGTTTTATTTTAGTTCCATAACCTGAATACCAATATTTAAAGTAATTGTTTTCCCTTATGTTGAAGGTATTTTCTTTCTTCAACATTGCAAACAACAACAAAATTTTTCATTAAAATTTGAAGTCCCTGGTAGCCAATTTGAATAAAAAAAAAATATGGATACACAATTTGGGTTTATAAAATTATTAAAATACTTAAAATAAAGTCAACATAATAAGATGGTTTAATATATAAATTATAGAGTACAACTTAATATAGAATTATTATTATTATTAATATAGAGAGTAGGCGATTACTTTATAATATTTAGAGATTAGCTAGTTAGAGAAAAATGTAAATTTATGGGTCACTTAATTTATTATGCTTTGCCTTTTTCATGAATGTAAAATATTTTTACATAATTACATTTTGTAAAGAGTAGAAATTACGTATCACAAATCGAAGATTTTGTCTGTTCAGTTTTCTACAAATATGGATTTTGTTTTATAATGAAAATTTTAAAATTTCAAATAATCGAAACGAGAATCGGTTAAATTTGCCGATTCTGCCGATGTTGATACCGATTAATCGGTACACTACTAATATAGTTATTTATTTATTTAGGTACTTTTCCGTTATCTGCCCCCTAAAATTATTGAATGCCCGGTTAGGTCATCTGTACGCCCTTGATGATTGGTTAAGTCGTAATATTTTCGTTATTTTTAACGAAAATATCACGACTTAACCTAACCAATCGTCAAGGGCGTACAGTTGACCTAACCGGGCATTCAATAATTTTAGGGGGCAGATTACGGAAAAGTACCTTTCTTTATTTATTCCCCATGGGATGGGCACAACGCTTTAACTTGGGATCGAAAACATTCAGATCAGTTATATGCACAAAAATACATGGAAGCCACAATGGGAAATAAAGTGCTACTCCAACGTCAGGTATAAAGTGTTATCTTTCCTGACAAGGCTGGAGGTATATCTCTGGTGGTATGTCAGGTGAGACTATCATCTCCATTTACACACTTCATAAACCGCTTCCATTCCTCTCTGATTCTCGTTAACTCTCGCGCCACATTTATGTATATAAATGTACAGGGTGGGAGAAAAGTCTTTAAGGATTTTACACATACAAATAATTTGTTAATAATAAATAAATTCCAATGATATCACTGCAGTGTATGCTATACTTTTGAAAACAACTATACAAGGCCAGGAATGACCATAGGCCAGAACGGGAAGGCCCTAGGCCCTAGCCCCAGTCAGCGCCATGTTAGTAAGGATTGGATACAGCAATGAAGAAAAAGTGTATCTTGTATCGTGGGCTATTTCTTATAATAATTGTGAAGAAAGTTTGCGTTTATTTCAAGAAAAACATAATAAGCCACAAACTTTTGGAAACAGGTAGCCTGGCAGAAGATCGTCCAAAAAGCGGAAGGACGGTAACGGCGACAGGAGAAAACACCAAAGAAAATGTCCTCGCCAGTTTTCAAGTCGATCCAACAACTTCAACGAGAAAAATCGCAAAGGAATTGGGCATTTCAAAATTTTCAGCAGCAAAAATATTGAAGTCACAGGGGTACCACGATTACAAATCCATTTACTCTCAGTTCATGTAATCTTACCACAATGATTCTAAGAGACGGCTGGAGTTTGCTGAAACAATGAGACAAAAGTTCAACAGTGATCCAGATTTCCTTCAAAAGATCAAATTTTCAGATGAATGTGTCTTCGGTTTAACGAAAAGTTTAAACTTAATATATATATAAAATTATATTTACTAGCTAGGAATTAATAATTTTTTAAATTTCCCACATGAAGTTAAGCCCACTAATGGGCGAAAAAAATCACAAAATACGATTGGATAAACCCGTTAAAACGGCTACACCAACAGAGTGGGCGTACATTGGTTATTCAGGAATCGTTTCCTTTGACCAGTGATGTAGGTCTCGAGATCGGTCTCGGTCTCGAGACCCAATTTGCAGATCTCGATCTCGATCTCGGTCTCTGCTATTTAGATCTCGGTCTCGATCTCGGTCTCGACAGACGCGGTCTCGGTTTTTCTCCCCGAGACCTCTCGAGACCGTAATGAAAAATATATGATTGGCATACTCATGATGGTGGCTGGTTTGAACAGACACAATTCAGAATGTTTATGAAAGTTTGTAAAAGTAGGGACTCTAGATATTCACTAACCAGTCACCCGTTTTGAGTTGCCACGTTTGTCTTGGGGGTGTGGGGTCTGGACTTTATTAGGTTAGCGCTACAAAAAAAAATTGCCCCCCCCCCCCCCCCCCCCCCCCCCCCCCCATTTTATTGAAAATGGAAACACTAAATAGAGAATTATATACATTATATATATAAGTGGGTGGACATTGAAGTACTGATAAAGATATTAAAGTAGAACTTAAAGAGGAAATAAAAGGTACCGTATGTTATAATTTCATTATAAATTTTTAAAATTATCACAGAATTCATTATACCAGTATATTTTTTATCATTAAAATTCATTATAGATCTCTTTGGGCTGAGTGAATGTTGAATTAATGTCATATATATATATATATATATATATAATATATATATATATTATATATATATATATAATATATAGATATATATATAATATATATATATATATATGAAAATTATTTCACGAAAGTAACACGTGAAAAACATTTATGATGAATAAAACCACGAAGGAAAGGAAACAGAATGGTGCTCAAGCGCTTTCGTCTAATGACATCCTCAGGAACACTGTTCCTGAGGATGTCATTAGATGAAAGCGCTTGAGCACCATTCTATGTTTCCTTTCCTTCGTGGTTTTATTCATCATATATATATATATATATATATATATATATATACCTTATGCTAATTGCCATGCCTCTGTTTATAGTACCGATATGTCAATTTATTTTTCATAGAAATGGTGTTGGAAAATGCTATACAGGAAACTCAAGCACGGAGAGTGAGCAGATACAGAGAGACAGCGCTCATTCTCACAGCAGCGATGACGAAATAAAACAGAGTCAAACCAAAGTTCCGAGACTAATGGCAAAATATCAAAGCTATCGGTCCAAGCAGAAGAACGTTGAAACTGGGAAGATTTTGAACCGCAGGGAACAGTTGCGGCGGTACCTCTTAGAGATCGATGAATCTCATATTTTAGACAAACTGCTCTCCACTCCAATAAAGTTTGGGCACCAGAAAGGGATAAATTCCCATCACTGGCCAATATTGCCACGACTATTTTAACAGTGCCTGCCTCTAGTGCTCCAATTGAGCGTGTATTTAGCTCAGCAGATCTTCTGAGCATGTTGATGTTCCTTAAGTGTAATGAGCACCTATCATACTTAAATAAATGCACAAGTCAAACTGGGTAGTGGGTACGGTCATTACACCTTCTGTAACAGATATAAAAAGTAAATAAATAAAAAGTACGTGTAATATATATATATATATATATATATATATATATATATATTCATTTGTTAATTTATAGGCTACACTTTTTGCATTCAACACACTACATCTGAGAAAGTAATTATTAGTTTATTAATATACTTAACATAGTCTAATTTCCAGAGTAGTGTAAAACAAATTGAAAGGGCATGATCTTGGTCTCGATCTCGATCTCGGTCTCGAATTTTAAGGGTCTCGAACCTTTGATCTCGGTCTCGATCTTGGTCTCACAGGATCAGGTCTCGGTCTCGGTCTCAGTCTCGGACTTGGTGGTCTCGACTACATCACTGCCTTTGACATATCGAGAGATACGATGGATGGAAAACGCTATTGCCAGGTATTGAGAGAAAAGGTTTTGCCACAGTTTTCTAATGGCGTTGGCAGGAATTGGCTTTATCAACATGATGGGGGCCGCCACATTAATCTGCAGCTGTCCGTGAGATTCTGGATACAACCTTGAAGGAAGATGGCTTGGATGGTGAGGTCCTATCGAGTGGCCAGCCAGATCACCTGATTTAACCCTATGTCATTTCTGGCTTTGGGCTTATTTGCGTGACAAACTCTACACTCCTGGTTTCCTCTATCCAAATGTAAATGCCCTTCGCCGCGGAATAGATGAAGAACTGAAAAGGATCCTACTCGATATGTTCAGAAGAACAATGAAGAGTTTCACAGAGAGAATCCACAAATGTATCATAGCGGATGGAGAACTCTTTGAAGATTAAATTACAATTTAACAAAATATTTGTATGGATAAAATTCTTATAGACTTTTTGTTTGATTTGTTTCATCATTTGAGCACTTATCTGTATAATGTTGTTAACTAAATGGTTGTATGTATAAAATCCTTGAAGACTTTTCTCCCATCCTGTATTTATTTACACACTCATTAGTCATTACATGCTTCCATCTTTTGCGTGGCCTACCTCTACCTATCACACCTCCCACTCGTTATTCTACGCCATTTTTATAATTCTTTCATGATTTATTCTCTCCAGGAGACCATACCAAAGTGGCATCCAAGCCAGGAAGCAACCTTTGAGCTGATGTTGGTATTTAGGATATCCCAAATGTTAACTGGGATAATCTCCTCCATTTTCATCTCCAGTGACTTTTTCACTGCAGACCTTGACCACCCTCATTTCTGATATGCCACATGATTGTAGATGACTTGTGGGTTCCTGCGGAAAAATTCCCACACTGCCATGGTGTTTAATCATGCTTTTTTAATCATTCATCTCAACTGTTCTCACGATCTAGTGTACGATCATCGTACACTAGATAGCAGCGCTGTACAAACCAACCAATTATATACTTGTGCCGATCGCACATCAATCACTTGGTACAGTCACAAAAACCTTGAACATGTGGAAACAAGAATTAAGAACAGAAGTCGGATTTTGATACGCTATGCCTTCACCAGTCACGTGCATCCAGCCACCAAAAGAAAAGAAAATAAAATATGTCGGGAGAGAGAGAGTTTGATTATGTATTAGTGAATATATATATATATATATATATATATATATATATATATATATATATATATATATATAATATATATATATATAAACACAATACTAAGAGATCTACAGATCTACAGAAGCTAAGGCTAACAAAGAGCCTAAGATCCACTCTAAGGTTAGCCCGAGAGAAAGGAAAGAGTAGGGGTTTAATAGTAAGAGAAGTAAATAAGGGGTTAAGTAAGGAGGAACACCTATCACTCGTGGGTTAACATTCATTCATTCAGAGAGAGAAAAGACTCACCATCATCATCCGCCGGCCACTGCCGACAAATAAGAAAAATAGTCGGAGAGAATAGGAAAGGGGTGAAAGATGAAAAGAAGTAAAATAAGAACGCTTACAAACCATGCAAACACAGTCTTAACTCACTGTCATACCATGCAAACTACAAACATGCAAGAAAAGAGAGTTACAGACATGCAAAGTAAGGAGAAAAAAGTAGGTAAAGTTAAACAAAAAGTAGGTTAGTTTACGCTACGAGCTACATCTACGTTCGTGTTAGTCTAATTTTTTTTAATTTTTTTTTTTAATAATTTTATTGTTGGCATCACACGCTGGCAAGTCACAAGCTGGCATTAATCGTCAACAGACTCATCCTCGAACACCACCCCCAGAGCTCCTGTTGCTAATTTTTTTTTTATTTTAAACAACGTTAATATTTTTAAAATGTCTGTCAAGACGGTTCTTAAACACATTAACGCTGGTAGAGTTCACGACGGGCGCGGGAAGATTATTCCATTTATCAATTACTTTAAACGTAAAGAAGTTTTTAGCGATATTAGTAATGAAACGTCTGCCACGCAACTTAAATCCGTTATTACGAGTATTACTATTATCGAAAGTGAACAATTTGTCAAAATTTACGTTATCGATGTTATTAACGATTTTGAAAATTTCAATAAGCTCCCCCCTTAATCTCCTAGTTTCGAGTGAATACAGGTCTAACTCTTTAATCCTATCTTCATAAGGCTTATTGCGCAATGACGGAATTAGTTTCGTGGCACGACGTTGAACCCTTTCTAACCTATCAATATCCTCACCCAAGTACGGGCACCAAAACTGAACGGCATATTCTAAATGAGGCCTGACTAGGGACTTGTAAAAGGGCAATATAATATCCTTCGATTTAAATTCGAAATTACGTGCTATGAAGCCTAACATCCTATTAGCTTTTGCGCAAGACTCCAGGCACTGGTTCCTAACCTTTAAATCCTTAGATACGCGTACGCCTAAATCTACTTCCTCGTCAACGCTCGCCAACTCCCTATCATCCATCGTGTACGTGTAATTATTGTTACGAGAACCTATATACAAAACTTTACATTTGTCTACGTTAAATTACATCTGCCAAATATCCGTCCACTCCATAATCCTATTTACATCGTCTTGGAGCCTATTTCTATCGTCCTCGTTGACAACCTTACCGCCTATTTTAGTATCGTCCGCGAATTTTGACACGTTACTAGTCAATCCTACATCTATGTCGTTAATGTAAATTACGAATAGCAATGGGCCTAACACTGAACCCTGTGGGACACCGCTACCTACATCCAACCACCCCGATTCACTACCATTAACTACCACCCTCTGCCTCCTAGCACGAAGCCATTCTTCTAACCAGTTAGCTACCTGACCGCGTATACCGTGCGCTTTGACCTTCGCAATTAATCTCCTATGCGGAACTGTATCGAACGCCTTTTTAAAATCTAAATAAATAACGTCAGCCGCTCTATGCCTATCGATAATCGTGCACTATTTCGTTATAAAATTCTAACAAATTGGTTAAACAAGACCTATGGCGTCGAGACCCAGGCTGACTACTATTAATCAAATCTCTACTTTCTAAGTGATCGATGATACGATCCCTAACTACGGATTCCAAAAGTTTACCGACAATTGACGTTAAGCTAATAGGCCTATAATTGCTAGCTACTGCGCGGTCGCCTCTTTTAAAAATCGGGGTGACGTTAGCTAATTTGAAGTCTTCAGGAATAATCCCCGTTTCGAGTGACTGATTAAAAATCTTCGTTAAAGGGCCTACGATAACGTCTTTCAAATCTTTCAAATGTCTGGGATAAAAAGCGTCAGGGCCTGGAGCCTTGCTAACTTTTAGCCTATCGATATAATGCGCAATCTCTCCCTCGTAAACAGTTATTTCATCCAAAATAGTCTCGCCACTAAATGGAACGATATCGTCCACGTCGGGGACATTATTTACGTCTTCTACGGTAAAAACTGTCGCAAAAAGTTATTGAAAATACCCGCCATCGCCTGAGCGTCAGAAGCCAAGACGCCATTAACATCCACTAGAGGGCCTATGTTATCTTTTATCGGCTTACGATTATTAACGTATTCAAAAAACTTTCTAAATTACGCTTAGCATTCCTAACTGATCTTTTAACCTGACGTCTAAGCTCGATATATCTATTAAAGTTAGCTCCCGTGCCATTGCGCTTACTAAGTCTATACGCTCTATTACGCTCGTTTATGAACTCGCCTATTTCCCTAGTCCACCACTTGGGCCTACCATGATTTCTAGCGCGCTTGGGCCTACGAGGAATAAACTCCCTTTCAATATTCCTAAAACTTTCTTTAAACGCCACCCAATGCAAATTTGTGTCATTACCCATAAATAAGTTATCCCAATCCACTACTCTCATCCTATCCGCAAATGTATCAAAATTAGCCCTACGAAAATCAGGGACTTCTATTACGTTACTATCCTTAGTGTTTTCTATCAATAACTTAAATCTAAGAATTTGATGATCACGACATCCTAAACTCTCGCCTACTTCTAAACCTTCGACTACATTCTCGCCGTTCGTCATCACCAAATCTAAAATATTATCACCGCGCGTTGGTTCGGCAACCATCTGTCGTAAAAAGTTATCTTCCATAAACTCAATCAATCTCAAACCCTCCTCATTACCAGTAAAAGTCTCATAATTAACATTAGGGCAGTTAAAGTCTCCGACAATTATACTATTCCGATTGTCAATAAAGTTACCAAGAAGTGAGTAAAATCTATATCGGTATCGAGGGGCTGAACGGAAGGTCTATAAACAACAACAAAATTAAAATTAATACTACTCGCCCTGACTTCAACACACATCGCATTAGTTGCCGCTGGAAAATCTAACTTAACCTCGATAGCCCTAAGGGAATTATGAATGTACAGCAAAACGCCGCCACCAAACCTATGTAACCTATCATTAGCAAAGAGTTTAAAACCTGGTATATCAAGTTCCCCCAACAAGTCCCGAGTCACAGAATTTAACCAAGTTTCAGTGATAGCAACTATATCGTAGTTGCCGGAACAAATTATCGCCTTAAATTCGTTTAATTTATTCCTAATACTACGCGCGTTACAATAAAAGACGTTTAAGTTATTTTTTACCACGGGCCCGCGTTTTAAACTATTTTTCACGTCGTGCCCGCGTTTCCCGGACCCACAACGTTTAAAGGCGGCTTCGATCTATACAGAGATACATGTGATACAAAATTTGTTCGGTGTTTGAGTGCAGATTTGTCAGACCACATAACTGTAATGTAATCTGTATATATGTCGCCTGGGCTTCGCGCTATATATATATATATATATATATATATATATGGCGATGTAAACAGGAAGAAGAGTCTATTCGAGCATCAAAAGCCTGTGAAGCGCGCATAAATAACGATAATAACAAATTTTGGAAATTTGTTAAGAATCAAACGGGTGTTAAAAATGTCCTCCCTCCGACAATCGATGGGGTGTCGGGAGAGGATGAAATTGCGAAGCTGTTGAAAAACCACTATTCTAACATTCTTAACAGTGTGAGTAGGGATAATCTTAAGATAGATTGCAGCGAAACGATTGTGGGAGGGACAAGGGAAAATACTTTGATATCATTTTCTGAAGTAAAGAGGTTAATTAAAGAGTTAAAGACTGGTTCGGCGTCAGGGGTAGATGACTTATCGAATGAGCACTTAAAATATGCAAATGACGTAGTATATCTGCATATATCATTGTTCCTATCAGCCATGCTTGCTCATAGCTATATCCCTGTAGAGTTCATGAGGGTTAAAAATAAGTACGAAGACATTCTGTCCAGCAATAATTACAGGCCTATTGCTGTCGCTTCCTGCTTCTCGAAACTGCTAGAAAAATTCTTGTTACGCCGATTAAATGATTTCCTATGGACATCTAATCAGTTTGGTTTTAAAAGGTCCCACTCAACTGACTTGTGTATCTATGTACTTAAAGAAACAATATCTAAATACATTGACAGTAATTCAACTATTTTTAGCTGTTTCCTAGATATAAGTAAGGCATATGATAGGGTGAACCACAATATTTTATTTGCTAAACTAGAAGACAGGAAGGTTCCCATGTACATATTAAATTTATTGAAATTTTGGTATTCCCACCAATCTTTCACTGTTAGGTGGGGCAATGTACTATCCGAGTGTTTTGGCTCCTCTTGAGGGGTGAGACAAGGCTCCTTGCTCTCCCCTATGCTGTTTAATGTGTATATCGACGGATTAATTGCTTCACTTAATGAGGCAACAGTGGGATGTTGTATAGATAACACGAGGATAACTTAGTTTATGCCGATGATATGGTGTTAATAAGTCCCTCTGTTAAAGGTCTCGATCGGCTACTAAAAGTCTGCGAAGTGTATTCGCAGAAACATGATATTTTTTTAATGTTACAAAAACTAAGGTTATGCAATTTCATCCTAAAAGCTGTAATCAGCCAGCTGATATAAGGTTTAAAATGAATGGTGAAGTAATTGAGGAAGTACAAGAGTTTAAGTATTTGGGTCAAACTATTACCAGCTCCTTGAGTGATGACTCGGATATAAGAAAACAATGTCGAAGCCTGTGTGCTAAAGCGAATATGACCATAAGGAACTTTCGATTCTGTACAAGTGAAGCTAAAGACACTCTCTTTTGTACTTTCTGCAGTAATATATACGAACAGCAACTGTGGGTGAATTATAAAAAAGGTTCTGGCAGAACTCTAAATTTGCTGTACAACAGGTCTTTTAGACTCTTACATAAATTACCCCCGAGATGCTCAGCTTCGCAAATGTTTGCTACCCGCAATGTCCCGAGCTTCCCGGAGGTAACAAGACGTGCTCAACACAGTCTAATGCAAAGAATTAAAAAAATCAACCAACCCGATCATCCGAGCTATCCATGAGTCCTGCCATTTATCCTCTAAGTTATGGACTTCTTGGGACGAAAACGTCTGTCTGTAGCTCCACTTAACTTCGACATTACAGTATTATTTCTAATCGATTGTATATTTCTATCCTTAGTATATGAACTGTCATTGTATTAATAATATTTGTCATATGGACTATAGTCTGCCAATAAACCTTTTCATTTTAATTTCATATATATATATATATATATATATATATATATATAAATGAACAATGAATAATCCCTTCATTCATATAATTCTGATGATACTTCGTATATTTATATAAGCCTTATATTCTTATTTTTATATTCATTTGACATAAGTCCAAAATCGTATGACACGAGTTTGGATAAGATTTTTATTTGCTTTCTATTTTATAATTGGCGAATTATTTCTTTGTAAACTACTTAATCATTTTGTATAAAACCCAAAATCGGACAACGCTGACACAAGTTTGGATACATTTTTTATTTGTTTTCTATTTTATAATTGGTTGTTGTTGTTGTTTAGCCGATCAGCCCACCCTGATCGAGCAAGCTGGCGGCACGCAGGTAACCGATCGCCCTCTCCGGAGTGGACCAGAGGTTCAGCGCACTAGTGATGTTGTGTTGTGTTCGTTGTTGTGCTAGAGCGGTACAGTCCGTCATAATGTGTTCAATTGTTTGTGGTGTGTCTTGGCACAGGTGGCAGGTGTCGTCTATGGAGTTGTTTAGTCTGTGTTTATATGTCCGTAAGTTGGGGTGATGTCCACATCGGAATCGTGCTAAGTTAACTCGATCCGATCTGCCCAGGCTGATCTCTGACCTGTTAATGGGTGGCGGCTTCGCACCTAGGACCGCATTCGGACCGAGTCGTGTCAGTGCTTTGTGGGTTAGGTGTGTGTATATGTGTTTTCTGTACTGTGTGATGTCTGTGGGGCGTGGTATGGAATGGAGTATTTGGTTATAATGTCTCTCTGGTGTTACCTTAATGGTGCGAGGTGTTGGTGCATGATTGTACATGTAGTGGCAAGGGTGTTGTGGGTTAGTTGTCGCTGCTGCCATGAATTGTGTTCCCCTCATTTCTAAATGTTCCCTAACTTTTAGTATTTTTGTTTCTGTGTGCAGGTGTTCTATTGGTGTTGTTTGAGTGCATCCTGTAATGATACGAAGTGCGTTGTTTTGTATTGTTTGTGAGGTGTTTATGTGTGTGTTTGAGATAATGGGTGCCCAGCATGGGCTAGCATAGTCCATAACTGAGCGAATATATTGTTTGTATATGAGTGTTGTTGTTTCCTGCTGGTGTCCAAAGTGTTGTGCCTGTTAGTACCTTAAGCGTGTTAAGTCTGACGTACATTTGGTTTTAATGTCCTGAATGTGGTTTGCAAAAGATAATGATGTGTTGTATGTGACACCAAGTAGTTTGGTTCTGTGTGTGTGGAATGTTGATGTTGTTTAGTGTAAGCTGTGGAATTACCTGGTGTTCTTTGTGTTGCTTGTAAGCAAGGTGATGGTTGATTTTGTGGGCGCTACTTTGAGTCTATTGTGTGTGAGCCAGTCTTGTATACTGTTTATGTATGTTTGTAGGTTATTTGTAGCGGTGTCGATGTTGTTGTGGGTGGATGTTAGTGTGATATCATCTGCATATGATGATAAGGTAAGCTTGTTATCTATGGGTGTTGGAATGTCATGCATGTATAAGTTGAAGAGTGTTGGTGAGAGAACAGAGCCTTCAGGGACCCCGTTCGGAAAAAGCTTGTTTTTGGATGACTTGCCATTAAATGTGACATGTGAGTATCTTCCTGAGAGTAGTTGCTCAGCCACCTTTTGGTGTTATTGTGCATGTTTGTGTTGAGTATTTTGTTTATGAGAGGGAAGTGTGGGATAGCATCAAATGCTTTACTAATGTCTATTATTGCTAATAGTGTACGTTGAGCTGGTCTTCTGGAGTTGATGCCATCCATGATGTGCTGCGTGAGGTTAGTGAGTAATGTCGTGGTTGAGTGGTGAGGTCTGAATCCATGTTGAGTAGGCGATAGTGGTATGTGTGGGTTGGTGATTTGTAAGATTAGTCTTTCTGTTACTTTGGAAGGTGTGCATAGTAAAGTAATGGGTCTATAGGAAGCTGGTTCTGTTGGATTTTTGTTTGGTTTGAGTAGTGTAATAATTTTACCTTGTTTCCATATGTCAGGAATAATACAGTGTTGGTATGAATATGTGCTGATATTTGTGAGAGCTAGTATTCCTTGTGGGCCCAAGTGCTTAAGGTGTATGTTAGATATGTTGTCTGGTCCAGTAGCCTTCGAATTCTTAATGTTTTTGATGATCTTGGTGGTCTGGTCTGTATTGAATGTTGTAATGGTCGTGTCGAGTCTGTAGGTTTTCTTGTGTCTGGCTGTTTGTCTGTCTGCGTGTTTCTGGTTGTTGTCTCTGTTTAAGTGACTTATCTTTGCGTAGTGATTAACTAGAATGTTAGCTTGTTGTGTGTATGTTGGGATATTATTTTGGCTGCGACAGATAGCCGCGTGTGAGGTGTGAATGCCGCTGTTAGAGTGGGCAATGCTGTTTATAGTCTTGTATAGCCTGTATGTATCTGTGGAGTGGTTTAGTGTTGTTATGAATTCCCTGAATGTTTCTGTTTGTTTTTCTTTGAGTTTGTTGTTTATTTCTGTGTTGAGCTGTTGTATGCTGTTTATGGCTTCTGTGTGTGGTGTTTGTGTTATATTTGAGGTTGTTACGTTGCTTATGAGGTGGGCTATTTCTCTAGTGTAATTTGGGTTGTATTTCCTAATGTTGCCCTTGGGTATGTATTTGTTTGCATTATTGATAATCTGATTAAATGTCTTGAGTGTTGTATCGATGTTTATGATGGGTGTGCTGTTTAATGTGGTGAATTGTTCCTCAGTCTGTATTTTGAAACTGTTCCCAATCAGCTTTCTTGTAATTTCTGTAAGTGTGTCTAAGGCTGTTGGGGCAGAGTGTAGAATGGTTGTAATGATGATGGGCAGGTGGTCTGATGACAGTTGTTTTTCTGTTCTCCATTGTGTATGTGTTGCTAGTGAGGGGGAACAGAACGTTATGTCTAGTTGACTAGTTCTGTTTAAACAACTTAATCATTTTCGTATACTTAGCTTAATAATGTAATCTTGTTCATTTTCTGTATACATTCTCTCTTCGTTGTAAAAGATGAAGTCATGTCCTGCTTAACGTTTAATTTTTAACCGTAAGCCTTTAATTTTCGCCATGTGCCTGTTTGTTTGTAATTCGTGATGGGAAAGTATATTTCAATTCCATTTTTAGTTAACTCGGTAGATCATGATAACATCAGATTTGTCAATATACGGTTTAAATAAAATATGGCTTCCTCTTGCTTAGCAGTTTACATATTGCTTCAGCAAAAATATTTGTTTTGTCTTTAAATGTTTTGTAAAGTAAATCAGCCCATTGAGAATAAAAAAAAATCAGCACTAAATAATAATGACGTCAGTAGGAAGTTTAGTATAAAAGCTAGTGATGTAGCGGATGTCATTTTTTTCACATCCGCGGATGCGGATGAGGATGTTTGATTTCAACATCCGCGGATGCGGATGCGGATGTCTACATTTTCGTTATTTTTTAGGATATATTCGAGATTTGTTGTGTTTAACGTATATAATAAGTTATTATATAGAGAGAGCTGTAGCTATAATGTAGTATAATTGATTAATTGTACAATAATTGCTGTACTTTTCTCTGAACATATAAAATAATATCAAGCATCTAACTAATATAGAAATCAAATAGTGAATTCGTCTGCAAATAAATTCGTTATATTTTGTTGAGTTTCAGCCACAATTAGAAACCATAATTGTGTTACCAGGATGCGGGACGTGAACCCAACTCAAATGCACCCCACCGACCTCTTTCCCCAACCTCCACCCTTATAGAAAGAGATCTTTAATTAGCTTGATAACTATTTATATTAAGTTTAAAGTTTTATTAGGCATATTTATAAATGAGTAATTAAAATAAAGTAAACTAAGATGTTCATCGTTTAATGTTCAAACTTAATTATAGGAAGGTTATGCTTAAGGAACATTAATTTTTCTGCCTTTTCTGCTGCCAGTCTGTTTCTCTTTTCATCATATATTAATCCAGCACTGCTAAATAATCTCTCGCTTGGTACGTTTGTTGGAGGACAGGCTAAATGTTTCCTTGCAAGTTTACTCAAGTATGGATAGATATTCTGCGTATTTTTCCACCAACTAATAGGATTGTCACATGCAGCCAGGCGTTTTTCTTGGTGATAGCTCTCGATCATTTTTACTACATCTTTTGACATCGCGTAGGTCTCGTCATTGCTGCTTGACTCAAGAAACTGAGACACAGATTCTGTGATAGATTTGCTTGTTGAAGGTGTTGGTTCTGTCACTGAAACTTTTATTCTTTTGGTGGGTGGCGAAGCGACAGATTCAAGAGATTGAAGCTCTTCAACTGCTTTGCCAAGTGATGATTTAACTCGTTCTAATGTACTAGGTGAAAATAACTTAGCTTTGTAACGTGGATCTAAGTAGGTTGCAAGAGAGTAACTTCATACAAGAACAGCCTCTCGTCTTGTCGCTTGCATCACTTTTGCGCACAATGAACTAGTTCTATTAATATAGTAGAATTGATAATTTCCGCTTATTAATGACATTTTATCTCAACGGTCCACATCCGCACGACATCCGCAGTCCAAAGTGCGGATGCGGGTGCGAGAAAATGTGCGGATGTTCCGCGGATGCGGATGTGACCTACATCACTAATAAAAGCCCATAAAATTTCTCCAATGTTCATTCTGACTAGACTGATCTAACTTAGAGGCTAAGCGTTACCCGTAACATTTTCGCAGTAAAATATAGTAAGAAATATCTTTGTCTTCTCCTTCGAGCCTTGCTCTCTTCAAAGAATTTAGTCTTAAATAGAGAAAAATAATTTCCTGATACGTTATAAGAAGAATCGGGGAACCTTCAGAGAACTTAGTCGTAAATAGAGAAAAATAATTTCCCGATACGTTATAAGAAGAAATCGGAGAGTAGTATAGAATAAAACTACTGCGATTCCCTATACGATATCAGCTACTCCAGAGTAACAAATCCGTTGCTGCCACCTAACCAGAACCCCCATGAACTTCGAACCGACCAAGGCCATAGACAGAGGGGTTAACAACTAATATATATATATATATATATATATATATATATATATATCGTACCTGCCTCACGATATTTATGGGGATGACCACTAAGGACTCGGGAAATTCTTGATGATCCCAATCAGTCGGTTGTTGTAAGAAGAGTTTAGTATGGGCGCAAAATTGGAGTGTGCAGAAATGTTGCAGAGATAATGATCAATGTTGCCAAGGGGGGTGGGGGTTATGCAACAACTCAATGCTGCAAAGGAGGAGAGGGGAATGTTGCAGGTGCAACAAGGGGTCATGAAACTTGGAGGCGGCGTTATCCCCCAAGAGAAAGACAGGAGAAGGGAGAGAGAAAGAGAGGTGTTCACCTGGCAGGAGCCAAGTGCATATTAACACTTCAGCCGACCCGTCGCTGTTTTATTAGTTGTAAACCAGCCAGTTGGCTTAATCCGCCAGTTGGCTTAGAAGGCGTAATCAGCCATTTGGTATAATTGTTTACAACCAAAAGAATTAAATAGAACAACACTACATCATTCTGTTTATTCAATATTGTAAATATATAGAAAATAAATACACATTGAATGATAAAAATTAAAAATAATAATAGTTTAAGAAATATGAACGAGGAATATGTATATAATAAAAAATATAACCGTCAATATAACAGTACAGGAGAAATATATATATACACAATTATATTATGGAAATATATAGGAAATAAATATACATTGGAATGATCAAGAAACAAAAAAAAAATAAAAAATAATAAATAATATAACCATCAATATAACAGTACAGGCAAAATATATATATATATATATATATATATATATTATATATATATATATATATATATTATATATATATAGTGTCCCAAATTTTTTTGTTCCTGAAGTTTGTCATGCACCCCCCCCCTAATTTCTTCCACTCGTGAAAACATGCCAGCAAGATGAATTTCATTCGTGTTCTTTAATTTTAAGGGTCCCCTCAAACCATGTGTTACTATTGCTGAACGGCTACTCTCTACCTTATAATAATTGTAGCATATTTCTTTTCAGGTTATGGATACAAGAAAGCAGGAGACTGTGTGGTTGGTGGGGGTGTTGCGAAATGAACCCCTGGAAACGCTGTGTCAACTCCCGACAGTGGGAGATGTTCTTCGACGTCTGTTGTTCTTCACTCGGAAGAAAAAAACGTCCACGGCGGAAGCTGCCAATGTGGTAGCTGATGAGGTTATGGCGGTGTGGGCTCGGGCATCTATTCCGACCTCCCACAAGCCCAAGTGCGTCGAGAGGATCAAGGCCCTCTCCACGGACTACGAGAAGGTTGCCAGAAACCGAAACCATGGGGGAGAGAAGCAACTGGAGCGGGAAAAGGGATTCCAAGCCAACCTGAATACACTGTTCGAAACATCTCATGCCAACGCCATGAAACTCATCAAAGTCCCCGAAGATCGAGACTTTCTGAATGACCAGCGAACCGTGCGGAAGATGTACATCGGAGGAGAGGACCTGGAGTTTGCTCGCAGGGCAGCGGAGCGGGAGAAACGCCGAGCAGCTGAAGAAAAGCCGCGAAGAGATGGACTCACTGCAAGCAAAAGGAACGGTAAAAAGTGGGTCTTCTTCTTCTTCGGAGTCCATGGCCGAAGCATCCAATGATGATGTCCAATATTCCTCTCCTGGTCCTTCGGCTTCTCGATCCGCTCCCAAGGACAGCCAAGTGTCGGCAAGGAGGTTCATCCAATATCCCAATTTTGCTGCAGCCCTGGATCGAACTGGAACCTCAGTACGCCAAGCGATGTACATTGTGGCTCCAGCACTCGCTGCCGCGAGAGTTGAGTTATCCTCGGTCACCTTGTCCAAATCAAGTCTTCACCGTTCACGGCAGAAGTCTAGGAAGAACTTGGCAGCCGGAATCAAGACCGAGTTCAATCCTGATACGCCGCTTGTCGTCCACTTTGATGGCAAACTCCTCCCTGATTCGGATGGAGGGAAATCGGATCGCATACCAGTGCTGGTCAGCGGGAAGAATCTTGAGAAGTTGTTGGCAATCCCAAAAATCCCTGACAGTACGGGACAGCGGATGGCTGGAGCTGTTCTGAAGGTGCTGGACGATTGGCCGCAAGTTCAACCATGGATTGCCGGTCTCTGCTTCGACACAACAGCGGCGAATACCGGTATTCACAGCAGCACTTGTACGATTATCCAGGACCAAATGGACCGCCGCGTTCTTTTCCTGGCTTGCAGACACCACATGATGGAATTGGTAATCACCTCAGTCTTTGACCTGTTCTTCAGGTCTTCTGGCCCCGAAATTGTGCTGTTCGCTCGCTTCAAATCCCAATGGGAGTTCATCGACCAGAAGCAGGCTTCTCCATTCAACGGCGATGGCCCAAGCGACATCCTTTCGGAATGGGTGGCGTTGAAATAAAGCAGATTGTCCACTTCATTGAAGACCAGCTTGAAGTTGGCCACCCAAGAGACGATTACCGGGAGTTCCTGATCCTCGCTCTGGTCTTCCTCGATGGTCATGGCAAACGAGATCTCCAGTACAATCGTCCTGGAGCATACCACCGGGCCAGGTGGATGGCCAAAGGCATTTACTGTCTTAAGATGTTCATCCTCCGAAGCCAATTCCACCTGACCGCTCACGAGGTCCGGTCACTACGCAGGATAAACGTCTTTGCCGTCACCATCTACCTCCAGAGGTGGTTCGAGGCTCCATTGACGGCGGATGCGCCCGTCAATGACCTGGAGCTGTTGGAGGACCTAGAGCGGTAGAAGGCAGTGGATCATGATGTAGGTACCGCCGCATTGACGAAATTCCGGGGCCACCTCTGGTACCTAAGCGAAGATTTAGCCGGACTCGCTATGTTCTCCTCCAAAACCACCGATGCAGAGAAGACGGCCATGCTCCAAAACCTGCACAAGAAGACCGAAAACCCAAAAGATCTGCGTCGGCTGGAGGGAAAGTGTGTCTTGACCGTGAGACGGTCGGATTTGAGCACCTTGGTCACGAAAAGGACTCAAAACCTTTTTCATTGCCTGAAGCTGCCGGTTCCAAAAACCCCAAAGATCTCGAAGGATGTGCACCATCGTTGAAGTCTGTGAACGACGCGGCAGGACGGGCGGTGAAACTGGCGGAAGATTTCAACGAGGGCCTGACAAAAAACGAGGAGGAACGGCAGCTCGTGTACCAAGTCGTCGAATACCACCGCCAGCAGTTCACCTCAGCAGACAAAAAGATCCTCTGTCCCCGAAATGAAATGTGCCATTAGGAAGAATTTCCATTTCCTTTAATTTAGTCATTAGAAAGAATTTACATTTCATTCTTCCATTCTAGAATGATTAATGCTGAGCATTTACGTTTGTTCATATAGGGTCGAATAAACAAGGTCAATGAGGGGACCCTTCCCCTCCTAATAGGCCAATGAAATTTCGCCCATTTTTTCCTTTCTTCAAGTGTAATTAATTAAAGGGGTGTGCGATTTGACTCTTGCAAATTTTTATTTTCACATGTGAGGCTGGGACACCCTAAATTATATATATATATAATATAATATATTATATAATATATGTATAGAAACGACGTAAGTATAGAGGAGCGTTCTGCACACGAGGAAGAGAAATAACGAACAAATGAAAAATGAGGTGAACCGCCCGGGAATCGAACCCAGGGCCTTCCGATTGCCGGTCAGATGCGCTACCATTACACCACGGGCCTCGATCAGTCATAAGTCGAAATTCTCCTACATAGGCAGAAACCAATGCCCTGAGAGGGCACCCTCGCAAATCGTGAATATGTACATTTAACTGCAATGACCACGCAGTATATTAATGTATAGAAACGACGTAAGTATAGAGGAGCGTTCTGCACACGAGGAAGAGAAATAACGAACAAATGAAAAATGAGGTGAACCGCCCGGGAATCGAACCCAGGGCCTTCCGATTGCCGGTCAGATGCGCTACCATTACACCACGGGCCTCGATCAGTCATAAGTCGAAATTCTCCTACATAGGGCAGAAACCAATGCCCTGAGAGGGCACCCTCGCAAATCGTGAATATGTACATTTAACTGCAATGACCACGCAGTATATTAATGTATAGAAACGACGTAAGTATAGAGGAGCGTTCTGCACACGAGGAAGAGAAATAACGAACAAATGAAAAATGAGGTGAACCGCCCGGGAATCGAACCCAGGGTCTTCCGATTGCCGGTCAGATGCGCTACCATTGGTTTCTGCCCTATGTAGGAGAATTTCGACTTATGACTGATCGAGGCCTGTGGTGTAATGGTAGCGCATCTGACCGGCAATCGGAAGGCCCTGGGTTCGATTCCCGGGCGGTTCACCTCATTTTTCATTTGTTCGTTATTTCTCTTCCTCGTGTGCAGAACGCTCCTCTATACTTACGTCGTTTCTATACATTAATATACTGCGTGGTCATTGCAGTTAAATGTGTATATATATATATATATATATATATATATATGGGAATGAACTCAGAATGGTCCCCTGAGTTTTTTTATGATACACACAGACCGTACATGGAACAAGGAACTCTTCTGGGATAATTAAATCCACTATAGGCCGAATAAGTAATGGTAAATGACAAATACCATAGTTTTTCTTTTTCATGATGCTAGCCCGACGTGGGCAACGGGTCACTCACAAAGAGGTCCCATAAATATAGTTTCCCTCACCAGCTATCTGCAAAGCAGACAGGATCCAGCTTTGGGACATGGATCTAGGGTTTAAAGCAGCCTAGCCCTGCTACATTTAGAACCTCAATATAAGCAAAACACTCCACTTCTCAACTATCACGAAGATTCTATTCATCTCCTCGACATTTAAATAAACAACATTTCGTTTGTTTGTTTGTCTACAATCCGTTTCCAATACATAGTTAACGACACCGGATTTACGCCTGAACACGCGCAACGACTTCGTCACAGACACATCGTACACGGCGTTGAGAATGCTGCTTAAAGGAAGTTCCATCGTATTCGAGGAGCGCACGTCCACTCGGTTCAAGCTCTGAGATAACTATGAGCCACATGCAACGCGTCGGCTCGACGGGAGGAGTGAGTCATACCATAAGCTAATGAAACATGTACGGCGTTGTTCCAACATGAATCGTTGTATCCCATTATATTGGGCAGGTGTTTTGAGAAATTTTCCATCTGCGACACACGAAGTAATATCGGTTTTAATGTTTTACCACTCACCACACGCACACGTTCATTTCCACAAACTAAACATCTTCATATTCCGGTGCACTATTTGAGAGGAACATATGCCCATATTTTTCCTTTTTGTTTAACAAGCGATACTCGTCTCTAAAGTCTGTTAAAAACTCACACAGGGCATTAGTCACAACCTCACTACAAACTTCGTCATGATATATATTAATATAGTGATAAAAATACTTAAGATTCTCCATGATGACAAGATTTACATTCTCAGTCGCAGGGCACGAGTACTCAGTATTATGTAACATGATATAATATCGCTTGTCACACCACTCATCAACAAGACTCACTATCCATAACCGTTACTTCTCTTCTGCACGTGTTGTTTCTTTTACTTCACGGTATATGTAAGCTTTCATAAAGTTTAGTCCTACAACATAGTTCAATACATCACTTGTCCCACGAAATCCTACAATGCTCTCACCAGAATAGCCATAGAGTATTTGTACATCTTGCTCCTTCGCACGATTCAATGTAGCCTTAAAAGCATCAAAGGAGGGTGGAATAGGGAGTTTTTCAGTATCCACCACATCTTGACACTCTGCAGAATACCATTTCATAAACGTTGAACACGCAATATTAAAGGTAGCCATTACTATTTTCTGTCTACGCGGGAGAATACACGTCTGATGTCCAGGGCTTACTGCGATCAACTGAGCACGCAGGGAAGCCCAGGTAGTAGCATGACTCACGTTGCTGGTCTTACAGTGGGAGGAGCTTAGAACTTTCTCCTGTGTACACACACACACGAGAAATTGAAACGCTAATTGAAACACGATTTATTTAATAAACGAAATATTCAAGGTGTATACATATTTACAAATACGTGTAATAAATAAGTTAGCAATAGACACAACAAAGATTATATTCAAGGTGTATGATATATATATATATATATGAGGGGTCGCGCGTCTTACGGTACCTAAGCGCCACCACAGGCGAAAACGTGTTTTTGATGGATATCACTATTTTCACCCTTCCTCTATCGCGTGGTTTGGGTTATAATGACCTTACGACACTAGAAGTATGGTTGAAAACCTTATGAAGCGAACTACTTTTTTCACCTCATTCTGTGCCAGAAATCGCACCCAAAGTTCGGCATAATAATAAAATAAAAAATATATATATCTATATATAAAATATGAAAATTTATTCCAAAAAAAATGAACGTTCTAGCTCAATTAATAACATATACTTTTGCCAGAATATTGCTGAACTTTGGAGGCGATTTGTGGCGAATTTTAATTTTGGCGCTTAGGTACCGTAAGACGCGGGACCCCTCAATTATATATTTACAAATACGTGTAATAAATAAGTTAACAATAGACACATCAAAGATTATGGTATCCAAAGGGTACGGTATCATAGGTACCAGGTAACTGGTAACGTTTCCTATAGGTGTTACGGCACACCTTTGTGCCCCTAAGTTCCTTCACGCCTCCCCAGCTTCTGCGCCCGAAAATTATGGGTGCCTACAGTTAGTTGGGGCGGCCGATCGCCTTCATCATCATCATCCAAACACACTAGATCCTTCAACGATTCAAAGTTAACGACCCACCGATTCGCATGGTTGAGCGTGATACCCTTTGCCTTCACGATATATTTCATATCATACCCCACCTTCACCCGTACCCCATAAGTTTTTGGTCCTGTTGAGACAAATAATTAATAAACAGAATGATGTAATGGTGTTTTATTTATTTAAATTTAAATGTATTTCTTTTGTGTTTCGTTTTAGTAATTAATTCTCTTTAAGGAGAAAGTTCATTTGCTTTTAAAAACGGTAACTCGTGTGAATTAAAATAAATGGTGGTATCTAGCAACTCTCCCTAATAATGTATACCTGAACAATTAAAATAAAAAGTGATATCTGGCAACTCAACCTTCCTCTATATAAGACCTGCTCGGCTTCGGGACCTTCATAATGATGCGAACTTCGGCGGAATAAAGAACTCTCTCTCCTTCCTTCTTAGGTTAAGACTTGGGTTAGATTTCCCTTTTGGGGGTGAGGACATCCCACCTTCTCCCCCAAAGACCTCCTCCATCTCTCCTTTCTCTTAGGTTAAAGCAACCCCTTTGGGGGGAGGTCATCCTCCCTTCTCCCCCGAAGTTCCCTCCCCTCTCCCCCTTCATTGCATACCCCACACCCTTAATTGCATACTCCTCCCCTTTGCAACATACCCCACACCCTTTGCTGCATTGATCATTATCTCTGCAACATTGCAACATCCCTGCACTCTCCCATTTTGCGCCCATACTACTGAGTTGAGTCCGTAATTTGCAAATATCATAGAATGAACTCGTCGAATAACTGGATCACCTTTCTTTTTTATGTGTATAGTCTAGGATGGAACAAAACACCGGGAATTTCTTAATATTTACCTAAATTAAGTACAGTGAAGTGATGAATACAAAGCAACAAATTAAGTGCAATCATGTGGAATAGTTTTAACAATTAAAATTATATAAAAAGGGAACAATTGGGCGATATGAATTTTGCATTATTTGTTTGTTTGTTTCCTCCTCTCTTCTTTTGGTACACGAAGAACAGTTATAAGTTATTCCTCACAAAGATGCAGAGGATACGGAGTGAGGTACAGTCCTCTGCAATAGGTCCACTCCATCCTCTCCGAGATGTGGTAACAACGTAGTCCCTCTTAAACACCAGTTCCCCACCCTCACTCTCTCCCTCCCCTCTCAGGTGTTGTCATAGTAATACTTTTATTTTTTGAAAACCAATGACAGAATAAATATATTGTTCACTGTAGTTTTGGTGGTAATGTTAGGACGATTATGTATTTTATTCATGTATTATTTCTAAATTTAGGGAATAGAGTAGTTAAGTTATTTCACAAACGGAAGATACTTTAAAAACTGTCACTCATAGGATTTTGATGTGGCCATGTTATACTAGTAGTTAAAGTGCAAGATAAGTTGTAGTATCGACTTTTCCTCCAGGCAATAACATTTTTGTTTAAAGTCCATGCATCATCAACAAATGATTATCCAGAAAATGATCTAGCTATAGTTCAATTTTTTTATTACAAAAATAAACATGAATTAAGTAAATTTAGGGATTTTCTTCAGAACATACAAAACATAATGTTCAAATTACGTATAAGAAACTGACAACTGTTCAAGTAAATAAGTATATATTTACTACATCACAACCATAACATTATTATACACAATTACTCAATACTTGAGCCATCCTCCATTATTATTAATGACCTCTCGTAGCCTATTTGGAACAGATGCCATGCGATTGTAGATGACTTGTGGGTTCCTGCGGAAAAGTTCCCACTTTGCCATGGTGTGTTCCAGCAGGTGCCGAGATGTCCGCTCCTGCCCAGGTTCCCAAGCGTTAACCACATTTGCTCACACATTTTCAATGGGGTTTAGATCACACCCCTTGGTGGTCCAGTTCAGCAGCTCGACATCTTGCTCCTGAAACCAGTCTGATGATCTTGGCAGTATGAACAGGGCAGTTATCCTGTAATATATCTGTTAACCCTCCGTCTATGGCCTTGGGTGGTTCGAGGTTGACAGGGGTTCTGGTTAGGTGGGAACAATGGAATTTCTCACTATGGGATAGCTGGTACATTGTAAGGAATCGCATTAGTTTCTTTTATACTACACTCCGATTTCTTCTTGTAGTGGATCGGAGAATTCTGTGAAAACTTACTAAATTATCTGACGATTCCCCTATTCTTCTTGTAGCGTATCGGGAAATTATTTATTCTATTTTAAAACTAAGTTATCTGGAGAAAGCAGGGCTCAAAGGAGAAGACAAAGAGATCTTGACTGAATTTTACTGCTTCTAAAGTATTAGTCTCTAGGTCAGATCAGAATAATCAAAATGATAATTTGAAAAATTACAAGAGTTTATATACTAATAATTTGGTGACACCATTATTATTATTTAATGTTGACCTTTTTTGTGTTTTATTCTCAATAGGCTGAATTTCTTTTGCAAAATATTTGAAAGGTAAATTTTGTCTGTAACAGCAAACTGGCAGATAAACAAGATATTTGAAGATGAAGTCATATTTTTCTTTTAAACAGCATATTGACAGATCTTATGTTATCATGATTTGCCAAGTTAACTAAAAATGGAAATAGAAATATGCATTTTATTATGGGTTAAAATTAAACATGCATACAAACCAAAATTAAATGCTTAAAATTTAAAATTAAGTGCTAATTTAGAGTTTTGGCAAGTTATGACCATCTTTTACAACTAGGGGAGAATTTATAAAAGAAATGAACATTGCAGAATTTAACACGATTACATGATTAAGCTTAACCTAAAAAATTATAAGGTAATTTAAAAAAGAAATAATTCATCAATTACTTAGCAAAAATAAAATAGAAAGAAAATTAAACAAATTTCCAAATTTGCATTTTATATACAGTTAAAGTGTCACGCGAGTTTGGACTTTATATGCGAAAATGAATAATAATCGGGGAGCAGGGGAGGAGAAAGAGAAGGGTGATGTATAGGGCGGTCAAAAGTCAATAAAGTCAAATTGTTTCCTATGGGGCACTTTTCGCTGAAACGACTGAAAATGCAATAAAAACACCTGTAGGGGGTATATTACCAAAGTTAATAGGTCAACCAAAAGTCAACTTTTACCTGTTAGGTCAAAAAATAGCAATGAGGTAAATAAAGTCAATTTTTTGGAATAAATAATTAAAATAACTAAAAATTGGCATCTTTTTGGTTAACTGGCAACTTCGCTGCTCGTATTTGTCTTATTCAGTTATGTCCGTTCTGGTTTTGGATGTGGTTGTGTTGTATGTATTGTGGTTACTGGTTACCATTTTTGATTTGTGATGTTTTCTGATTTGTGATTTCACTGATTTCGATTTCTTTTGATTTCAGAAATTTAAAATGCCAAAAGTTGCAGTTAAGTTCTATTGCTAAAGTGCGCGCTATAATTGCAAAATATCCTAATGAATTCATTTGTTCAGGAAAAAATGAGCTATACTGTCAGATTTGTTGTGTTGTGGTCAAGCATGACAAATCCTTTTTTGTGGATAAACATCGCTCTACCCAAAAGCACCAGTGTGGTATAGACCAAAATGTGGGAAATGAAAAGACGCAAACCCTTTTAAAGTACAAGTCTTTAGATTTTTCGGAAAAACTTGACTACATTTCTGTCAGCCAACATACCTCTTCATAAGTTGAGCAACCCTCATGTGAAACAATTGTTCTCTGAATTAGGTGTAGCAGTGCCTTGCGTGTCAACTTGCGGATCAATAGCAATGAAACAGGCAGAAAGCGAGTTAAGTAGAATAAAACATTTGCTAGAGGGTAAATTAGTTTTCCTAATTGTTGATGAAAGTGAAGTAAGGGGCTCAAAATATTTGAACGTACTTGCTGGATCTATTGATGTTCCCAAGAAAACATATTTAATCAGGTGCGATGTTCTTCTTGGAAATGTTAATGCACGAACTGTCATACACAAGATTGACGATACTGTAAAAGAATTCGAGATACCAAGAGAAAATTTCTGTTTACTTCTGTCTGATGCAGCTCGTTACATGGTGTCAGCTGGAGCGACACTCAAGCAACTTTTTCCAAGACTTTTCCATGTAACGTGTCTTGCGCATCTGTTACATAATTGTGCGATGCAAATAAGGGCATTTTATGGTGATGTTGACACTTTAATTGCATGTGTCAAGGCTTCTACTCTTAAAAACAAAAGGAAGGAAGGAATTGTTTGCTGAAATAGGAACTCCTCCAGAACCGATTGTAACACGTTGGGCAAGCTGGCTGAACGCTGCTTTTTATTATGCAGACAATTTTCCAAATGTGAAGACAATTGTGGAAAATTTTGAAGATGAAGGAATCATTGTTCAGAAGGCTAAAGAGTGTGTTGCTAATGAAAAACTGCCAAAGCAACTAATGTCAATCAAAATGAATTATAGTTTGATTGCTAGCTTAGTGACTAGGATGGAAGCATCTGATTGCACCATTAGAGAGGCATATGAAACCATTTCTTCTATCAACCTTGGCGAAGATATGTGTTCAGTCAAACAATACATTGAAACAAGACTCAAGACAAATGGTATTTGTGAAATAATTAACCTCAGTAGACCTGAAATCTCACCAACAGTTTATGGTCAGCTTTTGCAATGTCAACCAACAACTGCCGCTGTAGAGATATCTTTCTCCATGCTTAATAAATTATTAAGTAAGGATCGCAATTTTTTGCCAGAAAATGTCGGCAAATACTTCATAATTTACCACAATCGGTCAATTGATGTAGAAGAGCAAGAATAAGTAATTAAAGTATCGTTTTTATTATTGAAAGTAAAGGCAACTTTATAAGTCAATTTTTTCAATTCCTAGTCAACTTTCTTAATTTTTTCGGTCAACTTTTGACTGCCCTAATCACGTATTAGTATGAGGTGAAGGGGAAGGAAAAAGGAAAATAAGAATAAAGATAAATCGAAGGAGCGAAAGGAGAGGGGAAGGAGGAGAGAGAGGGAGTGAGGGTGGGGGAGAAAGAGAGACTGCGTTGCTTCCACATCTTGGAGGGTGGAGCGGAACTATTGCAAAGGACTGTACATTCAATAACATTAATCGGAGTTAACTTACAGGGTGTACATAAAGTCAGGATCTATTTTTGTGAAGCACTTGGAAATTATATGGAATTCAATCATAAAATGATAAAGTGGTAACATTTATTAAATAATTAAGAGTAGGATTCGACGTGACACCCATCAGGATCCCTGCACAGCTCAAATCGTTCCGCAGCATTTCTAAACACATTCTGGAGCATTTGCGGGGTTATGTTATCTGCAGCAGTTCGTATACGTAAGTTTTCAAGACTCGTAATCTTCGTCTGATAGACGTGCGATTTGATAAAGCCCCATGCAAAGAAATCTAAAGGGGTTAAATCTGGTGATCTCGCTGGCCAAGGTCTGTTGCTTCCGCGTCCGATCCAGCGATTTGGAAAACGTCCATTTATATAATCCTTAACAATTTTGGCATAGTGACAAGGAGCACCATCATGTTGATAGACGACGGTACTAACAATTCTATCCCCAATCAGCTGAGGTTCAAGGAATTGCTGCAACATGTCCAGATAAATAAGCCCCGTAACTGTAGCTTCAGCAAAGAAAAAAGGACCATAAACCTTAGATTTTGTTAAACCCATCCAGACATTAACTTTAGGCGAGTCTCTCTCCCAATTTTGGACGAAATCATTCGGTCTTTCATCTGCCCAAATTCGACAGTTATGGCGATTTACTTTTCCACACGTATGGAAAGTGGCTTCATCACTAAAGAGAATGTTGTCCATTAAATTATCACTCCAGATTTGTTCTACGAGATCAGCACACACAGCACTTCGTCGAGGGAAATCTTCCTCATGTAAATCATGTAAAACCTAAAATGATAGCTTTTCTTCTGCAAATTAACTTTCAGAATTTTGTGCACAGATGACGTCGGGAGGCCGAGTCTGTGTGATGCAGCACGAACGGACGTACGTGGCTCCTCAGTGATAATTCCGCGTACTGCATTCACGGTAAGATTTGACATACACGGTCGTCCTGATCTTGCTTCATCATTTACAGATCCCGTTCGTTTAAATTTGTTCACCAATTTTCGTATTGTCTTGTCTATTGGCCCCGGCTTATGAAATCTCCTTCTAAACTTCTCTCTGATGTCATTGTATTTCTTTCCCTCGATTCGCCAAATTACTATTGCCACACGCTCTTCTGTATTCATTCTAAGGGCTTCTGAAAAATAGAAAAAAATAATTATTTCACAAAAATAGATCCTGACTTTATGTACACCCTGTACAATCATTACTTGATAAATTTTGCAAGTTACTGTTGATGCACTGTAGCTATTTTCGTTAAAATTCACTTTGAAAAATTATATTTATTCAGGGCGAAGTAGTGTCACTCACATAGGCGTATGGGCCGGGGGGTCTGCAGCCCCCCAAAATTCGCAAGTTTCCAAATATTTTCGGGCAAATGTCTCAAAATTCGGGCAAAGTCCCAAAACAATGGCGGAAAAAATTGGAGATCGATATAAATAGGATAATCGACATCTTCGGCAAAAGAAAGGGAAGGGACTTTTATCTATCCTAAAGCTTGCATTCAATTCACCTCCAGTAGGTGGTATTTTCATTTAGTGCTGAACGTTACTGATTGCTTATTACGTCACCTCTGCAAATAGTGACTGACACCTGTAATAAGTTCACTCCAACACAGTCGAAAAATTTATGTTATCTGATGGCAAAAAAAATTTAGTATTTTGTTAGAGTTAATTTTTTCTAGAATATGCATGAAGAATATGTACATTATATTTTATAATGCTCTGGGAATATATGCGTATTATTGCAACAAAAGTTTTCATTTCCTTGCCATATTAAGTTCACTATGTAGGCATCGGGAAATTAGGGGTAAATTGTGAGGCCCCCTGCCAACCGAAAAAAATTAAGTCAGTACGCTTTGGTCACACAGGTTTCACAAAGTTTCACGGGCGGCCTTGGCCTCGTGCCAAGGCCGCCCGTGAAACTTTGCTCGAAGCCAAATAACTTTGGTGGACGGGGGAATTTAGAGTTCAGGAACAACCAACTGGCCGGTCCTTTTTCATTATCTGCCTATGCTATAATAGTCTGCCGAATACGGCGGAGAGATATACAAAATTTGACCTTTTAATTGGTAAGAACTTGTATGGAAATTAACCAATCGGAGCACAAGTAAGGTCATGACTTGAAGCGGATCTAAAAGACCTTTACTTAAGAATATGACGTTTGAAAAGAACTAGATGTGGAGTCTGTGGTCGGACAGAAATCTTCAGAAAAAATAAACAGGGAAACCTTCCATAAATATTAATGAGGGATAGAGAGACTGGGTTGAACGAAGTGACAGTTAATATTATTATAAAATATGCGTTTCTTTTGAACTGTAAAGTTTACGATATCGGCAATAGATTTGGGAGAGAAAAATTTACGGGATGTGGTCACTGCACTCAGTGTTGGCTACACGATACTGAAAATCGGCAACATGGAATTTTATGACCATTGTGACGTGTATATAATATATATATATATATATATATAATATATATATATTAAGACTACTGGTCACAACTAACTTCTTAAATTTCTACATTTTGGAAAGAACACGTGTTATACAAAATAATAGACATGTCCCAGACTTTAGAAATAAAAAAAAAACACGCAGGAAGGAGAGAAGTACATTTTGTGCTGTCCCAGGTACGTCCTACCGAAAGAACTGAGGAACCTCCAGCACACTAACATATCTTTCACAAACATAACACTAACATGTCTTTTCAACAACCAAGTGGACAGGAGGAGATTGTAGACACCAATCGACTAGGGAAGTACTTAACACACAATCTTTTCAAAATTTATAAAAAATAAAATGGCATTGTGAACCTTGGAGATCTTGATTTTTGCTCTCTTTCTTATAAAGGGGGGCATTTTTGCGGTCACACGCTCTTGGCCCCACCTTTCTACATAAAAAAAGGTTCCTGTGCAAAATTCCTGACCAGCCATGTGTAGCTGATTATGAAGGTAGAATGAGAACAGAAAATAACTCTCCTTCATCAAATCCAACCAAATGAGGGAGGATGCTGTAGGGATTTGAAGAGAGGAGACGATAACAATAATAATTATCAATCAAAATGCCTTGGACAAAGGAGGAAAATTTTTTTTGCGTCACTACTTATTTGGAGACGAAATCATTCAAAACTGTGCAAGCGAAATTTCGCAGGAAGTTCAACTTCAACAATTATCCCCAGAAAAGCCAAATTTATCGTTGGGCACACAATTTCAAGCCACAGGATCAGTAAACAATCTCAACAAGAAAGCAGAAACACCCAGATCTGGCAGGAAGGTGACTGCAAGATCTCCTGACAATGTGAATGCGGTGAGAGATTCTGTCGGAAGGAGTCCGAAAAAGTCAATCCGAAGACGTTGCCAAGATCTGGGTCTTTCACGTGCGTCAGTGCAAAGAATCTTGATCAAGGATCTTCAGCTGTACCCATACAGGATCCAGATCAAGCATAAACTCACACCAGCTGACATGGCAAAACGTGTTGTGATGT
Source organism: Bathynomus jamesi (assembly GCA_023014485.1). Lineage (NCBI taxonomy): Eukaryota > Metazoa > Arthropoda > Malacostraca > Isopoda > Cirolanidae > Bathynomus > Bathynomus jamesi. The sequence goes on from JAJOZX010004169.1 coordinate 70,396, forward strand.
GCCGGTGGTTCGAGAACAAGATCGAAGAGGATCCTGACTTTCTTGATGATGTTTGGTTCAGCGACGAAGCACACTTCTTGCTCAGTGGGTATGTCAATAGCAAGAACAATGTGTCTGGGGCACACAAGCCCCAGACGAGGTGCTTCAGAGGCCCTTGCACTCTGTGCAGGGTGTCAGGGTGATTGACAACTTCGCTCGTCGTCTTCAAGTGTGTCTGCAGCGCAACGGCGGTCATTTGGAACATGTGCTCTAATAAATGTATCCTTTGATCTAGAGACCTCAAATCTTCAGTTTTTAATTGTATCATATCAGCTTCCAGGAAATGTAATCTTTTTTGGAGTTTATTTTCTGAGTAATAAATTATTATCATGTCAATGGGTTCCATCTATTTTGAGACACCCGGTACATACTGTACACTCTACTCAGAACAAATAAATTAATACAACATAATTTGGTGTAGAGTAAATAACTATTGATAGCATGCTGAAAAACTCAAAATTTATTTGAATAATCCCACTGAATATTTAACCTTTGTGATTCACATATTCTAAATATAAATTAAATGATAGGCGAAGATTGTGTAATTAAAAAGATTGAAGATGACTCTAGATTTTTCTGAATCTCACATTTTACATTTCAAAAGTCATAAATAATTGGAAATCTTTGTAGTTTATTTCTCATTTCAGTGAATAATCTGGTTTATCAGTAACAGTGCCTCGGGCAAATTGAATTTCAGCGCCCTTAACACTTTTTACAATTTTAATAATGATAAAAATGATGAAGTAAAAATACAAGTACAAGTCTCTCGCCACAACAATAAGAAATAAAATAGACACTCCTCAACAATTTGACTGCGTGTCAGAGGATTTTAATATTGGATTTCTTTTTATTCATTTATTAAGTTTTATCCCTCCGTTTTTGGCGCCCCCCAGCACTTTGTGCCCAGGGAAATCGCCCGGTTAGCCAGGGCCTTGAGCCGGCCCTGTATATGTCGGCGGATGGGAATATACAGTATACACAGACCACACACAGTTTGGCGTTTCTTCCGTAGCCCCTTTTTTAGGTGACTCAGTATATTGTTTCGTTGCCACTGCAGCCGAATTGTATACCGCTTACGTACAGGTTCTTCAAACCGAGCTCGATCTGACTGCAAGCGTCCGACACAACTTATGTCCTCGTCTTAAGTGTTCATTTTTCTCGATGCGAGGAGATAGAATAGCCTGACTTTCGTGAAAAGGATAGAAAGGAGACGTTATCCTAAACAGTTTATTTCACCGGATAATGCACTTCACACAAATATGGATTAACAGGGCAGAGTTATAATGAAATTCCAATTTGTTCACAACATTTGTTTTAGAGGGTTTAACAACAAGCTCTCTAGGAGCACTAGGCGATCGACTAGAAGGTTGGACAGACGGGCACTCACTTGCCATTAAAACACCTGGGCGACAACTAACTTTTTTCTCGAGTACTTTCTTCAACCGTCACGATGCCAGGAAAGACTCCCTCTGGTGTTATGTTTACAAGAGATTATTAAAGTTGCAAAATTTTAGTCTAATAACAAAGTTAGCAAATAAATTATAAATTTTGGTTTTATAGTAAAAGAGTTAATTATAATTAGGCTTACCATACGTCCCGATTTGACCGGGACAGTCCCGGTTTTGAGCTCTTGTCCCGCCGTCCCGGCCGGCTTGTAATTCTGTCCTGGTTTATAATTGTGTTCCCTTGCTTTCGGTTTTCTTTCTTTTGTTAAAAATCTCATGTGAAAAGAATATTTCGGTTGTTAATCTTTTGCAGGTATTATAATAAAAACCCACTCTAATAGACAGAGTTTATTTCCACAACAGTTTCGATACCCACTGGCATCCTCTTCGGGTGGATACAGAAAAACGAACCTGACGTTTTTCTGTATCCACTCGAAGAGGATGCCAGTGGGTATCGAAACTGTTGTGGAAATAAACTCTCTCTATTAGAGTGGGTTTTTATCATCATATTTTGACCTCCACGTAAAAAAGTGAAGTTTTTGCATCTTTTGCAGGTAACTGAATTTATCTTTTGTTTACCTGGAACATCAGCTCCAGTAGAACGATTGTTCTTTATCATGAACACTGGACCGGAGTCTCATGTCAGAAAGTACCGTTCAAGCTCTGCTCTGCTGCAAAGTTAATATTGACTTGACATGTCTGGAATTTTATTAAAAAATTAAAAATAATAAAAAATTTCTGAAGAATGATTTTTAGTGAAAAATATGAATGGTTTTCAAAAAAATTAATGATCTGTTTGTACTGTATAATAAATTGAAATACATACTTTTTTGGTTCACCCCCATTTTTTTTATACTGTGGAAAACAGATATATGTGATCTTCATTTCCAAAATGTTCCGGTTTGGTTGCATAAAAATATGGTAAGCCTAATTATAATTAACTCTTTTACGTGTGTTGGGATTGCAAAATTGGAGGTTAATTGATATGATTTATGATGAAATTTTTGGTAACATAATTGAAAAACATAAGTTAGGTTTAATAAATAGATTATAAGGTTAGACAATAGGCCTCAGATGAATTTGCACGAATACGTGACTTTTGGCACGAAGCCAGAACAGGTTTCAACACATTCATACGTGTTTAGGGACAAATTACTGTTCTACCAATCAGGCACAAGTATAGCAGTCGCGTGATATAACGCAACCTTTTTCATCCAATCATGTCATTAAAAACAAACTAATTTTTAGTTAACACTAAATATTCATAATGACAGGCTTTAATACGGTTAAACAGGCCAAATAAATTAGTTAATAATATAAAATAATTAGGGAACTGTAAAAACTAGTAAAATAATGTACTAATGAATGTTTCTAAGTTTTACATTCAATGATGAATGAACAAAACATCTTGTGTAGAGCAAGAGATGAAAATAAAAAATCACAATCGGGAGAGTGAGGATGGAAGTGCGCAAGAGTCAGTTGGCGGAAGTGGAGAAGTTGTCACCGAGAAAGGGTCGCATTTTTTCCTTCCTTCTCATTTTTATTTTAATGGTCCCATCGTTCCCGTGGGAATTTGGGCCCACTTCTGAGATGAATCATAACATCAAACTCATTTCATCTCCTAAAACTTACTGAAAGGATATTTTCCTTCAGAACCCTAGGCCTACTCCTGTCCCACGTTAGACCAGATTCTCGTTTCCATAAGCTTACTTGTCATTTCGATTGAGGCTATCCTCGTTTCATTAACTGTATAACGTAAGTGTAAAGTTAATTTAATTTGTGAATGAACATAATATTAAAAGTATAAAACTTAGTGTGTTTTTCATAACAGTAAAAGGTATAAATTTTGAAAATATAACGCTAAACAATGTTAATTCCTCAGTTGAAGTTAAGTGGAAGTAAATAATACGAAGAAAAAGACAATATAAAGTGTCCGCGCTACCATCCTTAGTGCTAAGCGCATGTTGTCGTCACACCCACCCACGAATGGAGCAACGAAGGAATGGATCATTTTCAGTGCTGGGGGTCACCGGGGAGGGGACGTCACCCCGGGGGAGAAAACTGAATTCGACACGTGACTGATCTTAGCTGAAGGGAACATTTAGAATTTATAATGTTATAATGTTTCAGACCAACAAAGACCCTAGGATCCACTCATGGCTGGTCTACCTAACTGTGTTCGTAATCGTGTATTGTGTATGTCCTCCGTGGTGGCGGAGGGGACCTACATTTTTACGTGGGTTCCGAACCACAAGAACATAAGAAATTTATGTAAAAACTGCCGGTAAATTGGCAACAACCAATTTTTACGAAACTAAATATTTATCAATTTAAAACTAATTAATTATCGATTTAAAACTAAAGATAGACTCTGGATCCAGAGGATCAAGTCATAATAGACTACTATCCACAAATATGTTACACTCTATATCTATTTATAACGGACATGCAAATATATCAGATCCAAAGAATCCAGTCAATTTCATTACGGTATCCATCAAGTCACGGTCCATATCGATTGCGGACCAAGTCAAAATTTACAACCATATACATTACAATATATACACTTAGGAGGAAAAGTGTAGGTGTGGCTGTAAAGACTGTACAGTAATGTAGAAATGTGTGTGCACCCATTTTGGGTCTCCCATTTAAAGGTGTTTGTGGGGCAAGTGAAGATCATGAGTTTTTCAATACCTCACAGTACTAAGGGGGGCACCGCTCGGCAGAGGAATCTCTTTAAATAGGGTGTGTAAGGACAGAGGGTATCCCCTAACCCAAGACGCTGCCTCCCTATATCCCACAACACTTGTGTTGAGCTGTGGGATCTATCCCCACAAAGCCTTAATTTTACTACCTTAAACTATACCCTTTCTATCAACATATGCGTCTAATCGATTTTTAAACATGTTTATAGACGTGCTACTAATTACCTCTACCGGCAAACTATTCCAGCTATTTACTATTCTATGCGTAAAAAAGTTTTTCGCAACTGCTGTCTCGAACCTTCTACTTGTCAACTTACACCCGTTATTTCTAGTCCTATTATATTGAGATATTTCGAAAAAACTATCTCTATCTACGTTATCGAACCCATTCATAATTTTGAAAACCTGGATTAGATCACCCCTTAACCTTCTAGTCTCGAGTGTTGTCAATTTTAACTCCTTAAGCCTATCCTCGTACGACTTTGACCTAAGCGACGGAATCATCTTAGTTGCTCGTCGTTGAACTCTCTCGATTTTGTCTATATCTTTGCGCATATACGGATTCCAAAATTGGACCGCGTACTCCAAATGGGGTCTAACTAATGATTTATAAAGAGGAACTATAATATCGCGCGATTTGTACTCAAAATTTCGAGCTATAAAACCTAACACTTTGTTCGCCTTATTGACCGCTGCTGTACTTTGTTTCGCTACTTTTAAATCACCAGTGACTATAACTCCTTAATCTTTTTCCTGCTCTACGCTTGTTAAATCTTTCCCTGACATACTGTACGCAAAATTACCGTTACGCGAACCTATATGCAAAATTTTGCACTTATCAACGTTAAATCTCATTTGCCATGTGACTGACCAATCAACGATTTTATTCAGGTCTTCCTGAATTTTACCTCTATCTTCGTCATTAATCGCCCTACCACCCAGCTTCGTGTCATCCGCAAACTTTGAAACTGTACTGACTAGGCCGACATCTAAATCGTTAATATATATAAGAAAAAGCAAGGGGCCCAATACAGAACCCTGAGGGACGCCACTCGCTACATTAGCCCAACACGACTCCGCTCCATCAACGACCACCCTCTGTTTCCTGCCTCGCAACCACTTTTCTAGCCAATTTATTACTACACCCCTGATTCCATGAGCCTTAGTTTTTTCAATGAGTCTTTTGTGCGGCACGGTGTCAAACGCTTTTTGAAAATCTAAATACACTACATCAACCGCCCGATGTCTATCGTAAACGTCAACCACGCTTTGGAAAAATTCTAAAAAGATTAGTTAAGCAAGATTTGTTTCGCCTAAATCCGTGCTGCGTATTTCTAACTAGCTTATTTACTTCTAAGTGTTCGACTATACGATCCCTAATTATTGATTCCAGTAGCTTACCTACAACAGACATTAAACTGATTGGCCTATAATTTCCCGCCGCACCTTTATCGCCTTTCTTAAAGATAGGTGTTACGTTTGCTAACTTGAAATTATCTGGTACGGACCCCTCAGAAATAGACGCATTAAAAATCTTTGTTAGCGGCACAACAATGCTATCTTTAATTCTTTTAGTTGTATGGGATATATGGAATCCGGCCCCGGTGATTTACGCGTTTTCATTTTATCAATATATCGCGTTACCTCCCCTTCACTAACCACTATATTATCCAAAATATTACCATTATCAAAAGGTATTATGTCTGTGACCGTAGGGATATTTGTTACATCTTCTATAGTAAAAACTGACGTAAAAAATTCGTTTAGCAAGGTAGCCATTTCCTTTTTTTCAGAAACTAGATCTCCGTTTACATTTTTCAAAGGCCCCAAGACGCTTTTTACTGGATTTCTATTATTGACGTATTGAAAGAATCGCTTGGAGTTTTCTTTACCGTCACGAGCTATGGAGATTTCAAATTCGCGCTTGGACTTTTTTATTACACTTTTCGCTTCACGCCTTAGAGATATGTAGTTGTTTCGTAACAACAGATTATCTTTATCGCACTTATGTAGCCTATAAGCTCTATCTCTACTCTTTATAATGTTTCCTACTCTAGAAGTAAACCACAAGGGCTTGTTGTTTACTTTCGCACGTTTAATTTTGTACGGTACACATTCCTCATTTATAGTCCTAAATACTGTTTCGAACGATTCCCACATTAGTTTTGCGTTGGAGTTCCCCATCACGTTTTCCCAATTGACGTGTGACAATTTATTTCGAAATTTACTAAAGTCTGCGTGCTGGAAGTTATGTAAAAATGATGTAAAAATGATTGCCAGATATCTACTGCAGACATTGAGGCAATTTATAAAATACTGAAGATTTAACGATCAATACCTTAATTTATAAATAAAGAATATGTAATGTAATTTAAATTAAAAAACACACACACACACACATTATATATATATATATATATATATATATATATATATATATATATATATATATATATATATATATATAACGTTGATAAAAGTGAATAGACACCACGATGATTGTCCTCAAGAAGATATCTCTCTCTCTCCAAATGCCGTTTAACTTGCGTAAGTGCAAGGTGATGCACATTGGCTACGCCAATCCCAAGTCGGACTACTCACTGTTGGGGAGTAATATCGAGGCCACTGATTTGGAAAAGGACTTGGGTGTGCTAATTAGCAGCGACCTTAAGTTTACGAAACAGTGCATAGAGGTGGAAAAGAAAGCCCAGAAGTTGTTGGGTTATATCAGGAGGCAATTTCGATTTCGGAACGAGGAGATTGTGCTCTCGCTGTACAATTCTCTGATTCGTCCGCACCTGGAGTATGCTGTGCAGTTCTGGTCGCCCACCCTCAGGAAAGATATTGACAGGCTGGAGCGAGTGCAGGCGAGGGCCACAAAGTTAATCCCTTCCGTTAGGCATATGGGCTACAATCGACGGTTACGCGCCCTGAACTTGTTTTCGCTGGAAACTCGGAGGCTGCGCGGTCAACTGATCGAGGTTTTCAAGTTCTTACGCGGGTTCAACAATGTCGACTTTAGAAGCATGTTTAGTTTAAATGATAACCCAACTCGCAACAATGGTTGGAAGTTGGATTTGAAACGGTTTAGGACTAGTGTGTGTGGGAATTACCTTACATATAAGACTGTGACACGTGGAACAGGTTACCTTCAGAAGTTGTGAACAGTTCTTCTGTGGATCTGTTCAAGAAAAGGTTAGACCGAATCTTGCACACTATTTGAGTGTGTAGAAAATTTTCCCTGGCACTCGTTGCCATTGGTACCTCCTCGGTATGGGCCGCAAGGCCTTTTGAGGTACTTCTTTTCCTTGTCTCTCTCTCTCTCTATCTATCTATCTATCTATCTATCTATCTATATATAATGATAAGTTTCATTGGCAGAATATACGAGTAAATCCCATAAAATAGTACAAAATATTCTTGAAGGTAATAAACAATACGATAAATCGAACAATAGTAAATTTAAAAACCTAAAAATTATGATTTAAAGAGAAATAAAAATAAGACACGTATTGAAACAGGTATTAATAAAAACTATCCAAAGCTAAGACTATAAAAATAAAAAATATACATAACGACAATACCCACAATGATAATGATAATGATAATGTTTATTGGCAGGAGACAAATCCCATAAAATATAAAGGTAATCAAAGCTACAACTAATTAAACAATAAAGGATTATGATAATAAAGAAATACCAATAATACACGTAAAGAAACGAAAAATAATAAAATTAGTAGTAATAACTTCAAAGAAATAAAAAGTAGATGTAATGGGATGGCTAATGCTGGAGTTAAGTGGAGCGATAGACAAACATTTTCATACCAAGAGGTTCACAGTCTAGAAGACAAAGCAGGACTAATGAATAGCTTGGATAATTGGACTGTCTGAGTTCTTAATTCTTCACATTAGACAGTATTCAGCGCGTCTTTGTTACCTCAGGCAGGCTCGAAACGTTGCGGTTAGCCGACATTTGAGAGGCTCAGTGTCTTGGAGGCAACTTACGCAGCAGTCTATAGGATCTGTTGTAAAGCAAATTGAGGTTTTGCAGGAGCATTTTTTTTAATAATTAACCCAGAGTTGCTGCCCATAAATTAGCTCAGAAAGTAAGAAAAAGAGCGTCTTTAGCTTCGCTTGTACAGAATTTGAAGTTCTTTATACAGTAATTACGTTTGTCTTAGCACAGTAACTTCGATATTGTTTCCTTATGTCCGAGTCGTCGCTCAAGGAGGTGGTGATAGTTTGACCCAGATGCTTATATTCTTGTATCTGTTCTCTTGGTTCGTCTCTCATTTTGAAAATAATATTAGTTGTTTGGTTTGAGCTTTTAAGATGGAATTGCATAATCTTAGTTTTAGTAACATTAAAATTATTTTCATGGTTCTGTGAATAAGATGATCCAGATCTTTCACCGAAGGGCTTATTAACACTAATAATAATAATATATATATATATATATATATATATATATATATATATATATATATTGTCTGCATTTTAACAAAATAAACTTTCACTTTTGTTTGTACGAAACTAAACCAAACAATGTCTGCCTATTTTCGCCTTTTAAAAAAGGCGCTTAATTTTTTCCCCTTAAATCAAGAAATAATGTATTTATTGCCAATTCAAACTTTTAAACTTATTTTGTGTTCGCCTCCCGATCCATGATATACAGGGTGTCCTAAAAGTTCCGTGACACCGAAATAACCTATTATTATTTATTACACTGGTATGCATATGAAATTGTTTTGTCTGCTGTGAGGGTTTTTTCAACTCATATTATATAATTCGACCATGCTGAATTCGAAAATGACATTGGTTTTCCTCAATCAGGTCAGGTTTTTTCCTCTATTGGCCATTTATTATAAGTCCAATTTTATCCCCAAATTTATTGATTTTTTTAGCTTAAACACTGTAGATACGAGTAATATTATAAGAACACTCGTGAAAAATGAAAACATTGTGTGAATAAATACTTTTATTCATACAATGAATATGGAAAAAAGTTTATTGAGGAAGGAATGAAGTTTTTTTGGCTTTCCGTCTGTTTTTCTTCGGGCACGTCTCGCTTCAAACACCAGCAATAGTCCGCCAGCATATTGATATCCCAGTTTCCCTGGTACCTCTCTTCCATTATTTTGATATCTTGGTGAAATCGTTCACCCTGTTCCTCACTATAATCCCCGCAATTTTCAGGAAAATAGTCCAAGTGGGACCACAAAAAGTGCATTTTTATGGACATGCGCGACCCATGAGCTTTGAAAGCTTCCATCAAGTTTTCGACAACGGACTCGTATTCTGGACTTCTACGCTTGCCAAGAAAATCACTGACAACTGATTTGAATGCCTGCCAGGCATTCTTCTCAGTTGGAGTCATTGCGTTTTCGAACTGAGTATCCTTGATCAAAGTTCGAATTTGAGGACCATCAAAAACCCCAGCATTTAGTTTAGCATCAGATATATGAGGAAATTTACTCTCGAGATATCGGAATGCTGAACCCTCCTTATTCATTGATTTGATGAAATTTTTCATCAAGCCCAGCTTAATATGAAGTGGTGGGAGCAAAATTTTTGTTGGTGGTACAAGGGGCACTGAAACGACATTATGCGACCCAGGTTCAAAATTCTCTCTGGATGCCCATTCACGCTGTGCATAGTGCTTCTCATCCGCTCGGCTATCCCATTTGCAGAGGAAACATGGGTATTTCGTGTATCCCCCTTGCATTCCCAATACAAATGCCACAATCTGAAAAAAAATGAAAATATTTAAAGAATTTAGAGAATTTGTTCTATCAGATAAAAAAATCTATGCATTGGACTGTATCACTTCTGTGGGGAAGTTAAGTGTTCTTATACGCTCTCAAATAACCTTTGGAAAAACAACATAGTCAATAGCAATAGTTTACTTATGATATTAGTATTACCTTCAAATCTCCACAGATCCTCCAGTTATGTTGGTCGTATACGAGAGCATCCAGTAAAATTTTCATGTTATCGTAGCTCTCAGTAAGTTGTACGGAATGTGCTACAGGGACTGATGCAACTCTATTCCCAATGTTGAGAAGTACTGCTTTCAAACTTCGTTTAGACGAGTCTATAAATAGCCTCCATTCTGATGCGTTATATGGCAGGCCCAAGGATTCGATTAGCCCCTCAACATTGCAGCAGTACACTAAGGAAGAGGTATTTTCGTGCACTGCAAAAAACTTGCGGAATTCTTCCTCTCGTTTCCTATACCAGGAGAATGTTGTTCCCGGAGCCAGCAAGTTGTCCTCTCGAAGTCGTGAGCCCAAGATCTCGGCAGCTAATTTGGAAAGTCCTAAATCCCTGGTAAGATCATTAAGTTTGGCCTGGTTGAGAGGCCTCGGCTCATTTGAAGCGGTATTTTGAGGTATATACGACTGGGACTGGTCATTGGCATTGGTCATTGATTCATCATCAGAATCATCGAAGTCCAGGGTTTGAGGTGGGTCGGGTATTGGAATTCCAGGACCATGGGGTACAGGTCTCATAGCAGAAGGAATGTCAGGGTATAAAACAATGTGTTTATTCTTCTTGTTAACTCCTGAAAATAGAAACACAGAAACATGGATATAAAACTTGCATATGAAATAGAAGAAGCATTCAGACAGTGGCGGCTCGTGAGGGAAGGCTGCGGTCTGTAAGATATGAAATAGGTCGATGGAGTCTGTATATTTTCTTTCTTTTTCATTCATATTGTCCCTTCGGGGACAATATGAATGAAAAAGAAAGAAAATATACAATCATTGTATATGTAACTTGTATAACAATATGTATGTGTAAATGTATTTTCTATAACAATATGTATATATAAATGTATGATTACCATTATGGTGAATATTATGCTATATATGGTGAATATTACATTATGATGAATATTATGTCAAGTTTCATACGAGGATTTCAAAATATTTAAGAAAAATAAATTTATAAGCCCACCTTGGAGGTTTGTCATGCAGAAATAGCAATCTGTCACGTGATCCTTTCCTTCTCTCCAAATCATGGGAATTCCAAAAGGCAAAGATTTCGCTCTGCCTTTGCTCCATCTTCTCAAATTTTCAATGCACGTCTTGCAGCACATATGAGGGGCGAAATTTTTGTCCTGGTCCCCTAGCTTAATTCCAAAGTATGCTCTATACATTGTCTTCACAAATTTAGTGATTTGGGACTGGTTATTTGGCATGGTAACCGTCCCACATATGTAGCAGAATCTATTGGGATCATTTTTACACGCTCTATTCATTATGAAATATTTTATCTATATGCCTGAAAAGTAAAAAAAGATATTATACAAGTGAAACAAGTGATGATAGATGTTACTGTTCCAATTCCGCTTTGACAAAATCACGAAAAATTCTATTTTACTTATGAGGCCATAGCCGGATAACCTGAGCTGATTGAGAAAAACGGATTGCAGATTCGAAATCAGCAGGAAAAACTCTATAAGAATCACTTACAAAACCCTTGACAGCAAAATTGATGCATACCAGTGTTATTATTCAACAACTGGGAAAAGGGATCGAATTGAATGGCCACCTAGATCGTGTCATTACGAGAGAGTTACTGAGTTACAGAGGTACAGGCTATCAAAGATTCTAAAGATCCACTCTAGGTTAGCGCAAGAAAGTAGGAGAAAATAGAAAAAAAGCAAATGAAAATAAAGAATACTGAAAACCGTCATACCGGGCTTACACTTATAGACACGTAAAACTTTCACACAGAAATAGTAGTAGTAACAAAGTATAGAACAGACAAGGTTTTTCCCTCCTCCGTCAGCCACTACTGACGAAAAATAGTTGTGAAAGATGATCTGTAAGAAAGTAGAGAAAACTATAATGAAGAGAATAACTTCAGAGTTCATTCACACCATGAGTACACTTATCTCGTATGCC
>JAJOZX010004169.1:87500-107500 GCA_023014485.1 Bathynomus jamesi
ATGACTCGTCAATAATTTTGTGAATGAATCTAAAATTTTGTGGGACTCTCGATTTTTTTTTTGAGTGTTCTGGTCTGAAAATAAATCTGCGGGACTCGCGCAGAACTATTGGGAATAACTTCTAAATTTTGTAAGTAGAATAATTCTTCAAATATCTGGTCGATTTGGACCACTTCATTTCTCGTTAGCATAAGTTTTATTGTTACTAAAATAAAGCCCCTCGATATAAATTTCTTAAAATCCAGATAACTGTGAACTTTGTTTTTGAATTTAAAATTGGATTTTATTGTAAGTAAAATTGATAATCATCCATCAGCCTATTACTTTGAATTTTTGTTACTAATTTGAGTGAAACTGAATAAACTTTATAAGAGGGAGCGTGTCGTTTCTCTGCAACCTTGCAATAGGCCTCTCTTGTTAGCTGAGGTGAATTGACATTTAAAGCAGGCTTCCGGGAAGCCGAAGGAACTTACGTCAATCAATTTAAAGAGCCATCCGTCTGGATAGGTCGCGTCATCCTGAACGGACAACACACGCGCGTAAGAAATAATTTGAGAAGTAAATTAACATAATTAAAAGGGTGTCCACCCATAAATAAATAAACGGGTTGGGCACTACTTAAAAAGGTGTCAGAAACTGTAAAAGAAATAAATGTTGTGCAGTACCTAAGAAAAAGAAAGGTGCCCACGACATAAATGGTGTCGTAGAAGTGGGATCCTATTGCAAGGTATTGAGGGCAAGAGTAACTTTTTGTTAAAATAAATTTGCGTAACAATAAAGCACTATCTTAAAATATTGGGAACAGAAGTTCGTTAAAATAATTGTGAACAGTGAAAAGTGTCGCTAACAGTGATTACAGTTTTAAAGGTTTTGAAATAAAAATAAATAAGTTTCGCGATGTCGGTAAAGAGTGTGGAAATAACGAATGAGAAAGCAAGTGACATGAGTGATCCGAAACAACGAACTTAAACGAAATAAGTACAGAAAGTTTGGAAAATTTAAAAAGCATAAATTTGGCCAAAATTATTCGGTTATAAAGGAATGCAAGGAATTAGGGAAGAAATAAATCGAAGAAGGTCGAAACTGGAAGACCTTGTAATGATTATTCCGCGATGGGAGTATTTGGACAACCGAAGTCGGGGGTTCGTCCCCGAAGAATCTCTCTAGTTCCTCCCGTTACAGAAGAACTTTCGAGGCAAGAAAGGATTGGGTGGAGACCAGAGAACCCAGAAGACATCCCAAAGAATCCTTGCAGAAGTGCACACACCACAAGAGACGAGAAACACCGCACCGACGAAGACCGGCAGCAGAATATAAAAACCGTCGTACAGGTATTAAAGAGTACTAGCTTACCTTTGCAACGTGAACAGGCAGTAAGGGGTCCTGAGCAAACGACTTTTGGACACACATTGGAAGGAAGTTCGCCGAAGTTTATGGGCGAACGGGCACAAGAGAACCCAGGAACCAGCCCAAACGCCGTCAGGAAGGAAAAGGTGAGACAGTCAACCCAATTGCCCAAGAATATTAAGTGCAGGTAATGCCTTGGTTCAGGCTAATCCCACAAGGAGACATATTAAAGTGGGCATACCTAAGGACGCGTTGAAGACCGTTATGCCGGAGTATGCTTGTAATTGCATCAAAGGAACATCCTTTCGGGACTATTGGATGGAATCAACCCAGTTTTCGGTAAACAACCCAAGCTTAGGACTAAGAGATGAAGAGGTCCTAAGAGAAGAAACGCCACATGACAGAAGCCGAAGACTGCAGAAACTGCAAAATCCTCCCACATCCTGGGACTACAACTCACAAGATTCAGAAGAAAGAACAGCCACAAAGGAGGACAACAGCAAGGATGTGGAGGTGAACGACGGAGACAAGTCCAGCAAGAGAGGAGAGCCCAGAAGGAAGAACTGTGACACTGGTCACAGGAGGAAAACACAACTCAAGAATGTGACTACAACCCCATGAGAAACCAGAAGAGAAAACAAACCAAGTCAAATGAAGACAGAGACTCCAAAGAGGAAACAATGGAAGAAAGTGGCCGGAGCCAGTGCAAGATTTGTCAGCAAATGCGAAATTGGGAAGAGGCGTGCCCTCGAGCAAACCTTCGACAGGATTGGAAGGAGAAGCCTCCCGAATAGCTTCAGAGGAAGTAGCGGCGAGTCCGTCGGCTAGGACTGATCACCCTACCAGTACTCGTCGCTCAACAAGCTTCCACCGCGCTGAGCGATGGTGGAGCTTCCGTCACATTGACATAAGCTATGCACAAGAACATCGGGAGCCTTCTTTGGACAGTGGCCAACTTCTCAGTCAGTTGCACCTGCCCCGCCCATTCATGTAAGGGAGTAGAAGTAAGTTTGACTATGGGAAGGGGGGTTGAAGAATTCTTTTGTGTTTGTATAATTCCAGAGGCTCAGCAAGACTTGACTATAGGCGTATTGTTTCGGAGGACATGAAGACGAAACAAAGGTACGAAGCCCAGGTAGACCACCGGAAGAGGACAGTCACTGAATGAAACAGTAACCATCCAAGTAAAGGGAGTAGACAGTAAAGTGCGAGGGTGACTCTGGTAGAGGCAATCCCGCACGAAACACTAAAGGTGGCCGCCGTGATTCTGACGAGGAAGTCAGAGACCCGGGGACGTAGTTCCCTGGGACGTCTATTCTCCGCTGCAGGATGTGCAGTGAAGCTCGGGGAAACTTAAAAATGTTACCGAGCAGGATCCCACAGAGGAAGATGAGGTTACTGATGATCAATCAGGATGACGAAGAATACCTTGGCGAAAAAAGAGACGTCGTGGGCATAGTGACGGAGGCAGAGCTAATTGGGAGGGTAGTCGACGCTCACCCCAAATTGGAACGAATGTCACGGTGAAAGGAAGTCAAGCATTGAAGAAGGACTTCGAAGAACGAGTGACAAGCCTCAAGTCCTATGTCCTTGGTTGGAAATCCTTTTCCGACAAAGAAAGGAAAATCGTCGAAGAGTGGCTAAGGGATTATTCAGATGTCTTCTTACTGGGTGGCGAGCCATTGGGTTATAATAACCTGATGCCAATGAAGTTGGAAACCCAGGACCATCCTCCCATCTTTAGGCGACCCTACAGGGTACCTATTACACACGAGGAGGAGGTAAAGCGACAAATAGCAGAAATGCTGGATCAAGGAGTGATACAGCATAGCCGTTCCACCTGGTCGTTTCCATTGGTAATCGTGAAAAATGGGGATATGGGTTCCCCTGGACGTCTATTCTCCGCTGCATAGGATATGCAGTGAGGCTCGAGGATACTTGGAGAAGTTGTCGAGCAGAATTCCAAAGGGAAGTTAAATGATATGGGAATAGACAGTGGAAAATTGGGGATATGAGTTCCCCTGGACGTCTATTCTCCACTGCATGGGATATGCGGTGAGGCTCGAGGATACTTGGAAAAGTTGTCGAGCAGAATCCCCAAAGGGAAGTTAAAGGAAAAGGGAATAGACGAAGAAGAAAATTTGGGGTATGGTTTCCCCTGGACGTTACTCTACGCTGCAATGAATGTGCAGTGAGGCTCAGCGTGGTTTGCAAGTATCACAGAGCGGAAATCTCAACGGGAAGTTAACACTTTCCAAGGAGGCGGTAAAGTTACTTTGAGAAATAAAAGTGACGACTAAAGAGTATTACCTTGAAGATAAGATGACATCGGCATGGTGGTTGAGGCAACGAGAACGGGGAGGTTAGTCGGAACAGCCGTTTGATTCCTCGCCCGAAACGAAAAAATGGAACAAGTGTCACGGTGAGAAAGAGCCAAATTTCCACAAGTGACTAAGAAGAGATTGAAAACACCTCAAGACGCATGTTCACCGATGTCCGTCGCTCTCAAAGGGAAGAAGACCGACGAGGGAAAGAAAAGATTAACTACTACCGTCACGGTAGAGTACCAGGACCACGTGATCACTAGGAACGAAGAGTGACCACAGGAGTCCAAAGGGGAAGCGATTGAAGAAAAGAAGCGTAGGGCCCTGAGGCTTTGTGTAGACTATAGACCTTGGGACGTCAATGGCAGCAAGGACAAATATTAAGTACCCATCATTGAGGAAACCTTGGCCAAGTTGCACGGGACTCATTACTTCTCGAGCAGGGATTTACGCTCGGGATATGGCAGTTGGCCATTCACGACGATAGCATCTCGAAAACTGCCTTCCCACGGGAAGCGGTCATTTCGAGTTCAGGGTGGTCCCGTTTGGATTGTCCAATAGTCCACCAGTGTTCCAAAGAGTAATGAATTTTATTTTGCCGAAGCAACTGGACAAGGAAGTACAGATTTACTTAGATGACCTCATTGTCCTTGGAAGGTTTTAGAAGGACATGACGAGAGGGTACGACGAGCCTTGGATAGCCTACGCACCTCCAACTTAAAGGTAAAGTTGGAAAAATGTCAGTTATTACAGTCCCAGGTGGGGTAATTAGGCCATGTGGTCACCAGGAACGGGGTGAAGCCCAACAATCCAAAGAAGAAGAGGCCAACCAACAGAAAGGAATTGAAGCAATGTTATATTTGGGCAGAGAGTCATCGTCCGTTCTGACCATAAGCCGTTGAAGTGGCTTCTGAGGGAAGGACACCGAGAGCCCAAATGGAAGACTAGAGCGTTCGGTTATGACATTGCAAGACTACGACGTTCTCATCGAGTACGTGAAAGGCAAACTCAACAGAGTGGCCGATTGGTTGTCCCGCCCGCCTGGAGTGACGAAGGAGTTTGGGAACGCAATATCCGATAAAAGCGATCATTGATCGCAAGGTAATCGGCAAACAACAGTAGAAGGACGTTGAAATAGCGGCAATTCGAGAAGCCATCGAAGAAGGAAAGGCTTTCAGCTGGTCCGTAACCAAGCCCATCCAGCCGTCGAGAGTCAAACTAGTGAGGAACCTGCTGGTTTACATCGATGCGAACGGAAGAGAGGTCATCGTAGTTCCTAAAAAGTTGAGAGAGCAGCTCATTTGGAAAGCCCACACTGACGTCGGGAGCTTCATCCGGGAGCTGCCGGACTACAGAAATCCTACGGGACCTTTATTTTGGCCAGGTATGGTTCAACAGGTACGGCAGGTAGTCCAAGCGTGCGACACGTGCGCGCGGAACAAAAGACGCGGAAAGTGACTGTGGAAACAATGCCTTGTGTGCGAGGCCACAGTCCTTGGGAACTTCTGCACGTGGACTTAGTTGGTCCCCTTCCTCCGACCGTGGAAGGCAGCCATTATATCCTCACGTGTGTGGATAGTTTCAGCAAATTCACCATACTGGCAGCAATAAAGGAAGACGGCCCGGGAGGTGGCGGACAAGTGCCATCGTTTGATACGGTGCAAACTGGGTGCCCCTTCAGCAGTAGTATCCGACCAAGGCAAGGAGTTCTGGAACTCTACCTTGCAGGAGCTCTTCAGGGTTTGGGAAGTACGACACCAAGGACCGCCGCATACCAGCCCCAAAGCAACGGGGAGGTCGAACGTGAATAAAGAGTTATGCATCAAACTCTGCATACTTTGTGAAAGACGAAGGGAAAAGACACCGTGGAATTGTCCTTGAACATCGAGTGCATCGAGCCACGGGGTATTCTCCATTCTTCTTGATGTACGGGCGAGCCCCAACGTACCTTCAAAGCTATTTCGCATGCCACAGGAGGCATGCGGGAGCCCGTACAACCCAGAGGAATACGCCGAAGACCGAAAGAGGAGTCTGAGCGAAATCTACCGCCGAGTGGAAGAGTTCATGCGGAGATACGAGAAGGCTAACGGAATCAAGGAATTGAAGCCGTTCGAAGAGAAGGCGCCCCATGGCTTGGTGTACATTGATTACCCGCGACCGGGCAGAGGCAAGTTGGAGCCCCGGTACGAGGGTCCTACATCATCATCGAACAGAAGACTCCAGTCACTTATCTCCTGCGTCACATGATCACTGGACATCAGATAGTGATCCATCGAGACCGCATCCGCCGCAGCATCGATGCCCCATGGGACGTTGAGCGACAAGGCGGGGCGGACGACGCAGGGGATGAGATGGGGGAAGGGACCGCCCCTCCTCTCGGGAGCTTCGCCCTCGACACCGGAGAAACATCAACACGGGGAAGTGAACCGGAAGGCGCCTCCCGCCCCCTGGCAGGACCGAGCGGCGGAACGAGGACCGCCGGGCGCTTCCGAACTACTTCCTCACGGAGAGCTTCGCCCAGGATAGGGAGAAACATCGACTAGGGGAGGTGAACCGGAGGGCGCTTCTTGCCCGCTGGCAGGACCGAGTGGCGGAATGGGATCCGCCGGGCGCCTCCGAGCTACTTCCTCCCCGAGAGCTCCGCACAGGGAACGGAGGAACATCGACCCGTGGAGGTGAACCGGAGTGCACCTCCTGCCCCTGGCAGGACCGAGTGGCGGGCAGGAGCCGCCAGGTGCTTCCGAACTACCTCCTCGCGGGGACCTTATGGGAATAGGGTCCCCCGGAGAAAGCAGACAGGCTGCTTTCACAGGGCCACCGTTTGAGCGTCCGTATGCTCTTAGGCCCCGACCTCGAGTACACTACGAAGAACCCGAGGACGACTAAATAACTAAATGTGTCGGTGTTAGTGTCCCAATAAAGGGGACAAGTAAATGAAAATGTTTGTGAAAATTTAGGAGTAAAATTGTGAGTAAAGTGAGGTTATCCGACCCTATTTAAGAAAGTTTGCATCGGAGTGCAAAATTAAAGGAGGGGAGGGATGTTGTAACCCTCAAATTAGCAGGCTTAAATCTTTTGTAAAATAGATGTAGAAATTTTAGCTTAAGATTTCGTTGTGTACATCTTTAAAAGCAAGGTGTTTTGATTTATAAACATTCATGAACGAATGGATTAGTTGTTTCCAATTTCTTCGCGTTTGTTCTATTTTAATTCAGTTTCTCATCAGAGGGATTTTGAAATCGATTTAATTTCGCATGAAAATTAAAATCTTTTAAAAAAAATGAACTCGGACTAAAGCTGAAGTGTGTAATCGGAGGAGAGAACTTATCGTTTGACAGCCTCGGAAAGATTTATGGTAAGAAGTCAGAGGGCAGTTACAACGTAAGGGTCTTTTTCCAATGGGAACCTTGTAAGCTATCACTTTTGTTTATTTGCTGTCTTGTGAGGAAAACCCTCGAGCGAAATTTAAAAGTTTTGTTTTAAAAAAAAAAAAAAAAATTAAAATTTCAATTTAAAGTTTTAAATTTTAATTTAAAATTTCGTTAAGAAAGGCGGAGCATAGAATTTAACGAAGTTGAGATTAGAGCCAATAGGAGATCAGCAATTTTGTACGAATGATGTCATATAATGAAACTGGGTTTTGATAGGCCCTTTAGATACTAAAGGGAGGAGTTTTTTGTAATTCTGAGGGGAACTTTGAGAGTCAAAATCAGTTGTAGACGATCCTCCGAAAGTTAGCTGTGGCTCAATTTATTCGTCAAAGTAGTGGTGTAACAAAATTTTAAAACGGAAATTATAAATTGTCACTAAATTGAAATTAAGAACTTGTTGTGCCTAAGAATTTTAGTGTTAGCGACTATACAAGAGAATTTAGTCAGAATACCCATTGTGCATGACTCGTCAATAATTTTGTGAATGAATCTAAAATTTTGTGGGACTCTCGATTTTTTTTTTTTTGAGTGTTCTGGTCTGAAAATAAATCTGCGGGACTCGCGCAGAACTATTGGGAATAACTTCTAAATTTTGTAAGTAGAATAATTCTTCAAATATCTGGTCGATTTGGACCACTTCATTTCTCGTTAGCATAAGTTTTATTGTTACTAAAATAAAGCCCCTCGATATAAATTTCTTAAAATCCAGATAACTGTGAACTTTGTTTTTGAATTTAAAATTGGATTTTATTGTAAGTAAAATTGATAATCATCCATCAGCCTATTACTTTGAATTTTTGTTACTAATTTGAGTGAAACTGAATAAACTTTATAAGAGGGAGCGTGTCGTTTCTCTGCAACCTTGCAATAGGCCTCTCTTGTTAGCTGAGGTGAATTGACATTTAAAGCAGGCTTCCGGGAAGCCGAAGGAACTTACGTCAATCAATTTAAAGAGCCATCCGTCTGGATAGGTCGCGTCATCCTGAACGGACAACACACGCGCGTAAGAAATAATTTGAGAAGTAAATTAACATAATTAAAAGGGTGTCCAGCACCATAAATAATAAACGGGTTGGGCACTACTTAAAAAGGTGTCAGAAACTGTAAAAGAAATAAATGTTGTGCAGTACCTAAGAAAAAGAAAGGTGCCCACGACATTATTTTCATACATTAACAAAATCTCGTTTTCCAATGGATTGGGGTGAGAAGGCACTAAGTGAAATATATTGGAAATGAAATCCAGAAAAAAGGTAGTCAAGAAGAGAAAAGTTAGAGACTAAGGCGTACGCATCCGTCCACTCACGCTTCTTAGTGGACCAGCGCCCCCTTCCCACGTAACTAAATTCCACACCTAAACAGCTCTTCACATGCCACGCGTGGTGGCACTTCCAGATACGTTTTTTTCATTATTTCAAAAATTCACTAAATATCGACAATAAACAATTCCGGAAATAGAAACCAATGACGCATCACCTCCAGTGAAAGAGATGTTACACACCCAAGTTTTAGCTTACGAGGAAAAACACCTTTACAGATTCTTGCGTCGATACTTTCAAACACGGTTATTTTTTTCTTAATAAACTTAAAAAATAGGCGAAGAAGTATTTTGAACATTATTGTCAGTAGTTTTCACTGTAACAAATAGTTTTTGTTTCTTCAGGCGAGGTGAGAACAAAAGAAAATAAATTTTGTAGGCGAGGAAGCATGAAATTTAAAGACCACTCGTTATTATATGTTGTAATTCTGGACGATTTTTTTTTTTTTTTAGCATGAAAATAAAGCGATTCGTTCAAAACGTTTGTATAAGAAATATCACCAGTAACTATATGGTTGAAATTCAACTTTTATTTTATTTTTTGTGTTACTATTATTCCAAAGGCGATTATTTATAGATACTGAAGCGTTTTCCTTTGTATTGCGTTAACTGATTATTATAATGTGGTTATATTTAACGATTTTAATTGCATTTAGTTGATTGGTTTGTATTGTAAAAGTCCTGTCCGTTGTATCTAGTTTAAAATTGAGTGTAGAAGTTAGTTTAAGTATACTTTCAAATAATAGTGTATTTGAAGAGTACACGTTACTGGATGAAAAGTAATTAGATGAAAAGACTTCCCGCAACCTATAATAACTTCTTTATAATGAAGTTATACATCATTATAAAGAAGTTATTATATCATCTGACAAGAAGCTTTGATACCCCCTAAAAAAAGGAAAAACTTTCCTTAGAATGCATCCTCTAAAAGAAGTTATAAGTTCTCAATTTAGAAGGTTTTATTTTGAGTGTAGTTCGAAAGTATAGACCAAACGGTTCGCTTTTTCATAAGAAAAGTTCTCTGGAATTTAGATAAAAAAAAAGGTGAATATTTTGAAATTAAAAAAAACGAAAATAACTGTTACATGTACATTTTTTTTTTAAAAAAAAGGTCGCCTGTAAACAAAGTTTTTAAAAAGCACAAAAAATTAGTAATTGGTAATTTTGGTTTTCATTTTTGGGATATTTTATTCTTTTTAGGGACAGTAATAATATTTTTTTTGTTTTTTTTTAGAAATTTCACGTTTGTAGAACATTTTTCTCGAAACTGTACCATTCTTCATATAACCGACAATGTATTGTGACAATAAAACCCACACTAATAGACGAAGTTTATTTCCACAAGCTTCGATGCCCACTGGCATCCTTTTGTGGAAATAAATTCCGTCTATTAGTGTCAGTTTTATAGTCACATTTCGACCGACCTCCACGTAAAAATGTGAAATTTTGCATTTATTGACAATGTATTATTTGCTCCATATATATAAATTGCTCAGGTTATTCACTTGATTCTTAATTATCACTTGATCAGATTTGGTTTGATGCACTACAGTGCTTATATGCTCGACTGATCACTTATTATGTAGCCTCATAATCAAACTGTATACAAACTGTAAACCATTTTATTCAGGTGAAAGTTATTGGCGGCCAAAGCAACATTTTTGGTTATAAGTTGGGATTGTTTATTGCTCTTATTTTATCGGAAAACAGTTTCTCAAAAACATTATATTGATCATTCAATTTAATGTCTATATTTCTCCAATTTTATCAGTGACTTTATTCTCCAAATACATTATACCGATCAATCAATCGATTCGGTGATTGACTGATTGATCAGCAATACTTTCCATTACGACAATTCTATGATTCGAAATCACTTCAATTTGTAGATGATAAGATTTATATAGAACTTATTTGGTACAAACGAGACGACGTTGAAGAAGTCAAATGAGCCTGAGACAGTGTGTTCCTATTTTTATTTATTAAATATACAAAACAGAACTTCAGCTAGATTTTACGTAGGAATGTTTATGAACACTTTTCGAAAAAAGTTTTATACGCAAAACTTCTAAAACAATATTAAAAATTAGTAATCAATAATGATTGGGTACTGTAAAGCATGTAGTACTGCGCATTATAAAGGATTATGAATGATAATACTCGTCTCTGAATACAGTAAACCTTTGCTGATTTCAGTGCTGAGGTATATACTGCTGGTGTATATACTCGTCAGTATACTAACCCTCTTTATGGGACCCCAGCGTTGTATCAGACAATTTGAATAAAATGCTGGCCATTACCTCGAGTGCGGGAGGGTTAACGCGCAAAATGCCTTTGAACGCGAAAGCGTTATGCATTTTCTTGGTTGTTTAAATATACGGCAGGTTGTTAACTTTTATCCTGTCGTAGTGTAGTGGCTAGCACCCTGACCTTCTATTCAAGACATGGTGGGTTCGAACTATGGTGGGGATAATTTTTGCATATATATATATATATATATATATATGTGTGTGTGTGTGTGTTGTTCCCGTATTCCCTACGGAATCGCGACAATCTTTAGAATACACACAGAGCCCAGAGTTTTGTAGGGTAGCCAAACATATGTGTGTGTGTGTGTGTGTGTGCGCAAGCAACCGGGCATAAGTGAGGTTGAGTCTGACAATTTACAAATGTAGTGGCGTAATTTTTTTTCTTGTGAGGTAGCACTTATGGTATCTCGGAACATTACAAAATTTATATAAAAATTCTAGAAACATTTTACTGTCGCAAAAAGATATTCAGTCGTGAATAGGTTAGGTTAAGCTAAGTTAAGTTAGGTTAGTTAAGGTTTGGTTAGTCTAGGTTAGGCTAGATTAGCGAGTATCTCACTATTTAATAACTTAACAAAAACCACACTTCGAGATCTCAAATGTGTCCAAAACACTCATCACACCTTTTTCGGTGAGATGGCACTAAGGTTAGGTTAGATTACTTTAGGTTTTGTTAATTAGGTTTATAGATATATGAATTTAAAAAGGCAGTACTGTATCACGCTTATGCGGAGATGCACACACACACACACACACACACGTGTGTGTGTGGTGTGTGTGTGTGTGTGTGTGTGTGTGTGCAGGCCAAAAAAAAGGCGCTACAAAGGTGATTATAAGGACAAATGTTTTCAAATTGTAATAAAAACCTAAAAAGTCAAATTTTATCCATTTTTTTCCACTGAAAGTTCAAAACTCTCGTCAAGTTTTTTGATAACTTTACGAGGAGTCTAAAAATATTTATGAAGTGACGCGTTTATTTATTTGTAAGACCAATGATTGACAAGTGATAAGAGTCAAGGTTTATTGCCTACTTTGAAACTCGAGTTTACACTCGAAAAAAAGTTGAATAGATACAAAGTGTATATATATATATATATATATATCGGGCGGATGGGAATATATACACACCACACATGCGCACACACCACTCGGTTTGGGGGTTTCTATTTTTCCTTATCCCCCTTTTTTTTTTAGGTGACTCAGTATGTTGCTTCGTTGCCACTACAGCCAAAGAAAGTGTATGCCGCTTACTTACAGGTTTTTCAAACCAAGATCGATCTGACTGCAGGCGTTCGACACAACTTATGCCCTCATCTTCAGTGTTCATTTTTCTCGATGCGTAGAGAGATAGAATCGCTTGACTTTTGTAAAAAGGATAGAAACGAGACGTTATCCAAAACAGTTCATTTCGCCAAAGAAGGTACTTCACAAAAATGAATTAACAAAGCAGAGTTATTACGAAATTCCAATTTGTTCGCTACACTTATTTTAGAGACTTTTACAACAAGCTCTCTAAGAGCACTAGGCGACTGATTAGAGGGTTGAGCAAACGGGTACTCACTCACCCTTTAAAACACCTGGGCAACAACTGAGTTTTTTTTCTCGGGCACTTTCTTCAACCGTCACGATGCCAGGAAAGACTCCCCTTTCATGTCACGTTTAGGAGTTGTCTAATAATGATGTTAGCAAATAAATTACAAATTTTGGTTTTATAATTAATTCTTTTATGTGACTGATCTTAATTGAAGGGAATATTCAGAATTTTGGCGTCGTCCTTTTAAGATTATAATTTGGCAACACTGAAGAGAGCCTTTAGGCTGTCATGGGGTTGCCAGATATCTACCGCAGACATTAAGTCAGTTTATAACGTATTTAAAATTAAAGATCTTAATTTCTAAAGGTCTTAATTAATGACCTTCATTTCTAAACAAAGAATAATGGAATTTAAAATATAAAAAAATTTATTTCCTGTGGAAAACCATTTCCACACACACACACACACACATTGTGTGTATATATATATATATATATATATATATATATAATACCATGCTAGCGTCCTCACCTTCTGCTCAAGAGGTGGTAGGTTCAAACCCTGTTGGGGGCTGTACACCTGTTGGGTGGTGTAGTGGTTAGCGTCGCTGACTACGAATCCATCGGCCCCGGGTTCGAGACCCGACGGCAGCCGGCGCGCAGCAAAACCCAGTGGTTCATCCTCCCACACAATAAAAAAAGTGGTTGGTAGATAAATGGGTACCCTCGGTGGCCTGGTGGTTAAGACACTGGGCTGCTGATGGGGCGTGGTTCGGATTCCACGTTAAACTATAGGTCTAAGGTGGAGTGAAAAGCTTGACCTTCGTCAGAATGAACAATTCGGGCGGAAGCTAACCAAAGGTTTATATATATATATATGAAACCAAATTAACCTAACAGGATTCGAACTCTGGACCTCTTGAGTAGGAGTCGCGAGCGGTTCCACTACATTACAATGGGATAAAAGTTAGCATAACCTGTCATCTATGGTACCCCAGTGTAGTACCAGAAAGATCTGGATTAAATGCTGCCATTACTCAGAGTGCGGGAGGGTTAACATGTAAAATACCTCTGGACGCGAAAGCGTTATGCGTTTCCTCGATTGTTTAAATTTTTTTGTGCAGGAAGGAGGGGCCAAGGGCGAATGACCGCAAAAACGCCTCCCCACCCACCCACACACAGAAGAAGAACAACAGCCAAAATGAAAGTCCAGGGTTTTCGAGATGCCTGGACACACTGCGTTTGAAAGATTGAAGGTCACAGACAGGGGGAAAGATGAATTGAGGAAGATTGTTCCAAAGTTCACCACTTCAGTAGATGAAAGATTGAAAATACCGATTAATCTTTGTGTCAGAGAGCTGGGACAGAAAAGGAGCGAGAACGTGTCGAAAGTCTAGTGCTGCGTGCTCTCTTTAAAGGAGGAGGCATGCAATTAAGCATACTCCGTACAGGGGCGGACAAGACCCCTATGCAAAGACAGTAACTGAGCGGGGGTGAAGAAACTGCAGAGCCGGTACAACACACCTAACCTCTTAGAAGCTGTTTTGGAAAGAGAGTATATCTGATCTTTCCACGAAAGATCACGAGAAAAGGAAACACCAAGAATGTTAAGAGAAGAGGAAGGATTGAGTCGTGTATTGTCGAAGGTAAGGGGATAGTCGTGTGGAAGATTGTGACGAGTAGACAGATGAACCAATCTAGTTTCTGAGGCATTGAAAGCCACAAGGTTTTCTCTGCCTCGATCAGAGATGGAAGAAAGATCAGAGGTCAGGCGTACCATAGCCGTCCTACGCGAATCATGGCGTGACTGTTGAGAGGGACGCTTTGGAAAGAGGGTGGAGAAGGCCAGATTAGAGCGATAGGACAGGAAACAGGTATAAGATTGTGGTCGGAGGAGCCCAACGAAGAAAAATGTTTGACAAAGTAAGAACTAAGAAGAAGGATGAGAGGTAAGAAATAAATCCAGAATGTTGGAACTATCTCCAAGGCGATCGAGGGTACGAGTAGGGTGTTGTATAATCTACTCTAGGTCATTTAGGAGAGAAAAGTTGTAAGCTAGTTCACCAGGGATGTTAGTAAAATGAGAGGAAAGACAAAGGTGGTAGTGAACATTGAAATCTCAAACAATGGAGAGTTCAGCAAAGGGGGAGCGGGATAGAATGTATTCCACTTTGGAAGCGAGGTTGTCAAAGAATTTTGGATAGTCAGTAGAATTAGGAGAAAGGTGAACAGCGCAGATGTATTTGGTTTGAGATTGACATGTAAGCAGTGCTGTAATGGGGGGGATACACGGCCATACGGCGTATCCCCACCTTAAAATTTCAGGCATGCCGTGTTGCTAGGAGTAGAACCGTGGCCATACGTCACTGCAACAATTTTAAACCCACTTCCCATTGTCGAATCGTCATAAAACATACCCCATTCGATTCAGCGTCATATGCTTAGTAATGCAAACGACTTTCAGAACAACGGGTCAAATATATTGACCTCAGGTCACGGAAAGGTCAAAATTTCAATATTGCAACGTACGGGCAAGAAAAAATTTACCATTACGGCGCTGCATGTAAGCCGTAGCCGGAAGGTATAGAATTCAGGAGATTCGAATTCAGGAATACGAGACCAAGTTAGGTCATTGCGTACATATACGAAACATCCACCTTTGGAGTGAAACTGAGTATAGAGAAAGAGGGTACAGAAAAGGCAAGGGAGGATCTAGGAGGGGGATGTCGGCGACGTCTGGACCCCCCCTCAATTTCTTGCAAATGCCCTGTTTTCAAGTGCAAGTGCCCTATTTGAATGATGTATATGCCTCTGGAAACAAATTTTGTTTTTGTAAATAGAATCATGGTTATTTTATTTTATTCAAATTCTGTTTTGAGTCTTTATCTGTATACATTGTCCTTCCAAATTTGTAGTTGCAGTAGTTTTTATAGGTGCCCTTAGTACTGGTGCAGCCATATCACTTTTTATCTTTATCTTATTCTGATAAGGCCCGTAGCTAGGGGGATCGAACGACCCCCCAATCCCCGTTCGACCCCCCTTGACAGGAAAGGTCCACTTTTGTAACCATAGTTATAACTTATGATGTGATATTATAATATATAGCATCATTTAGTAAAGAAACTTCCATTTTTTTTTGCATTTTTTTTTTACACTTCACAAACTTCACCAAACTACTCTGAACCCCCTCCGCAGTGACTAGGTCGTTGCACCAAAAGGTCCGCTTTCCTAGTTTCGACCCACCCACCCTTGGGAAGTCCTGGCTACGGGACTGGATAGTTCTTTTAACTGGCAAGACATTTGTAATTGTTTGAAAAATTTTCTGTGATAATTGTCGTACCCAAATTAGATTTTTATTTTGTATCATATTTGAATAAGATTGATCTAATAAAACAATACAATTGATTTTACACTCGTTCATTGATGGTCTGTTTTAAGAAACAATTTTTAGTACTGTGTCTTTTTTTCTTCGGATCCCCCTTACTGAAATGCCTAGATCCGCCCTTGAAAGGGGTTGCTGTCAGTCGTCCCAGACACCCGAGTTTCAGTGAGGAAAAGAAGATGAGGTTTAGAGGAGAGGTGGTATGAGGTTTAGAGGAGAGGTGGTATGAGGTTTAGAGGAGAGGTGATGTTCAACAGATTGAAAATATGAGAAAAGGTCACGAATGTTGCAGAAATTAATGAAAAGTGAATCAGACACAGGCCCAGAACATCTCGAATGGGCGGTAGCAGATCCAGCCCCACTGCTCGGGTCTGCGTTCCCGGTATCGGCAGCGGGGGTGCCAGAAGTGGGAACATTTATGTTCCCCTTCCCAGGGGACCCCGAGGCTCTTGAAGTTGATGCCGTTTTTTTTTTTTAAATTATGAAAAGATTATGTAGTGTGTAAGAGGCATGTATATGTGGTGAGGAATAGGGAGAGAAGCGTGTTTGAGAAGTGTGTTTCATCTGGATAAAATATTTATACAGTTTATATACCGTATACTGATAGGGTCCTTTCTTCATGATAGGATAGTATCCTTTTAATAGTAATACATAATATTACTATCCTTTCTTCATGATAGGATAGTATCCTTTAATAGTAATACATAATAGGGTACCATATTTGTATAACCGTCCTTTGTAGTATCTCCACACCATCCATTTATTATTCTCCTATTTTGTTCTCTCATCTGTTCATATGCATTTATGCATATGCTGATCCATTAGCACCTCTTCTCTGCCGCGAGGTATTTTACTTCTTAGTCTAGTTCAGTCGCTTTTAACGAATTAGTTGCTTATCTTCAGTTATTATTCGTGTGCGGAAATTTGTACGTCAACATTTGTACGACGGAAATTTATACGCCAGCATTTATACGACTGGAAATTTATACGACTGGAAATTTATATGACTGGAAATTTATATGACTGGAAATTTATACGACTGGAAATTTATACGACTGGAAATTTATACGACTGGAAATTTATACGACTAGAAATTTATACGACGTAATTTATACGACGTAATTTAAGTATGCGCTCTACCGGACTTTTTTGACTTAAGTATGCGATCTACCCATGATAATAACCGTGACTTCATTTTTTTATATAAACATAAGCACAGGTGCAAAAAAATAAATAAATAAATAAAAGTAAACATTATTTAAATATTTTGAAAATAATTTCAATTTGAAGAATTTTAAATTTTATCATGTATCACAGCGCATTAAAGGATTAACAGGTAGTTAAATGGTTATTGAATAGGTACAGGTGGTTAGGTTAGGTTAGGTCTAGAGATTAATGAGAAAAACTCGCAAGATTTGTTCTCCGATTTTTTAAATGACATTCGTTAGGTTAGGTTAGGTCTGGAGATTAATGAGAAAAAACTCGCAAGATTTGTTCTCCGATTTTTTAAATGACGTTCGTTCTGTATATCGCTAGTTACATTTTCTCTTAAATTGATAAGCTGAAATCTATTTTCAATTATGCATTTAACCCTCTATCGCACAACTTTTTTGTAGGGTTAAGTCTAAATGCGTGTATTTGAAATGTTAAATAGATGCAACATGGTACCATAAAGGGTTAATTATTGTAATATGTAATTTCATAATTTGTGATAATTTGTATTTTAACTTACCTAGTTTCAAATTCAATTTTATTAACTGATCATGAATTTCTTGCGTATAACGTATGAATTACCGTCGTACAAATGCTTGGCGTATAAATTTCCAGTCGTATAAATGTTCTGGCGTACAAATGCTGGCGTATAAATTTCCGTCGTACAAATGTTGGCGTACAAATTTTTGGGTTTCGTTATTATTTCATTTCAGCGAGTCTCTTCAGGAGCGGTTCTTATTTGTATCATCCCACTCAATGTCACGAATAGGAATGGGGATGACAATAAATGGGAGGTAATTTCTCGTTTCAGTGCCTATAATAATTTCACTTTCAGCATTATCAATCTGAGTTTCATTCTTGAAATATCTTTCGGCCTCTGCTTGTGTTTCGTCTTCGTCCAAATATAAACGAAGAGTTCAATTATTTGCTTTTGATTGTGGTCAGTGATCTTTTTTTTCCGGTTGATGTGTATGCAATTGCATGCATTTCAAATGCTGAAAAGATTTATAGAGTGTAGGTACTTAGTAAAAATATAGAGTCGTTTCAGTTCGGCAATTACGGATATTCATGACGACACAATCTTTCGAGGAAAAGAATATAAATATTTATTTAATTTTTCGACTTTAAAACAATTTACACACTCGTTTGTGCCCTCCATTTTTAAGGTTCTTTCTTTAATTTTTGTTTTCTCCCCTCGGAGAAAGAACAAAAGAATGGTGTTGATGTTCTTGACAAAGTCATTATTTCATCTTCTTCTTTCATCCAATTTTTCTTATTTCTTTCCTATGTACAATGGCGCTCATAATTATTCGTATAGAGAAATATTTCAGTTATATTCCTCCTTATCTTTTGGACAATACCATGCATAGGATAGTTATGAAAAGTTTATTGTTCGTTTGGAAAAATGTAACAAATAAAAAAAATTAGTTTAACTCCAACAAATGATGTCAAACGTCAAAGAATTTGAAAAGAATAAAAAAAAGTTAAACTGCAAAAGTTTTCATACATTTATTTACAAAATTATTTAATACTTTGTGTGTCCATCTTTTACTTGAATGACTTCAATGATTCGTTTTGGGTATTTTTCTACAAGGTTTCGATATCTCCCAATAGAAATTTTAGCCCATTCTTCTAAAGAAAATTGTTGCGGTTCATTCAGATTCGAAGGGTTTCTCTTGCGGGCAGTATTTTTTTTTAAATGAAACCATAAATTCTCGATTAAATTAAGATCTGGGGTTTGACTGGGCCACTCGAGAAGCTTGAAATTCTTTCGTTGAAGTCATTTCATGGGGCTCTTACTTTTATGTTTTGGATCATTATCTTTTATCAGTACCCAACTACAACCCATTCGCAACTCCCGAACTGAACTGCTACTACTACTACTACTACTACTACTACTACTAACAATTTTCTGATATTTCTTCGAATTCAAGATTTCACTGATGATAACTTTTCTTGGACCAGAAGCACAAAAGCATCCCAAAAGAAGCAAAGTACTACCACCATGTTTAACCCTAGGAAGGAAGTTCTTTTCCCTCGAATCCAGTATTTGATTTTCGCGAAACATACTTTTGTTCGCTGTTCTCGAATAATTCAATTTTGGTCGAGTCTGTCCAGAGAACTTTCTTCCAGAATGCAAATCTACCATTTTGATAATCCTTGGCGTACCTTAAATGAGCTTCTTTGTGCGCTTTTCCTAGCAGAGGTTTCCTCCTTGCAACTCTTCCATGCGGACAATTCTTTCTCAATGTACAACGTACAGTAGAGGGATGAACATCGACCTTAGATAGTCTTAATGTTTAGGCAAATATCACCTGCAGTCACTCGTGGATTCGCAGCACCCATTCTTTGAATCCGTCTAGCTGTACGTTCTGAAATCTTGCAAGGTCGTTCACACCTTCGTAGAATTTTGATTGTTCCAACGCCTTCCCATTTCTTTAGAAGTGCAGCAACCCTCGTAAATGGAATTCGAATTTGTTCTCCTATCTTCCTGTAACTCTTTCCAGACTCGTGTCCAGCAATAACAAATCTCATAAGATCTGTAGACATCTGTTTACCACGACGACCCATTGCTTACTAATGGTTTGTACAGTCATCCGTCTTCCATGAGGATTCACAGAGAAAATTCTATAGTTGATAATTGCCAATAGTCTCTGTCAATAAACAGCGAACTACTGATAAAAATTTTAAATTCTTCAAGTCTAAAGTGGAAACACAAAATATTAAAGAATTTTCTAAGTAAATGTACAAACTTTTGCATTTTAGCTTTTCTATTTTCCTCATATTCTTTGATGTTTTACAGTATATGTTGGAGTTAAACTCATTTTTTTCATTTTTTAAATTTTTTATAACTATTCTATACATGGTACAAATGAATATAATTGAAATATTTCTCTGTACGAATACTTATGAGCGCCATTGTAAGTGGAGAAAGCATATTACCCTCTTAATTATACATTTTCATTGCGTTTAAAGCAAGAGTTCAAGATACCATTATTTCATACGAATTATTAAGATTGTTATACGAAATATTTTTGTATTTTCACTTAGTTACAACGTCATTCGGCCAATATTTTACTTCGTAATAGCCACGATAACTTAATATATTCACTTGGAAAACCGGGGGACTCTCTCTCATATATATAT